>OZ025294.1:117710148-118310148 GCA_964019185.1 Maratus speculifer | reverse complement strand
AAAACAAAATTGCTTCAGGATCCTTGTATTAAAGTCAAACTCTTAAGAAAAAAGTAGTTTTCAGTTTTTAATTTATTTGCACCATTTCAAAAAAAAAAAAAAAAAAAATTCAAAATTTCAAATGGTTGCCATTTTGAAACAAGGTGGTAAATGAAACTGGCAAAGGAACTCTGTTGAGATATTGGTATGTACTAAACATACAACTAATCTCATTCAAATTAGTTAATAAATATGAGAGTCATATGACATAAATCATATATATAAGTCAACATTTGGATGGAGGGTGGTTTTGGGGTGTGGGGGTCATGATTGATGAAAATATACCAAAATTTAACAGAAGTGCTTTCCTCCCCGGACAGTTGCAATAGATAGTTTTTTACATAGTTAATGCAAGCTACCTAAAAGTAGGCTCAGCTCTTTAAATTAAACAATGAATGATGCAGTATGGATGTAAAACCAGGTAACTATAAAAAGTTTTCAGGCATTCAGTCTTCAAATTTCTTAAAGACAATTACAACCAAAACTTTTACAATTGCTTTCTCTAATTCAGCTAATTTGTTAAGACTTCACATTTAGTTAACTGATGCATATAGTTCTGATAATTTTACTTTATTCGACTTATTGAATTTTAATAACTAGAAATCTTTGCAATTGCTTTAAATTTATTTTTTATTGCAATTGTGTGTATTTGGTAAAAATGAGAAATTTTTTTTTTAGAAAAGGATGTGAAAAAATTTTAGCTGTCAGTCTTAGAGAAATTTTAAATATTATAATTTTCATGTTTTTTATCAAACTTTTTGTGGTTGCATTTTGTCTCCCTATTAGACAATGTAATAAATGAATCTTTTTGTTTCTAGACTCGCCTGAACTCTCATCAGCTACAAGCTTTAGATTTTTTGAGGAAATGCCAAAAAGCATCACCCAGAGTAAGTATACTGAAAATTATATATATTTTTCTTTTGATATTAAAATTGTTTTGGTCGTTTGTATGCTGTAGGACTAACACAGTCAATACTTGAATAAAACCTTAATTCTGTCAAAGTTTGTGGAGTAAAATTTTATAACTTTTTTTTAAAATTCTTACAGAAAAAATAAACAAAGCATTAAACATTATTAAATTATAAACAAAGCATTATTAATATAGCTTGTATATTATATATATATATATATATCTAATATATAAAATTCTTGTGTCAGTGTTAATTGACATACTTCTCCAAAACGGGTTAACAGATTATGATGAAATTTTATATGTATACTCAGTAGGTCTGAGAATAGGTTGTTATCTATTTTTTATTCCCATAAGTGATAAGGGTGGCCCACCCCAATCGTGAAAGCAAACTGTTAACAAATGCTAGCACCTCCAATTTGCATGTTATGACGTCATAAGAATTATTATCCATGTCCAAATCATTCTTGTCGTGCTTCGCAAATTATTATCTTCGTGGTTTAATATTTTTTACCATTCATGCAAATGAATCTCTTGTATTTGTTTTTCTTATGAACTTGGATAGTAAGTTGTCAACTTAATTTCAATTGAAGTTATCGTTGAATATATGTTTATTAGAAAGTTAATTAGAAACAATAATGTTTGATGTTTAAATTGAATATTTGGCACTGATGTCATATACACATCAGGTTTGGCACGATATTTTTTATAACAATTTGCGATAATTTAATTTTTGAATGTAATTTACACACATATTTTTTAATTATTTTCTATTATTTGGAAGAAGAAATAATAAATAAACGCTATTTTACACAATAACTATGTAGAATAAAATAATGTATTGCATAATAAAAAATAAATAAATAAAATCCTTAATAAATAAACAGCAATAGCCTGATTAAATGAAATATTTGATACAGATGTCGTACACTGGTGTCCAAAATTTAAGCATAATTGGTAATTAAGTAATTATTTTTAAGTACTGAAAGAAATATGAATCGGAATGTGCTGAAACTCCAGGTGTGTAAACAAAATAGTACGCGTCACATATTTTCGCGAAGAGTTTTCCCCGAAATCGAACAGGGGACCGTCAACAAATTGAAAAAGAACGAAGATCTTTTGGATAACCCTGTCAAAACTAATGTAGCAAAAGCATTCAAACTGCACATTATGATTAAGTGGCTTATTGTAATGTACTGTGTTAATTTTTACAAGGATAGCATGTATACTCGTAGAGAAATTAAGGTTTTTATAAAAACAGTCCTAAGTTTTTTGCTTATAATTTGCAGAGTTCTTAATATAAAATAGTGTTCTTTTTTGAAAAAATGACAAACATCATTGTACACAATACCCTGTCATCAGAATTAAAAAATAATAAAAATTGTATGACAAATGAGCAGGTTTACTAAATAATTTTTTACTGTGCATGCATGAATGCTATTAAAATTTCATTTGCATATTATGTTAGTTAATTGTATAGAGCAACTTTTGTGAAAGTCTCAAAAACATAGCTTAAAAATTCTGAAAATTATCGTTGATAGAATGAGATCAAAATCCTTTATTCCCTAAATGAAGCAAAAAGATGAGGGGCTGTATCCATATTCCATTGTTTAGTGCCTACACAGTTTTGCACGTACAACTATATTTAGGTAAAACCCCTGATTTTTTTTGCTTCCTTTAGGAATAAGGGATTTTGAGTTGATTCTATAGGCTCCCATTTTCAGAATTTTCAAGCTATGTTTTTGAAACTTTTACAGAAGTTGCTCTATACATTTAGCTAACACAATATGCAAATGACATTTTGATATCGTTGATGCATGCGCAATGAAAAATTATTTACTAAACATACTCATTTTTCACACAATTTTTATTATTTTTAAATTCTGATGACAGGGTATTGTGTACAATGATGTTTGTCATTTTGTCAGAAAAGAACATTATTTTATATTAAGAACTCTGCAAATTATAAGCAAAAAACTTGGAAAAATTTAGGACTGTTTTTATAAAAACCTTAATTTCTCTACGAGTGTACATGCTATCCTTGTAAAAATTAACACAGTACATTACAATAAGCCAATTAATCATAATGTGCAGTTTGAACGCTTTTGCTACATTAGTTTTGACAGGGTTATCCAAAAGATCTTCATTCTTTTTCAATTTGTTGACGGTCCCCTGTTCGATTTCGGGGAAAACTCTTCGCGAAAATATGTGACGCGTACTATTTTGTTTACACACCTGGAGTTTCAGCACATTCCGATTCATATTTCTTTCATTACTTAAAAATAATTACTTAATTACTAATTATGCTTAAATTTTGGACACCAGTGTATATGCATCGGGTTTGGTGCGATGTTTTTATAACAATTTATTGAAAACTTCATTTTTGAATACCAGTTACACACATATTCTTAAATGATTTTCTATTATTTGAAAAAGAAATAATACTAAATAAACAATATTTTATGCAGTGATTATATAGAAAAAAAATATTTATGTCATTTTAAAAAAGAAAATAGAAAATTTCTCAGTAAATAAACAACAATAGCCAGGTTACCATGTCAGGCAAAATAATGACAATTAGGTATCCTGGTGCATATACAGGGTGAGTCATAAATATCGAAACAATAGGCTATCTCCTCAAATATTGCCCCTAGACCCATACTTCCAATTGCAAAAATTTATTAAAAAAAGGTGAAATTTCTGTTAAGATAAGTTGCAACTCCATGGGGGGTCTATTTGAAAAAATACGAAAATTAAATTTTTATGTGGCCCCCGTAGGACAAAAATTCCAATTAGAAAATTATTCCTTATCCATTCCTAAATTGAACAAAACTAATTTCATCTCCGTATCTAAAAATCCCACAGAGATATTAAATCCTAAAATCCTCAAAAATTCCTGACTTACACCACTTTTCCCTGCCTTTAAACTCTGATTTCTTGACTCAATTTTAGAGCTGTTACAAACCGCACATATTCGTTTTTGAGAAATGGGTATTCTTCCTAAAACGAAATACCGAATCGTTATGTTAGAATTTTACTTGTTAGTCATCAATGTACTCAAAACTAGATGAAACAATCATCATACGTTCCAGTATTTCGTGATTCAAGAACGGCGCCGGTAGTCAGATTGGGAAAGAAGCGTTTGTATTCGGACTTTAGACTGGAAATCAGTTGTTCCCGCATATGACTTTTTTATTTAGTCGTTTCATTACTTTAGCATTTGTTCATTCGCCGAAAATGTGCGGATGGAATTGGAGGAAAGTTTTTGAAGTAACACAGAAATGAAAATCAGGAAAGTTTTGTGATGCTGATTGGGGGAAAATGTTTTTGAGAGCTGCTTAATTTTAGTTTCCGTTATAGGGCGGTTTCGTTATCTCATGTTTTACTGGTTTCAAAAGGATAGACATCTCTATTAAGATACTCAATTACTATTTTTCTTTTTAATACATGCAATAATGTACTTATTGAAACGGAATCACCAGAAAACATTTTATCTTAGATAGATTTTCCGTCTTATCAGATGAAACTGCATTGTATAATTTTCATGGAAATTTATCTTGGAATTTTCCATTCAAAGTAGAATTCTACTTTCATAGGATGAATTTATTTATTCTTATATTGTAATTGTTTGCATTTTTATTCAAATTTCTGTTACAAAAAGGTTTTAAACAAATTTCATTATGGGCCTAGGTAATGGTAACTTATTGTAATCTCATGTAAGGTATATAGCTTAGCTTATATATGGTATAGCGATATGTAGATTTGCTGCAATCTTGTGACATTACATTTCATATGAAATATTTTAAACGCCCAGGTTTACAATTTATGAAATTTTAAATCACTGCAGGTATATAGATTTTATGTATAGTTTAAAAAATAGTTAAAACTAACGAAGCAACTCTCTGAAAATTAGAGAAAACAACGAATGTATATGTACTAACATTCAACAGCGTACGAAGAGAAAATTGCGTCCAGGACGAAGTTTTGTGTTTGGTGCATCCCCCCCCCCCCTCCTACACACAAACACCATACCACCTCCATTTCTCTTTGCAACAGGTGTCACAAGATTATAAAGTTTAAAAACACAAATAAATTCTGTTAAGATACATGTTTTGCATTTATTTTGGAATTTTAAAAGGATTAATTTTGACAACTAAGTAATATAAAAGAACATTGCATTTACATTTTGGCAAAGGGGATCTTAAAACACATGTAGAAAAAAATGTATTTACACTACAGTAAAACAGTTTGCAATCCCTTTTGAATTAAAAGAAAGAAGCAATATCCTACTTTGGAAATGTATGTCTTTTTTACACACACACACGCAAATTCCAATATTTTTTTATATATATTTTTTACAATAAATGAAGAAAGAAATGAGGATGGTGGTATAAATTTGGCATCCCCTCTATATCCACGCCTGGGGCAACTGCCCCATTCGCCCTCCCCACTTCGCACGGCCCTGCTAGTATTTACGATTACTTATTTTTTTTTTTCCTAAAGAATAACAAAAGCATTATATAAAAGTATTATATGCAAAAGCAGATCCCACCCTCAACTTAGATTGGGGGGGTGGGAGGGGGCGGGGTCATGACACTTTTTCTTTGAGAAGGGGGGGGTGTCACATCACTTCATGATCAATTATTATATTGAAAGTTATTCTTAAAATGAAAGTGACTATTTTTCTGATACTTTATCTAATTCATTTTTATTTGTAAATAGAAGAATTTTCCCTTAGTACTCCTAAAATATATATAATTTACAGATTCCATTCAGACATCAAGCAATTGAAACATTTCTTATTTTTTTTATAAATACAAAAATGATTCATAAATGTTCATAAGATTGCATTTTACATAATTTTTTTACATATAGATGGCAGCACATTACAAGCATATCAGTAACTAATTCTTTCAAAAACTGCTATGTACGGAATGTAATAAGAGTTGTTGCATTTTGTAGTATGTACGATGCTCATTAATATTTGGTTTCTGAACAGTTACAAAAATAATGAGTAACGTAACGAATATTTTCTAACGGGTAGAGAGATCAAAAATAATGATACCATAGGGGTATTCATTTTGTCGTTATTCTTACAGCACTACTCAATTTCAACGCTTGTTAGGGAACATTCACAAATTGTAATTTAATAAAAATCGGTTTCAGATAGTGCTTTTTCTTTGGACATAAAATAGCAGCGTATAGTTTTTACCCTAAATTGCTATACCAGATGTCTGCCCGGGTCAAAATATCTAGGTCAGGTCCCAAACCGACCCATAGGGGAAAAAGTTCGGCGTGGCCTAAAAAAATGTCAACATCATAACCTGGACCGGTCTGGAAAATAGTTTAAATCATAGCCCGGTTCAGTCACAAATTTCTACATAGTTTTTTAATTCGGCGTGGGAAAAAAAAATTTTCATATGGAGGAGTTCTGACCATAAAATTCTTTTATAGCTTTTCGTTTTTTATATTTATACTTTTTATTATTAAAGAAGCACCAAAAGCTGTAATATATTTATTTTATCAATAAATCTCTATATGTAAATGTTTCACTTATATTTTAATATCGTTAATCCATATCCCATGCGTTGGAGACTCTGAAAAATGTTATACACTAAAACTTTTTAAGACGGAATCACATAGGAAAGAAAAAATACATTATAGACAGATGCTCTCCCTAGAAGATGCAATTGGAGCTTATTTTCTTTTCAGGTACTATTGCATTTATTTTGCATGTATCAACATATTTTCCGTTTAAGACAGAATTCCGTCATAGGAAGATTTTTTTCACTGGTTTTATTGTATTTAATTTTTTTAGCCTTTTTTAATAATCTATTTTTAAAAAAATGAATTTTCAAGTTTTTTTTTTTTTTTTTTTTTTTTTTTTTGTAAAATAAAGATTTTAAAATCTATGTGTTTTTCATAAAAAATTCGATTGAGCCGAATTTTATTTATTTTATGCACATATTAAGTCAGTCAGAGACAATGATTTTAATACGGGTTTTGTCGAGACCAGGTTTGAAAATTTCATCCAGAGTGCACCTAAGTTGAAGGAAGTAGTCCCCTCCTTTATGAAAAGTACACTAGGCCCGACATGGCGGGTCTTCAGAAAAAAGTAACATCTCGGTCCTGGCCCTACTTGGGCCCAGAATACAGATTTTTTAACATCCTCTGGAGGACTATAAAAAGCCTGAAGTTGTCAGAGGTAAATTTTAAAAGGAAAAAAAAAGACTTAATCTGCATCTTAGAAAAAGCATTTTTAAAAATAACTGACGGACATTTAAACAATACACTTCGTTTTTCTGCATAATGAATTTTTTATCCTCTATTTCTTGACTTTAAATTATTAAATGTTAAGAATTTTTAAAAGAAAGATAACTTGAAACACGTAATTTTTTATTTTTTTACATTAGTTTTTTTTCGGCAAATTTGAAAAATGTTTACTTTTGAAAAAATGTTTGCTTTTGAAAATATGATTTTTTTTTTAAGTTACATTATTTTTTCAATAAACATTTTTAATAGTTTTAAAATTAATATAAAAAAAACCCTTGGAACAAAACTAAAATCAGATTTTCATCTTTAATTAAATGGTAAGAAATTGAAATCCGATAAATAATGTTACAGGTTATAACGATTTTTGATTGCCTCACCAGTACTAACCACATGAAACTTTTATAAATTGTATGAGAAATTTTAGAATGTGATTTTCTTAGCAAATTATAAGGCTAGCCATCACAAAAAAAAAGAAAAAAAAAATCAAAATTCTAACTCAAGAAATAGATTTTTTACGCGTTTTCTAGAACTGTTAAAATAACATTGTTTTTTGAATTGCGCGCATTTCAATTTGTGTCTAATCCCTTAAAACCTGATGAATTTTTTAACGGCTATAAGTTTGCAAATTTTGGAGATATGAAGATGCAACTTTTTGTGTCTTATTCAGGACTGAATAAGGAAAGTTTTCCTAATTGAAATTTTTGTCCTACGGGGGCCATATAAAAATTTAATTTTCGTAACTTTTTAACTAGACCCCCCATGGAGTCACAATTTATCTTATCAAAAATTTCACATTTTTTTTATGAATTTTTGCAATTGGAAGTATGGGTCTAAGGACAATATTTAAGGAGATAGCCTATTGTTTTGATATTTATGACTCCCCCTGTATGATATTTGGGAAAGAGTACCATATGCTCTTCTGTTGGCACGACTGACGAAAAAAATCGAAATTGGTAACAAAAAGCCATTTTAGCAATTTAATAGATTTCTCAAGATGATGGAAAAACATGATTTAAATGGTTTATAAAGATATATTTATTTAATAAACGTTATATATGTCACATGTTAAAAAATATACAATGTTTATGTACATTTTATATATACTTCTAGGTATATGTCATTATATAGAGCTATATACATACATAAATAAATAATATATATACCTATAAATAAATACACCTATACACCTAAAATGTTGATATAAAGTAGTTTGTAATATTTATATAAAGTAGTTTGTTGTGACTGACTAAAAATCAAGGCACAGCCCAAACTACTGAACTTAGAAGCAAGAAAATTGGGGAAAATAAACTTCTTATGATGCAAGCTTGCACTCAGACGGAATTTTTACCCCCCCCCCCCCCCCCCAAGATAGTTAAATGGAGGGTCGAAAATTTTTGAACATCTTGCTATTTCTCAGCAGACATTATAGGTAGGAACGTGAAATTCCAGATTATAAATGTACTAAAAAATAATTAAACACATATTTCAGAAATTTTACAAATTACCCCCCACAAGGTAGTTAAAAGGGGGTCGAAAAGTTTAGAGCTTTTGGCACATCTCAGCGGCCGTTTTAAGTAGAAACGAAAGATTGCAGAAAAAAAAATCTATTATAAAAATAGTTAAACATGTGTTTCAGTGATTTTTTAATTTTCACCCCTGAGGGGGGGGGGGGCTAAAGTGGGAGTTGAAAATTTTGAAACATTTTTTGGACCCATCATGTGATATATCGTCTTACAGCATTTGGACCACTTTTTCAAAATCTTCTTTATCTTTTTACACTTACTTGCACCTTTTCTACTTTCTACAACGAGGGAACACAGTCTCATGACTTTTCCACTAATATGGCTTCCTTATAGTCTCCCTTTGGTTTGTTGTTTTTTAAATCCCTTTGGTTTTAGTTTCCATGTATTTACTAAAATCACCATGTATTTTATCTATATTAGAAATTCCTCTCTAAGAGGGTTTAATGGATGGTCGTACTTTTAGGATATTTTGATACATCTTTACAGCGGTTATAGGTAGAAGCACGAAATTCAAGATAGCAAATCGATAGCAAATCTACTAAAAAATAGTTAAACATTTGTATATTATGTCGCCAATATATATTTTGAACCAGATAATGTGAAATTATATGATTAAGACAACGATTATGGCTATTTAATTATTTTTCAAGTTTTTAGCCATTACTAGATGCATTTTGTTTGATACAAGATTATCTTACAGCAACCGACTAGCGTAGCAGGCGAAGACTGCTAGTATATATATATTAGGGTGGGCCGAAAAAAACTTTTTTTCGATTTTCGATGATGGCGGGTGCGGAAAAGTGGCTACTGGTTGCACTCAGTTCACACAAAAAAAATTGAGATTTATTGGACTTTTCCTTACCCTGCCGCAAATGGCTTGAAAATTTGCAAAAATGCTGATTTTTGAACTTTTTTAGCTAAATAGTTAAAAATGTTAAATTAAATTTATTTTGGTTGTATTTACTTGAAAAGGCATCTTTAACATACCAAATACTTAAATAAGTTCTGATAATGCATTATTTAATTGCTAAGTGTATTTTAAATAAGCCGATTTTCATAGCTTTTTCACGTATAATAGACAAAAATAGGGTTTGAATCGTTCATTAATTTCTCTCTTATTTCTCTCTTGGTCTTTAAATTTTTTCTATGCGTCAAAGGTCATATATTTGGGCAGCGGACAGCAGTATAACTCAAAAACAAAGCTGGAAAGTGAGAAGGGGATGAAACAGGACTCTAAGCGTGCGCAATGCCTCATCATAATGTTGAGGGAGTGAAGGAAGATATAAATAAGAAGAGAAAATTGCGATAAGGGATTGTTTTTACCATGCTCAAAATCTGCGACATTTGTTCAGTGTGTATGTGAAACCTTTTCCTAGAGAGATTCAGTACTTTTTGGATCGTTTAACATACCATTACAGTGTTTTGTGAGTTTTATTACGACGAGCTTAGAAATGGCTTATGAAGGTCCATGGCAATGAAAAATACACGCGACAGCATGAAAAGTATCCTTTTCGGGCACCATGCTTGTTGAAAGACTTGCAATTGCCAACTTATACTGATATCATACGTCACTACTACTGGTTGCGAAGCAAAATGGCAGAAAATCGAAAAATCCAATATTAGTCAACAGATGATGTTATTAAAATGGTAGATGAAAAAGTTACCGAAATCTGAATAAAAGCCAGTGTTTTCCCAACGATCAATTTACAAAAAGATTAAAACTATTAATAGAAGTGTAGATCATTGGAGAAATCCTGAAATCGTATGGGCTTGAAAGTAAAGACAACCCGCGAAGAATTCGTACGATATGATGAAACCTTTTAGTAGTTTTTAATCTTTTTTGCAAATTGATCGTTGCGAAAACACTGGTATGGAAGCTTTTTTTCAGATTTCGGTAACATTTTCACCTACCATTTTAATAACATCATCTATTGACTAATATTGGATTTCTCGATTTTCTGCCATATCGTTTCGCAACCAGTAGTAGTGGCGCATGATATCAGTATAAGTTGGCAATTGCAAGTCTTTCAATAAGCATGGTGCCCAAAAAGGATACTTTTTATGCTGTCGCGTGTCTTTTACATTGCCATGGACCTTCATACTAGTCACTTCTAAGCTCGTTATAATAAAACGCACAGAACACTGTAATGGTACGTCAGATGATCCAAAAAGTACCGAATCTCTCTAGGAAAAGGCTTCACGTCCATACTGAACATATGTCGCAGGTTTTGAGCATAGTAAAATAATAACAATCCCTTATCGCAATTTTCTCTTCTCTTTTATTTCCTTTTTAACTCCCTCAACATTACGATGAGGCATTGCGCATGCTTAGAGTCCTGCTTCACCCCTTCCAGATTTGTTTTTGAGTTATACTGCTGTCCGTTGCCCAAATATACAACCTTTAACGCATAGAAAAAATTTAAAGACCAAGGAACATAAATAAGAGAGAAATTAACGAACGATTCAAACCAATACAATTTTTGCCTCTTATACGTGAAAAAAAGCTATGAAAATCAGCCTATTAAAAATACACTTAGCCATTAAATAATGCATTATCAGAACTTATTTAAGTATTTGGTACGTTAAAGATGCCTTTTCAAGTAAATACAACCAAAATAAATTTAATTTAACAATTTTAACTTTTTAGCTAAAAAAATTCAAAAATCAGCATTTTTGCAAATTTTCAAGCCATTTGCGGCAGGGTAAGAAAAAGTCCAAAAAATCTCAAATTTTTTGTGTGAACTGAATGCCACCAGTGGCCACTTTTCCGCACCCGCCATAATCGAAAATCGAAAAAAAGTTTTTTTCGGCCCACCCTAATATATATACATAAAGTATATTGAAATGCACTTCCTTTTGCTTCTTTATGTGCAGAATAATCGGTACTTTTCCATTTGATGAATACCAGTCACAATTTCTGTGAAATGTAGTGAATTACTTATTTTCCATGGGCAAATGAAGTAACTTTATTATAAATTGTCACTTACAAATTATTTTTCCTTTCTGTATTAGTTTTCTTAATGAATATTAGGGTTTAATCTTGGAAAAGGAGAGTTGTAGCATTTTGGCTAATTATAACCAAGAACTTTTAGCCAAATAATAATAGCTTTAGCCAAGAAAAAGAAAAATGTTTCATTTATACAAAATTTCTATATACATAAGTATTATTTTCAATTATGCTATACACAAACAATATGTCACTCTATAATATTGACCTTTTGAAATTTACATATAAAAGTATTTAAAAAAATGATTTTTTTTTTTTTAACAGTCCTTTCCATATTAATCATTATTAAGTTACTTAAATTCTTGATTGTCAGTCTGTTTTTCAAGTCAGTTTTTGTTATATTCATGAGACTGAATCTCTTTTCATAATCTGTTGTAGACAACACAAGTGTCGCTATAAATTTATGCAAAAAGTCATATTGGAAAACATATCAGTAATGTCTTCTTTATAGAATTAAAAAAATAAAATAAAATAAAATACAATCAGTTAGTTTAATTTCTTAACACCTTGTAGCCAGAACCCATTTGAACAATTCCATTTACAAACAATTTCAGTTTCTTGTCCTAAGTGGGAATTCACAATAAAATGAACCTAATTTTTTCTATACCATTATATATTAAACTTTTCATCACTTTTATTTGTTATGTTACTTGGAAGCAAATACTCAAATCTAAAAAGCACATACAGCATGCATTTGATATATTGATGATTAAGAGCTAATGTGCATTGTATGATGCATTTATATAATCTCTGCTTTTCGCCGTTCCATATGCTGGAGTTGCATTACATGCAAATAACATCATGCTGTTTGAAGACCACTGAATTCTGAATACTAAGCTTGAGTACGGACACAAAAATGGCAGCTGTCACAGACAGATTTTTTTTAGTATATGTACAGTCCATTGAACTTTAATACCAATAATATTTAATAGTTCTCTTCGTTTTATTTTTCTAAAATTAAATACACTAAAGAAAACTTTTGGAAAATATTGGTGTCTAAATGTAAAGAAACTGTACAAACTCTTAAAAAATATATATGCCTAAAACAGCTGCCATTTTTGTGTCAGGACTCAGACCTAATACACTATATTGCCATTGATTATTGGACACTTGCGATTTTAGACATTTTACTATATATGTAGAAAAATACATGAGGAATCATCTCGAAACTCTTAGTGCATAAATATAATAGTATACGTCATACATTTCAGTGAAGATTTTTTACCGAAACTTCATTGGGGACCGTCAACAAATTAAAAAAGAATGAATATCTTTTGAATAATCCTGTCAAAACTAATGAAGCAAAAGCGCTCAAACTCTAGATTATGATTGAATGCCTTATTGTAATACACTGTGTTCATTTTTTTGCAAATAGCATGCATACTCGCAGAGTAATTAAGGTTTTTATAAAAATGGTCCCAAATTTTTCCAAGTTTTTCCCTTATAATTTTCAGAGTTCTTAATATAAAATAATATTTTTTTCAGACAATATGACAAACAACATTGCACACAGTACCCTGTAATCAGAATTTAAAAATAATAAAAATTGTATGAAAAATGAGTAGGTTTACTAAATAATTTTTTACTGTGCATGCGTCAAAGATATCAAAATTTCATTTGCATATTATGTTAGCTAAATCAATAGAGCAACTTTTGTAAAAGTCACAAAATCATAGCTTGAAAATTCTGAAAGTAATTGTCTTTAGAAAAAGGACAAAATCCGTTGTTTCCAAAATGAAACAAAAAAATGAGGGTTTTTATCTAAATGTGGTAGTACATCCCGTATTGTGTATTCTATATTGACACTAATCAATGAATATATGGATACAACCCCTCTTGTTTTTGCTTCATTTTGAGAATAACGGATTTTCAGCTTA
Source organism: Maratus speculifer (assembly GCA_964019185.1). Taxonomy (NCBI): domain Eukaryota; kingdom Metazoa; phylum Arthropoda; class Arachnida; order Araneae; family Salticidae; genus Maratus; species Maratus speculifer. The sequence continues at coordinate 118,296,519 of OZ025294.1, read as the reverse complement.
TTAAATTGACGATTATTTTCAGAATTTTCAAGTTATGATTTTGTGACTTTCACAAAAGTTGCGCTATACATTTAGCTAACATAATATGCAAATGAAACTTTGATATCTTTGACGCATGCACAGTAAAAAATTATTTAGTAAACCATCTCATTTTGTATACAATTTTCATTATTTTTTAATTCTGATTACAGAGTATTGTGTGCAATGTTGTTTGTCATATTTTCTGAAAAAAATATTATTTTATATTAAGAACTCTGAAAATTATAAGGAAAAAACTTGGAAAAATTTGGGACCATTTTTATAAAAATCTTAATTACTCTGCGAGTAAGCATGCTATTTGCATAAAAATAAACAGTGTATTACAATAAGGCATTCAATCATAATCTAGAGTTTGAGCGCTTTTGCTACATTAGTTTTGATAGGGTTATTCAAAAGATATTCATTTTTTTTAATTTGTTGACGGTCCCCTATGGAGTTTCGGGAAAAAAATCTTTACGGAGATGTATGACTTATACTATTACATTTATACACTAAGAGTTTCGAGGTGATTCCTCTTGTATTTTTCTAGATATTTAACAAAATGTCTAAAATCGCAAGTGTCCAATAATCAATGGCAATATAGTGTATTCAGGAAACATGTTTAAGACTCCTGTCCCCATCAGGTGAAAGCATTATAATACACTAATAAAACACTTTATGGCAAGCTAATGCTAAATATTTTGCAGATATCTTTTTATAATGATACTTTCATTTTCAGAACTGGTTTTGAAAGTGAAAGCAACTTTAAAACATATGTATAACCCAAATCGGAAAAGTAAAACAAATGCAATATAGAAATGGACCTCAACTATCCAATGCAAAAAAATAAAATAAATAAATAAAATAAATAAATAAATAAAATAAATAAATAAAAAATAATAATAAATAAATAAATAAAAATCTCGAAATACAAATGACATATTAGCAAATAACATACCCACAGGTTTAGCATTCGCTCACATCTTCACCTAACAAAAACAGAGTCTGACAGAGTTTTAAGATATTCACTCAGAGAGGACAGGACAAATCTCAAAGCAAGTTGTGGACACAGTATGATATATATTTTTTATCTCTGTGCAACAGCAGCTTTACAAAATGTGGAACAATAAAATAGGAATAATATAGCATATTTTTTGGCTGTTGCTATTTGGCTAATCCACTAAATGGTTTGGGGGCAAAAAGAGCTTTCAGTTAGCTTTTTGGCTATTTGGCTAGCTCTAGATTAATTCCTAAGTATATATATATATATATATATATATATATATATATATATATATATATATATATATATATATATATATATGTATGTATATGTTTGCCTGCTTATTATTTAAAATATTTTATACAATTTAGCATTTGTCAAATGATTTGGTTAAATTCTTTCAAAGCAAATAAATGTATAATTCTTGAATATTAAAAGTATGTGAAATTTCATGTGCAGTCAGAGATCTTTATAACGCAATTCTCCAAGTAACGTACAACCAGAGTTGTATAATATAGACGCACGCCGTGTGCAGAAAATTTTAAGAACTTTGCTGAAAATGTTAGGAAAGAAACAATTTTATTTTTTGTAACTTTTTTTAATACCAAAAAATAAAAATATTTCCCCAATTTTATGCATGAATTATTTACTGTTAAAGCGAATTTCGTAAAAAAGACCTCTAAAAAAATCGCGAATTTCAACAGAGAATCGCGTAAAAAACATGCATTTCTACAAAGAATTGTGTAAAAAATGAAAATTTTTGACAAAAAACTGCATGAAATATGTAAACTTTGTCCAAAGACTGCATAAAAAAACATAAGTTACAACCATGAATCATGTAGAAAATATGAATTTCGTGAATGTATCTTGTAAAAACGCAAATTACATCTATGAATTGCTCAAAAGATGTGAATTATATCCATCAATCACTCAGAAAAATCGAATTACGGGCAAGAATCGCTCAAAAAAAAAAAAAAAAACTAATTACGGCCATGAATTGCTCAAAAAATGCGAATTATGGCCATGAATCTGTCAAAAAACGCGAATTATTGTTATAAATCGCATAAAAAACGTGAATTACGTCCATAAATCGCTTTAAAAACGCGAATATTGTCGTCAGATCGCTCAAAAAATGCAAATTATGTCCATGAATTGCATAAAAATGGTTAATTGCATCTTTAAATCGCTCAAAAAACAGAATGACATTGACAGATCGCTCAAAAAACACAATTTTCGTTGACAGATCGCCCAAAAAATGCAAGTTTCATTACAGATCGCTCAAAAAACGTAAATTACGTCCATAATCGTATAAAAAAATTAATTACATCTATAAATCGCGTAAAAAACGTGAATTACGTTCATGAATTGCACAAAAAACACAAATTACACCCATAAATTAGGTAGTACAAGCAAATTTCGTCCTTGATAAATAATATAATGTAAAATTTTATTAAACATTAAATTAATTTGCAGAAAGTTTTTGACCCAATATGTTATGTGCGCAGAAAGTTTTTGGTTTTATACAAGTCTGTGTACAACTTCTCAGATATAAACAATGAATTGTGCAGTGGAGAAGCACCTGTATTCCCAGATTGTAAAAAATTCCCATTGTCTAGAAAACTAAATTTAATGCTTTAGTTCAATTTTATCTCCTTAATTTAGAATTTTTTAATGAAAAAAAAAAAATTATTACAATAAATATTTTTGAAAATGAGTAATATATCAGGGCCACTTTTCCGCCAAATAGCGGATTTCCGCTTTTTTTAATTTTTAAGAATCCGCGATTTTTGTTAAGCGATCACAAAATGACAATTTTTTTTTCAAGCAATCGCAAAATAAAACAGTGATTTTTTTTCAAACGGCAAAATAAAACGTCTGTTTTCATCAAACGATCGCGATATAGAACAGCGATTTTCCTCTAATGATCACGAAGTAAAACGGCTATTTTCGCTAAACGATGGCGACATAAAACGGCGATTTTCATCAAACGATCGCAATATAATACGGCGATTTTTGTCAAATGGTCGCGAAATAAAACGGCGATTTTCGTCAAACGGTCGCGAAATAAAATGGCGATTTCCTTCAAACGGTCACGATATAAAACGACGGTTTCCTTCAAACGATTGCAATCTAAAACGGCAATTTTTGTGAAATGATCACGATATAAAGCGGCGATTTTCGTCTAACGATCGCGATGTAAAGCGGTGATTTTCGTCAAACGATCGCGATGTAAAACGACGATTTTCGTCAAACAATCGCAATGTAGAACGGCGATTTTTGTAAAACGATCGCGATTTAAAACGGCGATTTTCATCTAACGATCGCGATCTAAAACGGCAATTTTTGTAAAACAATCGCGAAGTAAAGCGGCGATTTTCGTCTAATGATCGCGATGTAAAGCGACGATTTTCGTCAAACTATTGCGATGTAAAACGGTGATTTTCGTCAAACAATCACGTAGTAAAAAGGCGAGTTTGTCATTGAATCGCGATGTAAAACAGCGATTCTTGTCAAACAATCGCGGGGGGGGGGAAAAAAAAAAACCTTGTGAATTTTTGCATTGTACTCATGGAGTAATTGAATGTATTGCCTGAATACTTAAAATGATTTAAAAGGTGCAATACATAAAATTCAACTCTGGATCTATTGGTGGGTTACCTTAATTGATATAAAATACTGTTAATTTAAAAAAATGCTTTTTATTTATTCTTATAAGTTTTCATGTACAGTGAATTAACAATATATTTCAAACTTTTTGACAAATGGACATTTAGAAAAACTTGTTAAATGTTTACAAGAAGAAAAAAAGTTTTTTCTTTTTAAAGAAATAGACTGTTATAAATTTAAACCTTTATTTAGTTTATTATAAACAATATAGTTTAAAAAATTCATGCATAAATCTTGTGAAAAATGTCATGAATTTTCCTTTACATGCAATTTCCTCTTTTTTGCTATTTTCTGTGTGGCATCTCTGATATATGAATGATTTAGGTACAGGTATATTTGGATCATTTTTAAAAAGTGTATTTAACACTATGTGCATTGATCTATATCATATAAAAATGTATAATCTGGATAAGAAATGCAATATAAAGATACTCTAATATATTTTGATATGATTCAGATTTGGCTGTATTTATGAGGTAAATTTAATGATGTGTGAAATGTGATTGATATAATACAAAATTCTATGTAATGCACAACCTTGCGTTTTTAGGTTTGCGTTATATTTAATGCAAACCTAATAGTATACTTCTACTGTATTTAATGTTCAATAATTTTTAGCATAATTTCTCTGCTGGAAATTAATTAAAATTAAATATGTAATTCCATGAATGTGAAGGTATTGTGATGCATGTATGAGGCATTCGGAGACAGAGTAGACCAACCTCATCAGCTGTGATTTCGTAAAAAAATGTTTTTTAAAAATATTTTAAATTTTTGGCAAACTTTTTTAGGCCAGTTTTGAAAGTGGATTCTTACATTTCTGTAAGTTCAGGAAAATGCAGATTTTAAAACAATATTAGTTTTAACACCAAATACTTTAGCAAAAAATGTGGTTTAGTAGGGTAACATCCCCAGTAATTGGAGGCACCAGTGATTGGCACATCCTACAAAAATGTCCTAAAATAAGATTTATATCCAGTCTTTTAAAAAAGCAAGACCATATACCAATTATATGCTCATTTACTTTACGGATAATAACTTTGATTTATGCTACTAGATGAGAATAGTGCCTAGGAAAGAGAAACAATTATGGCTTGTATCAAATTAGCTATTTTTGTTGCAAATGCTTCTTTTCCGGCTTAAGAAAGGCATGCATTTCAATTTATTATTATATGATTTATAGTATATTTTAAATTTTAATTGACAAAAGTTTTGTTTAGTTGAAAAGAGTTACTTTAATTGTGTAAAAGTCTAAGTGCCAATTACTGGTGATTACAGCAACTTTTTATAAATATATTTTTATAAAAATACTTTTTGAAATATTTTTGCTTTTAGTGGACAAAATAGATGCACAAATATGCACTCTTTGATTTAAAAATATTTGCCAGTAAATATTTTATTTCTTGGTAATGAAAATAAAAGTAAGTTTAAAGACAAATTCTTAAAGTGCCAATTACTGGGAATGTTACCCTACAATCTTTTTTAACTGTGAGTTTATGACAACAACAACTATGAAATAAAACTCATTTTCATTTATTTTTACTGAGAAATTCTATGTAGTTTTTTAAAGATAAAACTTAAGTAATGTAAATGTGATTTTCTTAAAATAATTTGGAGGGGGGAAAAAATTAAAGTAAAAAATAATGATGATAATAATAGTATAAATAAAATATTTTTGTTTCTTCTTCGATTTTTTTATTTGTTAAGCATATTGTGCTTTTGTCTGAAGTTTAAAATTTTTATAGCAATTGTAGTGAATGTAATCCAAAAGCGATAGGAAGTACTTATTAGCTGTAATTCAATGTCCTTGCAGCTGTAGAAGAGGCATTGGATGTGACATGTTTATTAATTTTAATTTTCTTTTCTTAGTATCTAATTTTTCGTAAGTATTTTCTTCTGCATGTCCATGTAAGAAATTACAAACAAGTTCCTTTTTAACACTTTCCAACAAAGTTGAAAAATGAAGTTCTACTATGATTCTTTTATTTACAGAGAGGATCAAAAATTTTCCATTACATTAAGGTCTATGGGGAAAAATCATTTCAAATTTATTTTAAAGATGTTACATCCAGTCAAACATATTCAAATTTATATGCATCCACGAAATGCACTAACATATGTATTCTGTAAAATATGCATCTGAAAGAATAGTTATTATTCATTTACAGAACCACACAAAAGAATTCTAATGCATAATAATAAAGCAGGAAATTGTTTGTGACATATTTTAATGATGACAAAAAGTTTCATGCATAATCAAATTGATATACCTTGCTGAGATTTAATATGAGTTATTTCATGCATAATACGAAGTGCATAGCATTTACAGGGACACACAAAATATTTCAAATAATATATTCTATCCGAAGTACTGTATATTATGGATGATGACTGTTCGATGGATGAAATGCATTTTTAATTATGATATGTGCTTTTAAGTTTCACTAAATGTATACACATTATATGGTGTGCATCAGGGCTGTCCAACCTTTCTATAAGTGCGGGCGCATCTTACCTAGTGGGAAACTTTGAAGGGTGCCATTATTCATATGTCTGATAACATAGAATATTATTTATTACAGTATAGGAGGCAGGTTACCAGTTTGGTCACCTTTATTATTTGGAGATTTTGAATTCGTATCAGCAATTCAGAAACAAGTTTACTTTAAGTACTCCTAAAATGTTATAAAATAAAGTACAAAAAACTATTTGAATTCAATTTGAAATGAACGAATTCTGATTTTCTGAATGAAAATGGAGCCCACTGAAAGATAACTCTAACAGTGAGTAACGAAATATAGACATCTTATAAGATATAAAGTCACCTTACAATGTGAGCCACAAGGCTCTCAATCATGCAGAGTTAAATGTAAAAAATAGTTGCAATACAAAGCAGAAATTCTAGTAAATTAAGAATAGTATTTTCTTGAGAGAAAGCCCTATCAAAATATATTTTGTAGAGAAAGGAGCCAAAAACTTAACGCAGCTCCTAATAATAATAAAAAATCATGTGAAACACAAATAATTTCAAAGAAATAACTTTTAAAATAGATTTTTATGGAAAAAAAGAAAACTCTTAAGCAATAGAAATTATTCGAAAGGGCACCATGAAAATCTCCAAAGAGCGCCATGGTGCCGCGGGCGCCGCATTGGACAGCTCTGGAGTAGAGGTCTGCACGGGCCGAAATTTCCAGGCCCCGGCCCGGCCCGAACGAAAAAAATATTGGCCCGACCCGGCCCGGCCCGAAAGTTAAAATTTCGGCCCGAGCCCGGCCCGGCCCGAACGAAAAAAATAATGGCCCGACCCGGCCCGGCCCGAAAGTTAAAATTTCGGCCCGAGCTCGGCCCGGTCCGGAAAAAATTTAAAATTCGGCCCGAACCCGGCCCGGCTCGAGTGAATTTCTACAGTACATTGATCTTTAATCTTATGGAAGAGTTCTGAGCAAAAAAAAATTATATTAGTCTTTTTTTTCCATGTTTATAATCTCCATTTATGCAGAAGTGCCGTAGGCTGCGATATTTACGCTTTTAAATGAATCTTTGTTTGCTGTATGTAAATGTTCCAGTTATCACTAGCATTATTAATCCATATTCCCTGTAACGGAGATAAAAAATCGAAAAAGGGACCGTTCAAGTATTACGTAAGCACTATAGGAGGAGGGAGGGGTCCAGAGTCTGCTTATTTTTTCTGACAAGGGGGAGGGGGAGTTCACGACAATTCTTACGAAAGCATTAAACAACGAAGCAACTGCAGTTCAAATTCAACAAGCAAACAAAATATGATGAGGAAAGAGCGTTCTACAGTCCGTTCGAAATTCGCCGTTTATTTTCGATTTTATCCTTTGCTTATCCATCGGCAGTCGCGTGACCCGCATCACCCACTCGCCCTTTGTCTTCATTGTTGTCTGTTAAGCTGTATGCCAAGTCAAGTACATTGCAAGACTAGAAAAACACAGGAACCGGTGTGGCTGGGTTCTTTTGCCAGGATAACTAGTTAGTTGACTTTATTTTAGATAAGTCCGGTATTTTCTTTTCTCCCGTTCAATCGGTCATGGGATTCTGGGAATTTTTGCAGTATTTCTGGAAATTTTTGTCTTTCTGATCCTATTGTCGAACTTCCTTCTTTACAGGTTTTGGAACTTTAGAAAGCAGAAAACCTACTTTGGGTTTTTCTTGTCTCGAATACACAGCACAGAAATTTGTTTTAGTTCAGTTGCATAGTGAATTTACATAGTGAATTTTTAGTGAAAGAGTATTGCTTTTAGTTGCATAGTGAATTTAGTCGGATTTAATTATGGATACTAATTATGGATATAAATAAGCAACAATATATTAAAACCATTTTATATATTTTGATATCACAATCCCTATATGCCTATATAAATTTGTAGGATTAATAATGTAATTGATTGGTAACTTTTTATAAGTCAAGAAGTATTGATGTATAAATCGTCATAAAATTTTACGTAAGCAAAAGGGGGGGGGGGTCTAGCATTTGCTTATATTTTCTTAAAAGGAGGGGGGTACAAAATGACTAAAAATATGCTTACGTAATACTTGAACGGTCCCAAAGCGGCATATGGTAAAATTTCCAAAGACGAAATCGCTTTGGAACGAAAAAAAAATCCATTCTCTTCTTAACAGATGTAAATGTTTAATATATTTTTTTTCTCCCGTATTGTTGTATTCATTTTGCATGGATGAACATTTTAAAAGACACTTTCAGTTTTCAGTTTAAAAAAAAAATTCCGTCATAATCATGTTTTTTTTTTTGTGTGTGTGTGTTTAATTCTATTTTAAAACGCCTAATAATCTACGATTTTTTAAAAGGAATAAATTCTAATGTTTAATTGTAGAATAATGACGGCTTAAAAGTATATGCTTTTTTTGCAGAAATTTTTGGACAAAGCCAAATATTACTGATTTATAAAAAGTCGAGAAAAGGATTTTCATATAGGAATATTCAATAGGAACTGATTATTTTGGTCCATGAAAACTAGGAAGAATGGAATCAGTCTCGGCTTCGTACGGAAAAAAAAAGTTAGGCCCGGCCCGATACTCCAGCAAAAAAATTAAGGTCCGAGTCCAGCCCGGCCCGAAAAGATTAGTGACTAGGCCCGGCCCGGCCCGGCCCGAAAGGATTAGTGACTAGGCCCGGCCCGGCCCGAGTCTTCAGAAGTAAGGCCCGAGCCCGGCCCGGCCCGAATACCATTATTGGAAATCGGCCCGAGCCCGGCCCGCGGGCCGGGCCGGGCTCGGGCTTCGGGCCGAGGCCCGGCCCGTGCAGACCTCTACTCTGGAGTGCATAAATGCTAATAGTTACACAATTAAGATATACAGGGTTACACAAAAGAACTCGGAAAAGCTACTGAATATGAGCGTAATTTACTTAAAGATAACTTTTAAATAACTTTTGCATTTTTACGTTGAATTGGATTCAGTTTACTATGAAATGTTGGTAGAATATATATAGAATGATATACAGAGTCATGCAAAGAACTGGATACAGGGTCGTTTATGGATGATAATTTCTGGAAATATGATTTAAGTAGCTTAAAGAGTATTGTTGTTTGAACTAAATTTTAGCAAAATACTTTCACGTGTTAAAGGTACTAGGTAAATTACAGAGCTGAACAGAAGTATTCATGTATATTTCCATGTATTAGATTAAAGTGCTAAAAGAGAAATTTCAACCAATTAAGCATTTCCTTGCCAAACTAAATTTTCCCATTATATAGTATATATATCAACCGACAAATACAGGGCTGTTCAAAAGTATTGGAATGCATATTTGGTTATGGATAGTAATACCTTATTTCCCTGAACAACGAAGATTTGTTAAATATTTCAGGAAGTGTTAGAAAGTGTTTCATAATCTATGCTTAACGCATGATTTTTCTTACTTGTTTTAAACATATTAAAATTCAGTAATTAATGTGTAAAATTAAAATAATTTAATGTGAACTATTTTTTTTAAGTCTGGCAAAATCCGAGGCATTTCTCGAATAATAGTTGAAATATGCCAAGTGATATTTGTATGTCTAATTTTTTGTTAGAAACAATTATATAGTGGCGCAGCCAGAATTCGGCTCTGGGGGGGGGGATAAAGTTGCTTCAGGGGTGATTCTGGTAGAATTTTTTTTTTCGGAAATCGGCGGGGGGGGGGATTCCGCGAGTTACCCCCCCCCCCTGCGAAGAGGGTTTATCTGCGATCATCAGACGAAATGGGCGTTTTCCCGCGACCTTCAGACGAAATCAGCGATTTATTTGAGATATTTTAGCAAAATCGGCGATTTATTGCGATCTTTCGTCAAAATCGGCGGTTTTCCGCGATTTTTTGTCGAAATCGGCGTTTTTCCGCGACCTCTAGACGAAATCAGCGATTTATTTGCGATATTTTAGCAATATCGGCGATTTATTGTGATATTTTGACGAAATCGGCGGTTTTTCCGCGATCTTATGACGAAATCGGTGTTTTCAGTGTTTTTTTATGAAATCGGCGTTTTTTAGACGATCTTTAGACAAAATTTGCAATTTTACGCGATCTTTTCTTGAAAATGGCGTTTTATCCCCACGGTCTTTCAACGAAATCGGCGTTTTTTCTGTGATCTTTTGATGAAAGCGGCTTTTTTTTTCAATGATCTTTTGACAAAATATTTCTAAGCAATCTTTTATCGGAAACGGCGTTTTTTCCCCCGATTTTTTAACGAAATCGGCATTATATCAGAAATCTTTAGACAAAATCGACGTTTTCTCCGCGGTCTTCAGTCGAAATCAGCGTTTTATCTGCGATATTTAGTGAAATTGCCGTTTTTTCCGCGATCCGCACAGAAAATTCGCGTTTTTCGGCAATCTTTTGACAAAGTTCGTTGACAAAAACATTGTCGAAATTGTCGTTTTTTCACGAAATATTGACGAAATGTGTGCTTTTTCGGCGATCCTTTCACGAAATTTGCATTTTCCCGCGATTGTTTTATCCGCGCGCAAAACCATACAAGTTGGCAACTGTGAGAATCGTCTTCTGAAAGATCTTATCAAAGAATAAAGAACATTTCTCAGTTACATAGCTTTTTAATCATGATATCTACTTCCTGAATCTAGGAAAAAGAGTTATCGGGAAAAAAGTTACCGGAAAAAAGGGACAAGACAAAAATGTTACCGGAAAAAAAGTATCAAGGAATTGATTTTGGGAATTTATTGGCTAAATATGAAGGGGGGGGGAGGTCGGGGGGAGGCTCTTAATTTAAGTGAATGGTTTTTTCATGCTGAATTAACTGCTTTGATTCAATTTTTGGATATACATTCATACTGAAAAAATGCTTGCCTGATTAGTTTTGGGAACGGGCGATTGCCCCCCCCCCCTCCGCCCTAAATAAGATGAATGGTTTTTAAGCAGAATTATCCAACGTGTGTCAAATTTTGGATATAGTTATTTCTGATAGGACTTATATATAGTATTGTGGTGTCGTGCCCTGAGTTTCTCTTTACTAAGTTGGTTTATTTGTTAAGTTCATCAATAAGACATTTTTAATTCCTCAAGTTCTTTATTAGAACCATAGATCAATTATTAAAAAAATAAATAAAACGGCAATACAACTACATAGGAACCACACTCCAATATTACATTTCGCTTAGCACGTCTAAGCCATCTTACATCAATGTACTTTCTTGTACATTACCAGCACATGGCTCTCTTCCAACTACTTTCCTACCCTCTCGATGCTCAAGAATCCCAGTGTCCCTCTCAGCTCATTGCCACTAGACCAGTGCAATTATTTTCTAGGCATGTCCCTTGAGATCAATAGCACATATTCTTAACAGCTTTTGAATGAAGATACTTTCAACTCTGCATACCTTTTCACAATAAAACTTCGCTATCTATCTTCTGTCACGATTAAAGTTGTCAGTACGTCGTCACAGTTTATAATGCCTGAAGAATTTTGGGAGTTTCATGGTTAAGTATAGAGGATGCTTGGGGATAACCTCTCTTAAATTAAATAAATGGCTTTTTACGCAGAATTATCCGATTTGCTTCAAATTTTGAATGTAGGTTCATTATGATAAAGGGTATCCCTGATTATTTATGGGGTTCTTTTGCTAATTAAAAAGGGGGGCCGCGATTATTCCCCCCCCTTAAATTAGATAAATTGTTTTTTTATGCACAATTATCCGATGTATTTCAAATTTTTGCTATAGGTATTTTCTCATAAAGTGAATCCCTGAATAGTTTTAAGTGTTTGTTTATATATCCTCAATAGCTGTTTGCATTTAAAACTGATTTATGTTGGTGCATAGCATTTTTCAGTATTCTATAAATATCGTAACAAAGAAAAAAAAATTCTGTTTTTTTTAAATCTTTTTTTAAAATTTTTTTTAAGCATTCAAACCTGAAGATCTATCAAGAACTACAGGTTTTTAAACAATTTTCTAATTACTAACATAAGCTAGTAATAAAAAAACTATTTTTATTACTACAAATTAATGATTCACTAGTTCATTCGTTCGTGACTTACAATATAGTTTGTACATTAAAATTTTCTAACATATATTTTTTTAATCTTTTACATTATATTTTGTGATGCGTAATATGGGACATTAATTAGTAAAAATCCAGTTTTAAATGATAAATATTTGGCGTAAATTAAAATGACAATTACAACGAATGATTTAGTATATTACTTTTTTCACAAATAAAAAAAATAAATAAATAAACCAGTTTTAAATGTAAAATTAATGGAAATTAATCATTATGAGAAAAAAGGTAAAATATGTTATAATGTTTTCTGATATAATAGTTTTCAATCATTAAATTAAAACATAGAGAAGAAATGTTTTCATTTGTTATTTGTGTTTAGTTGCATTCAACTCGCTTTTTTATATTACTTGAATATTTTTGCGGCAAACCTTTACCGGGAAATCCTCTGACAACAAATTTCCTAAGAGACTAGTCGCCCGCGATATCTACCGGACATCCCCCTCCATCGAATGGGGAAAAGGAGCTTCTTTCCCCGAAAGAGTTTTCCTCCCTATTTTAACTATATCCATTAGCTTTTATGCTTTACCATAACGAAACTACACCCAAAATTTGAAGCAAATCGGATAATTCTACGTAAAAAGCCATTTATGTAATTTAAGTGGGGTTATCCCAGTTCCCCCATTTATACTTAGCCATTAAGCACTTAAAACTATTTAGGGGTCCACTTTATGAGAAAGAACCTATATCAAAAATTGAAATACATCGGATAATTATACATAAAAGACAATTTATCTAATTTAAAAGGGAGGAAATCGTCCGTTTTCCTATTTATAATAAGCAAAAGAACCTCATAACTAATCCGGAATACGCCTTATCATAAAGAAGCTACATCCAAAATTTGAAGCAAATCGGATAATTCTGCATAAAAGCTATTTATTTAAGGAGAGTTATCCTCTGTTTTTGCCTTTATACTTAGCCATTAAACCCTTAAAACTATTCAGGGATTCACCTTATCAGAAAGAACCTACATTTAAAATTTGAAATACACCGGATAATTCTGCATAAAAACTGATTTATCTAATTTGAGGGGGAAATAATTGCTTACCTACCCCCTTTATAATAAGGAAAAGAACCCCGTAACTAATCAGAGATACGTTTTATCATAATGAACCTATGTCCAAAATTCGAAGCAAATCGGATAATTCTGCGTGAATAACCATTTATTTAATTTAAAAGAGATTATCCCCTGTCCCCCTCCTTTTTTATACTTAGTCATTAAACTCTTAAAACTATTCAGGGATTCACCTTATCAGAAAGAATCTATATCTAAAATTTGAAATACAATGGATAATTTTGCATAAAAACCGATCTATCTAATGTGTGGGGAGAGGGGGTAATTGACCAGACCATCCTCCCTTTATAATAAGCAAAAGAACCCTATAACTAATCAGAGATACGTCTTATCATAATGAACCTATGTCCGAAATTCCAAGCGAATCGGATAAATCTGCGTCAAAAAACTATTAATTTAATTTGAGAGGTTACGGATTAAGGGAGGAGGGTTATCATATGTCCAAAAACTGAACCAAAACAGTTAATTCAGCATGAAAAACCCATTTACCTAAATTAAGAGCCTCCCCTCGATCCCCCCTAAGTACTTAACCAATGAATCCTCAAAATCAATAACGAATTCCCAAAATCAATAATAAATTCCCAAAATCAATTCTTAGTCCTTTTTTTTCCAGTAACTTTTTTTCCGTTTTGTAGTTTATGTCACTTTTTTTTTCCGATAACTGTTTTTCCGGTAACCTTTTTTACCGTTTACCCACTTGCTTATTTCGGACGTTTTTTAAATAAGAATTAATATTAATTAAAAAAAAATTGTCTGAAAGTAGTCCCTTTAAGGGTGTATTTCGATTCAAACTGCTTTTTTTCCGATTTATTTTTTAATTCATTTTTGCTTGCATGTGCCTCAAACTGGCAAATTGACTAATTTAGAAATTACACAAGGTGCCGTGATTATCGATTCTTTGATAAATGCAGAAAATATTGCAAAAAATGCAATCGAAAACGGCATTTTGAACAGATTTTTCCGAAGCGAGAGATTTGGGAACGAATAAAAGTGTCATACTGAGAAGATAATTGTTTATAAATCAAATTCTAATGAATGGAGTGTAAAATGACATCACACGGCACCTTGTACCTCTCTTCAAAAATCCCCTCAGCAAGTTTCATGTTTCTGCTTTTAAAAATGTGTCTGAAATTGTATCGGAAAATTTTGAGGTGTCAAAGGTCAAAAAAGCGTTTTTTCGAATACACCCTTAAAGTAGTAGTAAGTAGAAAGTAGTTAGAAATTTGGCACCCCCTAAATCTCTGCGCCCGGGGCGACCTCCCTCCCCCCTTTTGCACGGCGCTGTTAATATCTTTCCAGAAACATAAATATAAACGAATTATATACTTTCCAAACATACCTGGATTTCAAGAATGCTTGAAGGAATTCGAAAGATTAAAAAAAAATGATCTCTTATATCCATCTTTTTCATAATTTTCTTCTCTGAAGAGGATTTAATATCCATAGCTAAACGCACAATAAAGGAAACCTTAGCACTACAGCAACTAACAACAGAATGTTTGTGGAATTAAGTCTATCCTTCAAAGCATGCGAGCATGTGTTTTTGTTTTTCCTGTAATTCGCGAGTCCAGTCCCGTTTCCAAAAAGAGAGCAAGGAACAGGTGCAACTAATTAAGCACTTTCCCCATTTTTCAAAGTAAATACATTACTGCCGCGTAAACGAGTCAAATTTTTAAATAAAATTTGATTCAATAAAGCGGCAGATTTCGAGAACAAAACAAATTCAATTCTAACTTTAGTTTTGTTTTTTATGATTCGGTTCATAAAAATGGAAATTTTTGTATTTTTGTCATGGCTCTGGGGGGGGGGGGGGGGTTAACCCCCAAAACCCCCCCTCGCTGCGCCACTGAATTATACTACTAGGAATAATTCAAAAGTTACTAATTAAGCCTGAGTTTGACTAAACATCATAATTACACTGCATTTGGTAGAAATGAAGCATAAATTAATAAGAAGAACTAATAGAAATCGAAAAACATTGTTCAATTCTTTGGCATATAAATAGTAAGTTCTGCAAATTGCACATATTTATTCATTAAACAACACTTTACTAGTGTGCCCGTTAGATTAACTTGTTAAAGGAGAAAAATAAGAGAATCTTTTTGAGTATGAATTACATTTTTATTCAATACCAAACTTCTCTTTTATTAAAATCATTCCATTGGACAGTTATTTTTATATAAGAAATTGTTTAAAAATGAGATATTACTTTTGAAACAATTCTTAAATATTATACTTTTTTTTCTGGGGACAAATTTTTCGAGCATATATTAAATGAATCAGGTTTGACCAGACCCAAGCTGTAAAAAAAAAGATCCTGAGCTCATTTGTAGTCTTTATGAAATAGTCCTAATAGTTACTATGAAATCTAGTCCCTATAGAAGAGTTTTCTAATCTGATGTCTATCTTTCATTTATTTTCCTATTATGTATTAACTTTTGACTTTGTAAAATTTAACTTTTTAAAAAATACTTATTGTAATAGGCTTCTTTTTTTAATTATGACTACAATATAGTGAAAAAATAATTTTTTAGCTATTGTTTTTCTTTCTAAGCCGTTACATTTTCCCAAAAGATATTATTTGTTCTATATTAAAGCTTCTTGTTATATTTTATATTTTATGATACTTTTCCCTTAAGAGATTTTCTCCCCCCCTCCCCCCCAAATTTAAATGCAATTTAGACTTTAGAAAGTAAGGTTTGTTGTCAAATGATGATAATAATTATGAAAACAAACATAACAAACTTTTATTCTTGCTTATATACATATATATACAGGGCGTTTCTAAACTCATAGCAGGGCCGTAGCAAGGTGTTTTGGGGCCCCCCCAAAAAATTATAACTCTGGGCCCCCTCCCCTCTCCCACACTTTCAACTGAGTTTTTTGAAAAATATTTATATTGAAGTTTCCATATAAGTTTCAAATAATAATAATGTAATAAACAAATTTAATCATTATCATAAGTATTTTAAATCATTATTAAAATTATTATAAGATTCATAACTCTGCACAAATATGAAATAAATATGCATTGCTTAAATATCAATTAATAATGTTAAAATAAAATTTGTCTAAAACAATTTTACAAATAATCACATGACGCTAAGATTTCATGATAAAGTGTAGGAATTAAATAGATTATATAAACACATAATTCCGGTAGTTCGCTACTTACGAGGCTACTTCAGTTACGCTAAAAGACTCATCCGCTAATGCACGGAAGAATGGAATGGAATACTATGAAAGAAATTTATATCTCGCATTTCAATATTTTTAAATGATTTTTTTTTCATTGGGTAGCTGAAATCAATCTGTATGCAGCGTTTTTATACTTCTTCGATTTTTATTGCATTTTTTTTTTTTTTTTTTTTTTTTTTT
Organism: Maratus speculifer; assembly: GCA_964019185.1. Taxonomy (NCBI): domain Eukaryota; kingdom Metazoa; phylum Arthropoda; class Arachnida; order Araneae; family Salticidae; genus Maratus; species Maratus speculifer. The sequence continues at coordinate 118,279,845 of OZ025294.1, read as the reverse complement.
TCCATGAGGATGTTTTTATTTTCGAAACTGGTTCCAAAAATGAAAGTGTCCTCATTAAAATTACTTGCAAACAGAACTGAAAGAGCAACAAACAACCTGCATACAGATCGATCTCAGCTGTCCAATGCGAAAAAAATCATTTAAAAATATTGAAATGCAACCGAGATATTGTTATAAATTTCTTCAATAGGATTAGCATTAGCGAACAGGTTATTTTGCTTGACTGAAGTAGCCTCTTAAATGAAACAGTATACTTTAAAACACAACAGTTAAGTCGAACTAGACAGTTTAAAAATCTGTTTATAAAGTTTTGTGCCCTCTGCTTATACTGTACTTCAGATAAATGTGTTCAAATAATACTTTCATTCTATCTAAAGAAATTAAAGTCAAGGAAATAAACGAAATAGCTAGAATTTTAATATTCAGAATTTTAATATTCAAAATTGTTTTATTGAATTGAGTTACAATTTCATTTGCTGTTGCTTACATTTTTATTTGAAAAAAATTTCTTGCGTGTTTTTTTGTCTGCGAATTTGTTCACCAGATCATTGAAATCAAGTGATTTCGCGACTTCGTGTTCAATGGAGATTATTCCCAAAGCGGATAACCTGTCATTGCTCATTGTTGATCGCAGAACGTTTTTTATTATTTTCATTCTGCTGAAACTTCTTTCAGCACTTGCAACGGTAACAGGAGTTGTTAAAAGAACTCTTAATGCAACTGCAAAGTTTGAATAAATCTCCTGTAAGCCATTTGCATATATGTATGTGAGAAAATCTTTGGCAGTCAAGAGATCTTTTTGGCTATTTATTATGTTTAAAAAGCGATTCAATTCGCCTTCTAGTTCTTCAGAATCAACGTCTTTCATTTTATTTGCATATATTTTGCATTGATTTTTGAGATCATTCTTTTCTGCGCATCTTTTTAAATTTTTAGAATTGGATAAAAAGCCAAAAAGTGAATTCCAATCTAAAAGTTGGTTAAATCGCGATGTTATTGACGATATAATTTGGTCAATTACAATAAGAAAGAAATTGATTTTAAATTTCTCTTCTTCGGATAGATTAGCTTCATCCTTGCTTTCGTACTCGAACATAATTTTTGTCCTAATCTTTCTTTTTTTAGGAAATACTGTATCTATTTCTATTTTATTTGCTATTTCTCCAGCATTGATAATTGCTGAACTATAGCCGGTGTTGCGATAGTCCTCAAAATATTTTAGAGTTGCTGAAATTTCAGATTGGAAAACGTCCACTGATATGTCAGGAGATTGGATAAATTTGCTTGTTTTATTGATAGTAAATAAAATGTCATACCATACACAAATCATTATTAAAAATGGCCATTTTGAAATTTTTTCTAATAAGGAATCTGCTTCTGACGCCGTTATGCCATCTTTTTTACTAAGAGCATATGCTCTTAAAGAAGACAGTGCTTCACATATTTCACTTAAGTGGAATCTAAAAGGTTTTACAGCATCGATTCGAGATTCCCACCTTGTATCAGAGAGTCCTTTAAGTGTTAAGGGCATGAATTCTTCAATTACGGTCCAGCGAAAAGGAGAGGAAGAAAAAATCGTATAAATTCTGTTAATAATACCAAAAAAGTCTATGGCATACATGGAAGATTTCGCTGCGTCTGTGATGATTAAGTTCCATGTGTGTGATCCACAAGGAACATATAAAGCACGAGGATTCAAATCTAGAAGGCGGGATTGCACGCCTTTGTTTTTGCCACTCATGTTTGATCCGTGGTCATAAGCCTGTCCTCGCATGTTATTAATATCTATGCTTAACTCATCAGCTAATTTCAGAAAAGAGTTAAGCAAGCCTTCACCAGTAGCATCACATATATTTAAAAATCCCATAAAAACTTCACGAATTTTAATGCCCACTCCGTTTTGACATTCCACAAATCGCATTACAATAGACATCTGCTCTTTATGAGATGTATCTGGAGTACAGTCTAATATAATTGAATAATATTTTACCTTCTTCAGTGCTGAAACATTTATGTCTCTAATACTATGTGCTATAAGTTTAATTAATTCATTTTGAATTTCAGGACTCAAGTAATGAATATGCGTACTTTTGTTATTTACTTGCTCTACAAGTTTCCCAAGGATTTGATCGTATTTCGATATCAGTTCGACTAACCCAAGAAAATTTCCATTCGAATTAGACCCTAATTTCTCATTACTTCCCCGAAATGCTAAATTTCTTTCTGAAAGAAACAGAACGATGTCTACTAATCGTTCTAAAACATCACGCCAAAAGTCTTTTTCTTTAAAAAATATGCTCGCTTCAATATCATTGATAGTAGAGTGGTGTAAAATTCTAGCTCTCAGGTCGAACCATTTTTCAAAACAATGTTTATGACTTCTTCCAGTTTCATGTTGATGCAATTTCTTTGAAAGCCCTTCCCATATAGATGTACCACGACGCAAAGGAATTTCATCAGAAGCAAAAAGCATGCAACAGAAGCAAAATATGGAATTTTTACTTTTTGAATACATCAACCAAGAGCGTTTTATTTTTTCCCCATTATCTAAAACACGATAATAATAATTAGTTGTAAAACGTCGTTTACTGTTATTTCTTGGAAATTCGTAATTTTCATCTTGGATTGGAGGACCACGTTTCACGATATCTAACCTTTGTTTATAAGATATTATATTAGGCCAGTCAGCTGGATCATTCGAGAGTGGTACAAAATCTGTATCTTCGGACTTTTCTAAATTTTTATCATCCAAATATAATTCATAGATGCTTGAAGCGTCTGGTGTGTCATCATCAATCAAATACATGTTTGCCGCGTTTTGAATATCAGAGAATTCACTCATATTTGAGGACGATTCTGCAATAGAAATTAGCAGAAGCTTTGTTAGCTTCAGTTTCTGTTGCCATGACATTTTCTATCCGTTCTTTAGTTTCAGTTGTTTCTATTTCAGTTGTTTCTAATTCGGCCGTTTCTCTTTCGGTTGTTTCTGATTCAGTTATTTTAGTTTTGGTTATTTCAGTTTCAGCTGTTTCTATTTCAGTTGTTTCTGATTCAAATGTTTCTCTTTCAGTTTTTTCAGTTTCGGTTGTTTCTGATTCAATTGTTGTAGTTTTGACTGTTTCTGTTTCAGTTGTTTCTGTTTCTGTTTCGGCTATTTCTATTTCGGTTGTTTCTGATTCAAATGTTTCAGTTTCGGTTGTTTCTGTTTCTGGTATTTTTAATCCAGTTGTTTTATTTTTCGCTGTTTCTGTTTCAATTATTTCAGTTTTAGCTGTTTCTGATTCAATCGTTTCTAGTTGTTCCTCAGTTTTTTTCGTTGCAGGAATTTTTGATATGAAAAAATTATCTAATTTAGGTAGTTTGCTAATCTTTTCTTGAGTCGCTTTTGCCGCTTTTCTTTTACAAGCACCGCTCTTTTCCTTCCTCCTCATTTTCTGCTTTAATTTTTAAAAAAGGTCCTAAAAACACGTAGAAAGTTTTATATAGTATAATATTAAAGATTCATCTACAAAAAATTGCAGCTTAAAATCAAGAAAATGTTTAATTTTGAATAAATAATAAAATAGATTATTAAATAGAATAATTTATTTAAATAGAATAATTTTAAATGTGTTTTGTTCCAAAGATACTTCCTCTAATTGCGAAAAATATGTTTGACATTGATGGACAAAATAACTATTTTTTCAAAACATTATTATATTTCAAGAATTTTTTATTTGTTATATTATTATTCTTGATACCTTCGTTTCCAAAATAAGACAACATACAGTGTTTCCTTTTTTTGTCAATAAAGAATATCTGTTTCTAGAAATCGATAACTAAGCAGATTAAAAAATGTAGTTATATCTTCGAATCTACAGCTCATATTCAAAATATTAGAATAATTGAGAAAAAGTAATAAGAAAAAATTATTTGTCACTTATTTATTTTTTATAATAAATAAATGCAATTAAATTTCTTATAAATTAAATCTGGAATGTTTAGATAAGATTTTAACATTTATAAAATATAAAATACAGCACAATAAATTAGGTATACAGTTTCCTTAAACACACCAGAATATTAGAATAAAATTTAGATTGGTTCAAAATATTAGAATATTTTATTTTACGCAACAATATTACCTTATGAATATGAAGTAAATGGTAGTTAATATTTTGTAGCATCCCCTTTAGCTTTCATAACAGCGTACAATCGATCTTGCATACTATATACGAGTTGTTTACAAACATTTCTATCAATATTTGCCCAAATAGACTTTATACGTGCCACTAACTCAGTTTTACTTGAAGGAGGATTTTCTTGAAGTTTTTTCTTCATTATACACCATAAGTTTTCGATGGGATTAAGATCTGGTGAATTTGGTGGCCAAGGAAGTACCTTAATGTTGCGTTGGCGGAACCAATTCTTAGTTGACACCGAGGTATGCGGCGACGCTAAATCTTGTTGAAAGATGAAATCATCTTCAAATAAATCTTCTGATGATGGAATCATGTAATATTCTAAAATTTCTTGATATATCAGAGAGTTAACCTTTTCGTAGACGATGCATAACTTTCCAGGTCCTTCTGCACTCATACAACCCCAAACCATGACACTAGCAGCAAATTTTACGGAACGTTTAAGGCATTCTTTATCAAATGCTTCTTGCTTCATTCTCCAAACTCGAGTACCTTGATTACCATATGTAACACAAAACATACTTTCATCACTAAATAATATATTTTTCCAATCTTCATTGCTCCATAAACGTCTTGATTTACACCAATTCAATCTTATACGCTTTTGTCTTGCAGTCATGAGAGGTTTTGTTTTCGGTACACGAGATTCAAATTTAAATTTATGGAGACGTCTTAATGTTTTCGATGTAGAAACTTCAACTCCTTCTTCTTTCCATTTTCGGTGCAAGAATCGCACACTTTTAAAACGGTTTTTCTTAACTATACGCTTCAGTTTCCTGTCATCTCTAGCAGATTTTTTGGTTTTCAGCCACCATTTCGGCGATTATTTTGAAATTTTCCAATTTTTGAATATTGTGTTAGTATTTTACTAACGCTCGATTGCGAACAATGTAAATAATTTACTATAAAACATTGATTTTTACCGTGCCGATACAAATCAACCATACGAAGTTTAGTAGATTCAGGAATATCACTCACACGGCCCATTTTAAAACGAAAAAGAAACAAACTGCAAAAAAGAATACTGATTTTAAATAAAATAGTCTGAATTTAATCAATGATGACACCAGTTAAGAATTGGTAATAATTAAAGGAGAATTAATGTGAAATATTCTAATATTTTGAACCACTTGAATAAATATTCTAATATTTTGACTTTTCAAAATAATTTTTTTTGCAATTAATCTTTTCAAAAATGATATTAAATTTAAGATAACAAGTAAGTTTAATCAACAATAAGTTCTTAATAAAAATATCGTTTGCATATTTTCATTAAAAGACATTAAATTACCAAACGATATTTTCAATTTCTTAAAAAAAGGTAATTATTCTAATATTTTGAATATGAGCTGTACATTATAAAACTAAAAATTCTTCTTCATCATCATAACTAAACTAAAAAAAATAATACTAGATATTGCGATATATATATATATATATATATATATATATATTCCCCAAAAGTTTAATTAATCCTCTCGCCACCGAATTTTTCTCCAATTTTGAGAGAAAAATTACTTTTATGTTAACAAAATAAAAGTAGTTATCGAATCACAAAAGTTACAGTTTATTGAAATTTAACGAATATCTTCTTTGCAGAAATCTAGCGAATGTAGTTAGGTTGCGTTTTGTTCATATAAAAATAGACTACCCTGAGAAAAAAATATGGTTCTGGCATATGGAATCTAAGTAATGACTCTAGAAAAAATAGTTCCATGCCATCCCTATAAATTTTAGTTCCATTTCTTAGAGAGTTCCAGAGTCTCTTACTAGAATTCAAGCGCGTTTTCCTATATTTTTGTTGTCAAATTTATCTAAAAATCTCTTCAAATAGATGCGAACACAATAGATTTGATTTAGTAGCTAGAATTATAGCTTAAGAAACCATTCCTAAAATTAAGCGATAATTTCTCGCTACTGAAACGGTTCAATGTCGTTTCGTCTCCTAGAAAACACGAGACTAGAAATGTCAAGTCATTTAGCCTATTCAGCTTAGTTGTTTACCCCACTCGCATAGTTTGGACATCTATATTTCTAGTTTAGAGATTCAGAAAGTGACTAACTATTCATTCTAGTTGAAGGCGGCATATTTTTTTTCTCAGTGTAAGGAAGAATTTTTTAAATTGAAAAATGTCGTATTACAACCAGATTAAACAAACATAAAAAAAATAGTAGTATTTTTTATCTTTTATCATAAATTAATAATTTGGATAAGGAGTCCCTAATTTAAATTTAAAGAATGTTTAAATTAAAAGAAACGGCAACAATTTGCGAACTAATAAAATAATTAGTAGTAGTAGTAGTATAAAATGCTGAAACGTAAGTAGTAAAGTCATAATAATAAATATATCGACATATGCTATCACTATTAGGTGCTGGAATTAACAAAAATGTTTTTTTTTCCCTTCAAATATTGCAGTTCTAAGCAGGAGCCTCATATAAGGCTGAGGGTGACGAGAGGGTTAAAATTTGTTACACAATTTATGAAAATGCAAATTTTTTCAAAATTACTCTTATGCTTGTAATTTTTTAATTTATGAACTCTTGAAACAAGAGTAAATATTTATTTGTCACAGTAATGTAAATAGCACTTGCAATAACAAAAAACAAGGCTTCATTTAAATGTATAAAAGTATGGATAAATGTAGCAGATTATCATAATTCATTACCTTAATTATCCAAGCTTGAAGAAAGCACATTTTCTGGTTAAATGGTAATGTCAAAAGTTATTTGTTGTTAAATTATTAATTATTTATACTTAGTCTATAAACAAATGCAATAATTAAAGAGTCAACATAACAAAATGTAGTAACTTTTTCTTTTTTTTTTTTTACATCCAGAAACAATATATTATGCTTCTAACATTAACTTAATTTAATTATGTTTTCACATTAAATGTCTAATTCAAACCTCATAAATATCAAATGGCATTATAAATTTATCTTTCCCATTTTCTTGTCAATGATTTTTTCATGAAAATTAAAAATCTCATACTCCATAGAATATCCATAGTCTACTTTGATTTGAAATTATTTCTTTACAAAAATACCTAATTTGATATTCTTTGACTATTTGTTTTATTCATTTTTAGTGGTATACCAGTACCAAGTTTGTAAACTCGGTGTCTTGAAGATAGGACAAATTTTACAAATGCCAAATGTAATAACATATATAAGAGTATTCAGACATTGTAGGATGAAAAGTTCTACACAGCTTGGAAACCTGTATTTTGAGAAAGCAATAATACTTTTAAAATTCTTTTAATTCAGAATTTAACAGATCTTGCATTGTTTTAAAGAAATTTTATACGGACTACAAAGCTATTTAGTGCTTTGATTTAGAAGCATTGTTTGAAAAATTATATGAAAAAGGAATATCCATAAAAATTACAATTAATATACATAATTAAAATGAAATCACAAATGTATGAACAAGTTTATATAAATTATATATATATATATATACCAGTAAAATCCTGAATGTAAGTCATCTTCAATTTTCTAAATGAAATAATAATAAATGTGTGAGAACTTATAATCCCGATTTTTTTTTAAAATGTATTTAAAGAACGATTTTAGTATCAATTTATAAATAAAAAGTATAAATGCAGGACTGACAATCTTCTACATATTAGCCAATTACTGTTTAAATAAAAGCATTATCAAACAAAATATAACTCCGCAATAATCACCCTCTAAAATCTTGTTCCATCTTTATCCCCAAGCACGCAATAAAATCCCAGAATATGAAAATTTAAAGTTTTTCTACTCAATTTTTACTTTATTGCAACAACAGATAATCAGTAACTCCCCAGCCCCCCCCCCCCTCCCCCGAAAAAAAAAGACTCTTCGGCTTTTGCCCAAGTCTGAAGGCATCAATTAAGTTTAATTTTTAGACTCTTTAATTAAAAAAAATTGACCATTTATTGCTTTATAGGAACAATAAATAAAACGTATTCACCTGTTACCTAAATTAGCTCTTTCTCCCAAAAATTCTTTCTCTTTGACTTTCCGCTTCTACTCACTCCCTCCCCCCTCTACCCCTGGCTGCATCTCATAAAATAATAGAAAGAAATTAAAACAGAATTTAACGGATATTTCAATTTTCATCAATCTTTGTTTTCTATCCGAAATAAAAATTGTGCACATTTTTAAATGTTTTTTTTTTTTTTTTTTTTTTTTTTTTGGGGCGGGGGGCAATAAATAATCATGTAAAATTTCGCCTATCCACAAAACTTAAAGCATTTAAAAAGATGTTTTAAATCCCCTTTTTCCACTACAAAAAAGGCTAAAACTTTCCAACATTTTTATATTATTCTATTTGTTACATTTTATTTGCTGTTTCGAATAATTGGTATTAATTATCCCTCCCTCCTCCTTCCCAGCAAAAAATGAGAAACACTTAGAAATAATGTGAAAAAATCCATTTAACTGATTTAGTAATATTAAAAATAATATAATGTTTTGCATTTTACACAGCTTTGTTTAAAATCAGGCATTTGTTAGCTTTTTTACATGCTTTTAAAAATGTAATATTGCGATCAATTTTTTTAAATTGTTTACTTGAAATTTAAACAGCAAATTTTTTTTCCTAAAAAGTAATCAGGAGTAGAGGATAATTTATGTGATAGATATCTATTTATACTAGAGAAAAACAAAACAGACAGGCTTTTTTTAATGAAAATTTTTTAAAAAGTAAATTTCCCAACAGATTATTTACTTATTGTTGTTAGAGTTAAACAAACAAGACAAATGTTTTTTTTTTTTTTTTTTTTTTTTTTTTAAGATTCTCATGATTTAAAACTTTTTATCTTGAGGCAGAGATGAGAAAAGATTTCCATGAAAGTTTTATTTTCTGATGATTTAAAACTTTTTGCCTTGGGGAAGAGATGAGGGAAGATTTCCCTAAAAATTTTTATTTTATTTTATTTATGTATTTTTTTTTTAAACATGAAAAATTTAAAACAGTTAGAAGATTTTCACCTTTTTTTAATGTTAAGATCAATTTAGGGACAAACAGCCCTCTCCCTCCCCTTCCTTGGAATTGCGGAAACTAAAAGGTATATTTAGGAATGGAAAAGAAAATTAAAAACTGTTAAAAGTATAAAATGGCTTACTCTTGAGGGGAGGAGAAAGAAAGGTCAAGATTTTAAAGTATATATATTGTTCAAACCATTATCGCTATTATTGATATTATGTTTGTCAATAAAAAATGAGTGTTATTGGTTATCTAAAAATTTTGATATTAACTTATTGAATATAAAATATTTCATACTAGCTGGGCCGCCCGGCGTTGCCTGGGCCCGTAATAATATTCTTATATAAACCTGCAATTTGTACTGCAAAATCTCATAAAAAGAGCCAATCTTGAACAGAATCACTGTTGCCTACGGTACCGTTTAGCAGCAGGGGCGTGCTAAGAAAAAACTGCACCCGGGGAAAAGTTTCAATTTGGCGCCCTCCCCCCAACTTTTACTTGTAACAGGCCTAAAATGACATAGCTAGTACAAATTTGGCGCCCCCTAAATTTCTGCTCCCGGGGCGACCGCCTCCTTCGCCCCCCTCCCCCTTTTGCACGGTGCTGTTTATCAGAAGTGCTGCGCGCACACGGCAGAAAATAAAAAGCGTTGCCCGGGCCCATAATATATTTTAAAATTTAAATGAACCTGAAACTTATTTTGCAAAATTTCAGAAAAAGACCCGATCTCAAGCCGAATGAACCTCGAACCGAATCTCCGTTGCCCACGGTATAGTTTAGCAGGCGTGCACTGCAAAAAATTACTTAAAAAAAAAAAGCCACGAATCTAAAAAAAATGCCTCGAATCTTTTAGTTTCACATTCCATTTCTTGGAGGCGAAGTCCATTTTTAATAAAACCGTTCCTGGGCGGAATTTCGTTAAGTAAAGTAATCCTGAGGCTAACGGACTTAAGCAAGATATTTTATGAAATTATTACATATTCGAAAATAGGGGTAAATACACTTTTGAAATTTTATAATAAATAAGTGTTAAATATTTATTCCAGATCTTTGTCAAAAGTCCGCGTTTGAAATGGTGGAAAACGGTACGATTTTAAGTATTTGACCGCTTCCCCCCCCCCCCCTCCAAATTAGATGCTCCCTACTCTGTAAAATATTTAACATCGGGTTATAATTTATCTGAAAACGCAAAATCGATCGTTTTGTGAGTTTTTAAATTTTAGTAAAATTCGCGTTTCAGCATTTATTTCCTTTTTTCAAAAATGTACTTTATCTTATTAAAAAAATAATTTTGCGAGTCAATCTTTATAAAATATAGATATTATTAAACAGCGTTGAAAGATTTTGCTAAATGCATAAAAAATTCTAGTATTAAAATAATTAGTGGTTTAGAAAAACTTTCTTAAAATAGAGCAAGTCTTTCAAGTAATGAATTAATAATTAATATTTAAGGTTGTAATTGGGCGACTGTGAAGAAATTTACATATTTGAAATCAGCGAAAAATTCTTCATCTGAATTTATAAAAAATAAATTTATAAATTTAATATTCGAAAATATTTACAGGTCGTCTAAAAATGCTATCACTCGCTGGCGCCCAGCTCAGTGGTGACCATCCCCCCGAAGCCCAATGACGCAAATCCCCCCCCAAAAAATCATACTTTAACATTGACCCCCCCCCCCCCTAAACAAAATATCAATTGTAAAATATATTCTACTCATAATCTACTGCGCATTCAAAAGATAGCGATTTGAGCATACAGAATGAGTTCATATTGCCCTTGTCTAGAATTTAGAGAAAAAAAAAACACAGGAACATTTCTGAAAATTCAATGTTGAAAAAATTTAAAACTGATATTAAAAGAATCAAGATTTACAAAAGATAGCGAGTTGAGTATAGCAGAATGGGTTCTTATTGCCCTTATCTAGAATTTAGAAAAAGAAAACACAAGAGCTTTCCTGGAAATTAAATGTTGAAAAAAATTAAAAGTGATATTAAAAAAAATCAAGATTTTTTTTACATTAAGAAAAAAGGAAATATTAAGAATTTAAAAATCCCCCCAAAAATGAACTTTTTCTCAAATTCCCCCCCCCCCCCAAAACTAAATTTTATGACGCATCTTGCGTCACAAAACCCATCTCTGGGCACCCCTGGCCCAGCTGTCTGCGTTGCAAAACACCTGCTCTCGTCTAGAAAGATTTCTGGAGAATCTGTTTCTTTAAATGGAAATAAAATGAGATTTTATAAGTGGATTTTTACGGATTTTACAACTATTTACAAAAGTATGAAAATAATTTTTAGAATTTCTAAAAGGGGAATTTTTTCTGCAAGTAGCTGTCTAATTTTTGAGTGTTTAAGTCCAGAAGAATTTAAAATACGGCTCTTTATATATATATATATATATATATATATAACTAGAACATTCATCGCCATGGTAGCCCTCTGTTTACATTCACCCTTTTCCTTTTCTTTGAGTTTTCGAAGAAATATTCTGCGATTTGATAAAAATCTATGCTCTTACTGAATTATGAATACTTTCCTTTCTTCTAATTTAGAAATTTTAATTTCTCAACTAATTATTAGAATTTTAAAATTCGGAGAATCAGGTACACATTAAGAGAGGACTTGGGATAATCTTTACCAAAAAAAAAAAAAAAAAAAAAAAAAAAAAAAAAAAGAGCCTCGTACGTGCCGCAGTTTTCGTTAGCCATCGCAGACACACAAAGAAGAGCGATTTGTTATTTTATTAATATAGATCAGAGTTCGTGATTTTTTTTTAAAAATAAAAATCAAAATAATCTTATTTTTTTATTTAAATCTGATTCTTTGGTTTAAATCTGATTTTCTAATTTAAATCAGATTCTTTGGTTTAAATCTGATTTTATAATTTAAATCAGACTTTTTTTATTGTTTTTTTAAATGTTGCACATTATTGTTACTTTATATAACGTTTTTTTAATTAAAAAATATAAATTTTACATACATAGACATGCATGCTATAAATAATACCTAATAATAATATTACACAATTTACATAAATGATTCATATTATTTCAAGGTAAAATTTTAGGCTGTGAAAAAATCTTGATTACACAAAATGCATGAAAAACTACAAATCAGTTGTCAAAAATTAATTCAACCTTCAGTATTTAAAATAAAAACATCTGCACACATAAAGTTTAAACAAAATCGGAAGCAAACTAAGTTTTTAACTTTTGTGCTGGCTGAGAAAAATGAGTTTAGCTGTTGTCATCACTAATCGACTGACTTCTCAGTAGTTTTGGAATTTACACAGGAAAATTTTGAATAACAATTTTATTTCATTTGTGGAATATCTATCACGTTATAAAACAATAACTATTTAAACTTACTAATGAGAACTTGGAATCCCTAAATAATAATTCAGCCAGAGAAGGAATGCTACAGTGTTTCCGCAACTGGCCGATTTTTTATCGAGGGATTCCAAATTCTAATGAGTAAGTTTAAGAAGCAATTAACATAAGTTTATCAGTAAAAATGTTGTTTTATAAGTTTAATATTTTTAACAGTTGATTTTTAATTTCTGAAAGCACCAAACCAAAGGCAGAAAACATTTGTTCTATTGAAACAGATAAATCTATTGCAGTAAAAAGCTAGTAGCTGATTATTAATTCTCTAAGTTTTTTAGTATCAGCCTTTTCGATAACTTTAATAAAAATAACTTTCACCATTCTAAAGGGCTGAGATCAATAATATTAAATAAATAAAAAATAATAATAATAAATAAATGGCTTGTTCAGATTTTATCTCAAATCTTAATATAACAGGCCTCACCAAAGTACAGCACATAAAATCATACAATTTTATTTTACCTCAACTTGCAGAAATTTTTCTAAATACTAATGAGTAAATATTCAAATATTTAATACATTTCTGCTTAGATTTCTTTACTGCTGTAAGATTGTTTTATAATTTAATTCAAATGAAATTTGAAAGCATTTTTTTTCTTCTAAACTTTACATTTATGTTTCTTTTTGACAAATCTTAATCTTTCTGAAAGTTGATTATATAAATTATATTAAAGCACATTATTATGTTTGTTCACATCTTAAATGTATCTAAAAATAATTTAAAAGAAAAACTGATTTAAATTAATGATTTTTTTAAATCAAAAATTTAAATCGTGATTCAAATCATGATTAAAATCAAGGTGATTTAAATCGACGAATTCTGATATAGATTTTATAATTTTGTAATTTTTTTTTAATTAGAAATTATTTGTTTTTTACAACAAGTATAAAACTGTTATGGCCAAAGAGTTTCGCTCCATTTTTCAACTAAATCTTTAATTTTTTGTTATATTTCTATAAAATTATTTTCAGACTGTACATTTTATAAGCAACAAGCTGATCAGGGCAAGAGTGTCCAAGGGAATTAGCATAATTAAGCTCTTTTTTTTTTTTTTTTTTTTTTTTTTTTAAATTTGATTGTCGCTTTCCCTCCAAAAAACTTGCTACTGGTGAAATTTTGGTTTCAAAGGCTTTTATATGTTCTTTTTTTTTCTTCCTGGGGCTCAGAGACACAAAAACATTCAAATTTTCTATATATAAAAAAAAAAAAAAAAAAAAAAAATATATATATATATATATATATATATATATATATATATATATATCGTTTTTTTTTCAATGTTTAAAATGACGTTTAATTCATGTTTCTATCTTAATTAGAAGAGGAAATATTACTTTATTCGTTTTGGTTTGTTTTCAAAATTTAGATTTCAAGGAATGGTTATCATATCATGGCTTCTGGTAAAAATGCGTTTTTCTTCATGATGGTTTTTTCCCACAACTTCTCGCATTTAATTTTTTATAACTCAATAACAGTTAAAGATAAATGCTTCAAATTTGGAACATGTATTTTTTGTACATTTACTTTAATTTTGATTCAGCAAATTTCAAAAAAATATTTACTTTTAAAAATATGATTTTTTAAAAAAAGTTACATTTTTTTTTTCAAGTTTTTACTTTAAATATTTTTAATTTATAAAAAATGATTTACTTTTTAAATAAATTTTTAATTAAGGAAATGTGAGAAGTTTTATCATGCGATTCTGTTTACAAATAATATGGTTAACCATCACAAAAAAAAAAAAAAAATACAAAAAAAAAATACAAAAAAAAAATACAAAAATTTAACTCAATAAATAAAAAATATTTTAAAATGTGTTCCGGCCCGGACCCCCGTAACGGAATTGCATAATTAAGTGTCGAATGACAAAGAATTTACTTTAGAAGTTTCTCTTTAATATTAAAGATTTTTTAAAGTATTAACTTATATACATCCCCATCCCCCCCCCCCTTTTAAAATATGAAATACTAGTAACAAAAGGTTTCAAAATATTTATAAACTCTAACTCTAGTTCATACTAACTTTTTTTTAAAATAAATAAACATTTTTTTTTTTTTTTTAATAAGAACTTAGATGATAAAGTGAAAGCAAAATTGTTATTATTATTTTGAAAAGAGACAAAAGATTTCGAATTGTGCGTAAAGACGTAAGCTCCGCAACACTTTAACAGGCTCGAGGACTGTGCCTTGTCAGTTTCAGAGCCCGCTGAAGGATTAGAAGTAGAGGAAGCCTGACGTCACAGGGGAGGGGGGGGCTATTATCCTATCACTTGTTTTTCCATTTACTAAATCCTTTTTCCGTATGCTTAAGTTATTCGAAATTTTACCATGAAAATTTCGAGTAAATAAAGTTTTTACTATTAAATTAAAGCTGACCATCTATATATTATACGCATTAAAAAATATTTTATTAAACACATAATTATACATTACCAATTAATTTTGTAAAAGACAAATATGGAACTACAGTTGAGAATATTTGAACTTCAAAATATTTTTATGTTTTACAAATTGCAGCATAGTAAGAAAAAAGTATTTCATAATAATAAAAAAAACTATATATGTTTTTACTCTGATTGAATTTATTGAATTAAAAGTTAGGTTTGAAAAATATATATTTTTTTTTTTTTTTTTTTGGGGGGGGGGGGGGGGCTTTGTATTTTAGTGGGTAAGCATGGATGAGCTTTATGGGCCTGTGAGATTATTTAACATCGCGGGAAAAAAAAGAAAGAAAGAGTATAGGAAATTTTAAAATAGCACAATTTCTTATTGTGACATGAATTTAGAACACTAGATTTTCCAAGGAAATAAGAATACAAATTAAATTAGAATTACTTATTACTTGTTAACAAACGAAATATTTTAACATATGAATGCAATGGAAATGGAATCGGAGGTTGATGCAGGAATTTTTTCTTGGATCCCATTTTGTGAAAAATAAAGTTATTTTTTATGAAATTTATTCCATTTATTGAAATTCGCATCAAACATTTATTAGTAATAACTTATTTAAGTCTATGTGCTAAATTTTTCATTTCTGGTGAACTTGTTTCCTTTGCAAAACACATATTTTAAAACCTAACAATATAAAATTAATTAGAGTATATTTTTATGGAATATAATTTTGTGAATGGTGTGTTTTATTAAAAAGAATTTTGTGAAGGAGCTCTAATGAAACACTTAAATGAAAAACATGTAAATAAGAAATATGTGTTATTAAAATATGCTCCATTAGTATTACATATAATTTTCCAAGCTGTGTAAAATTTTCCAATACTTAAAATTTTTAATAATAGCAATATAAATTACATAAAGTAATAAATATGACTTACCAGATTAGTATAGGAGTCGATCTTTTTCGTCTAGATATTCACTTAATTTTATAAATACTATATTATGCGTATTATTAAATCAGAAAAAAAAAATTATACAAAAATCCAATCCACATCTGTGTTATCTACAAACATGTATGCATTAGCTGGCTGCTTAGTACTTGAATAAGCCAGTACCTAGTACCAAAGCGAGTATATATACTCCCTTCAAGGTCAAGGAATCCGATTGCTAATTAAGCTGTTAATATTTTAAGGTGATTCTCTATATGTGATTTGTGTCACCCACGTAGTGAAATCGGTGTGAAAAATGACCTATCTTCTAAGAACATAATATCCCGGTGTTTCAAAAGAAAACATCCTTTTGTCGCTAAGGCTACGCGCAAATATCACTACTTTTCAGTTACACAAAAAGAGCAATCAATCTATCTTTGAAGATGCAGTTTCCGACTATCGGTAGGAGGAGAATAAAAGGATGCTAGTTTTAAAACCTCTTTAAATGATTTTTGAGGTCCGAAGCCTATCTAATTGATAAAGGATGGGAAAATTTTTCTCTTCAGTCGTAAAACTGTCAACTGATTTCGCTTGCGATTTCTCACTTGAAGTTCAAATTCAGCGCCCTGAAAAAGCAATTTATACATCAAAGCGCCGACAAGAAAGATCAGAGAGAGCGAGAGCGACGCTTGACCAGAAGAGTGCTAGGAACCTGGTCCTTAAAGGTCAAAAGGGTCGCTAGGTCACCCATGGACAAAAAGAGAGGGGGGTAGGAAAATGAGTAAGAAAATAAGGATTTTCA
Source organism: Maratus speculifer (assembly GCA_964019185.1). Taxonomy (NCBI): domain Eukaryota; kingdom Metazoa; phylum Arthropoda; class Arachnida; order Araneae; family Salticidae; genus Maratus; species Maratus speculifer. Next base: position 118,263,174 of record OZ025294.1, on the reverse strand, counting down.
TTTTCTGCGTTTTTGAAATCTAAACAAGGTTTTTAATAAGAACAGGGCCCAGTTAAGGCTACGGGAAGCCCCGGAACGGAACAAATATCATTCTAGACACCCTCTCTTCTATCTATCTGTAGATTTTTTTTCTTTCTTTTTTTTTAATAATGTAGAAGTGGCAAGCACTAAAAATAAAAAATAAAAAAGATATTGTACACATGCATAAATTTTGTACATTATACGGCTCACATCTATATACAAGATATCCCAAAAAATTGTTCACAACTTTAATTAAAAATATTAATTTGATAATTATAGAGAAAAATGACAGATTGATTGAAATAAGCATTTCTTTGCAAATTTTTACTTTGCTTACCTAAAGTTGACATTACAAGATGTCTAAAAAAGAAGGCTCAAAATTGTACATAATTAACGATTTTAACTTATGTTGCGAAGAAACATTAAGGGTGTATTCGAAAAAACGCTTTTCCATTTTTAACAGCTCGAAATTTTCCGATACAGTTTTAGACGCATTTTTAAAAGTAGAAACATTAAACTTGCTGAGGGGATTTTTGAAGAGACGTATAAGGTGCCGTGTGATGTCTTTTTACACTCAATTCACTAGAATTTGATTTATAAACAATTAACTTTTCTATATGACCCTATTTTTCGTTTCCAAATCCCCCGCTTTGGAAAAATCGGTTAAAAATGCCGTTTTTTATTACTTTTTTTTGCAACATTTTCTGCATTTATCGAAGAATTGACAATCACGGCACCTTGTGTACTTTATGAATAAGACAATTTGCCAGTTTGATGCATATGAGAGCGAAAATGAATGTAAAAATAAATCGGAAATTAAGCAGCTTGAATCGAAATACACCCTTAATAAAAAATTTCTTTTTAAAGCTATAGGATACAATGTTGTTGTAATCAGGGCCTGGTTAAGTCACGGGCATGTAGAGCATCGGACGCCGGGGCTCCCGATCGAGGGGGTCCCCAAGGGCAAATATAATTTTTTTGTTAAGGCTAAATAATAAAAAATGGCCAAAAGTGACCAAAATTCCTTCTTTCTTTATTTATTTTTAGGTTTATTGTTGCTCTTTTCTCATCTCTCTCCCCCCCCCCCTCCCCTGGATGTAACAGCTACATCAGAGTTGTATTTATATTTTAATGGTTCACATTTAGTCTTATATTTCTATAACAGAAGAAAAAAATCTATTCGATAATTTCTTAAAGTTATCTTTTTTTGAGTTATTCTGCACACAAATGCGAATAGACAATTAGTATAAAGTTAGTTTTAGACACTTCAGCATAATTCAAGAGAAAATCCAAAAGGTAGAAAGGGGCCCCCATAATCTAAGTCGGGCCCTGGTTGTAATAAAATTTTAACAATTTGTTTTCTGATGATATAGTTTATTTTCTGCATACAGGGCCCGACTTAGACAGTGGGGGGCCCTGGGGCAAACACTTTTAGGGGGCCCTGGGGCAAAAACTTTTAGGGGGCCCCCTTCTATCTTAAAATTGTTCGTAAATTATACTCACGTGACTAAAACTGAAATTCATAACTATTATATGTGAACATAAATTTCGTACCAAGTACTATTCACATCTATATACATAAAAGCAGAAGAAAGACAACTTCAAGAAATTATAGATTATATGAATATGGAGGATAAATGTGAGGCCTTAAGGAGTCATTGGGGACGGAAACAGAGTGGGTAGGAGAAAAGAGAAGCTTAAAATTGAAAAAAAAAAAAAGAATTTTGGTCAATTTTGACCATTTTTTATCATTTGACACTGTTTTAACGAAAAACTTATCTGTGCTTGGGGGGCCCCCTTAAGCCGGGGGGCTCGGGGCAATTGCCCCTCATGCCCCTGCCTTAGGCTAGTCAGGCCCTGTCTGTGTATGTGGAGGGAATACTGGAAGCAGAGAGGAAAAAGGGAACCACATTCCCATCGTAAGTGTTTGAAAACGTATGAATTTCGGTCACTTTTGGCACATTTTAAGCATTTGGCATCTTTTAATGAAAATCCTGATTATTGGGGGGGGGAGGGGTTAAAAAAGAGGCACCTGGGGGAACTGTCTGGCATGTCCCTGAATAAGAAAAGAAGAATTTGAAAAAATAAAAACATTTAAAAGAAGTATTTTCTTACATTTTCAAAACAAATAAACTTCGGTAAAAAGGTCGATAGAATCGATTAGGGGGCCCCCTGGCTTCGTCGCCCCCCCCCAAATGGGGGGTATGGGGGGCGGTCGCTACGGCCCTGACTCATAGTACAAACTTTAAGGGGTGATGGTACACATTAAGACAAACAATATGAAATAGGAAACTAAGGGTCCCAAACGTCTTCCGAATGAGATAGGCGCCATTAAAGTTTAGGGTCCAAAAATTCAAATGATTATAAAAAGCAGAAAAATTGGTTGATTCGTTTGCGGTTTTCTCTAAAACTATTCTTTATGTCAGTATTGTCTTGAAAATAAATTATAAAGATAATTTTCACAAAATGCAATAGAGGGCGCTTTAGACTTAGGAGTAACGAACAACTATTTTTTACTGTTATTTTTTGCATCTCATTAAATTCTTTTAGAAGCTTAGACATCATATAAAAAACTGGTGGAACCAGAGAGAAAAGTAAAGCTCTATTTTAAAAAATGTTACAGTAGAAATTGGGAAATATTTTCAATCTAAAAATGTGCGTAGAAAAGAAATGGAATCAGATGATCTGTAAAGCTCATGAAATAACCCAAATTTTTGTTAGCTGAAAATGAGGACTGAGCTTTACTGGTGCCTTAAAATCAATCAGGGAAACTCCGTATTTCAATCATGTATAACCAGTTTAAAAATTTGGGTTTATAACTATATGTTACAGGCTGTTGTAATGAAGTACGAGAATGGTTCCTGTACAAAGCGTAGACACAATTCCATTCCCGCGGTTTTCATAAGTGGAAGATCAAAACTCCAAGTAAACTCAAAACCTTGAACAGATACGATTCAACCATATACCAGGGCCGGATTAAGGGGGGGGGGCTATGGGGGCTGGAGCCCCGGGCCCCAACAAGCCAGGGGCCCCCAAAAAGTGGCTTAAGTTGTACCAAAGTTTTGTTTAAAAAATTTTTTTGTATTTTTTAAAGAAAAAACGGGAAAAAATTATTTCTAAAATAATTAAACTACAATTAAATGACGAGAAAAAAAAGTTGTGTTTCAATATCACTCTTTCCCTTTGCAATATTGAAGCTTCGGAAGTCCATTATAACTGTTGCTAACGTTGTTTTTACCCTCTCCCAAAGTTTTTCCAAGAAACTGTTAACGAGGAGAGGACTAGGACCTCCTGCTGTCGACACTTCCGACCTTGCGAATGACATCGACAAGAGTCCAGGACAAAATCCCCGCGGACAAAATCCCCACGGACAAAATCCCCGCGGACAAAATCCCCACCGGACAAAATCCCCACCGGACAAAAACTCCACCGGACAAAACACCCTCTTTGCTGAATAAAAGCTCTATTTTGACCAAGTTTCTTTTTAAAAAAGGATCTCTAAACATTAAAAAAATGTTTTAAGCTTATTTGAAAAATGAAAGTGACAATTGGAAATTATAAGTTATATGATAGATATTTTATATTTCTTAAATATACATGTACATTTTAAAGTCTGAAATAAAAGACTATTTACACTAAATATGAAACAATTTTTAAAATTGATTATTTTCTTAACTGATATGTATATATTTTAAATTTAATTTCTTTTTAAATTTATTAAAGTCTGTCTAATGCTTCGAATTTAGTTTAAATTTTAGATCTCGTTTATACAAATATTAATATTTTTAAGATTATACTTTTTTTTTTTTCCCAAAGATGTAATGATTGTTTTAATTTGTCCCCCTTTCATTCAGCGAGGAGGGAGTATATAATCTATAACAGCCTTTCTGGATCAATTTTAGAAAATGCATATTTTTAGTAAATAATATCACCTGATGATGATTTTTAATTTATTTTGGCATTCTTGGTACTCTGCGGAGGGTGGGGAGGAGGTGGAAAAATGTACTACTGAGTTTGCCACAGTCTTAGCAATGAAATGTTAGGGAGGCCACACACCTGTGAAACATTGAGCGAAAAAACATGAGACATGCGACAATTTCACCCTTATAACAAAGAAAAAACCGGTTTGACTGCGACATGTTGCACGATTTTTGACGCATGTCTCGCTAGTGTGTGGCGTGCCTTAAATGCAAAGTATCTTGTTAAATATAAAGAAAACAGGGTCCGAGTACGGCTATGACGGGAGGGGGAGGGGAGGGGGGGGGGGCAATGACTATTTTGGAATGATCTCCCATGATGAATGATAGAATTTTTTGTGAATAATGTGGAAGTGGCTAGTGCTAAACTTCATATGTATTATATGTATGCATAAATTATGCACCCATTACTATTCACATTTATATGCAGAGTATCACAAAAATGGCCACATCTTCGAGAAAAATTACTAGAAGGATAATAATAAGAAAAGTGATACATTGGTAAATACGAATATTTCTTTGCAACATTTATTTTGCTTATTTATGTGCGTTTTGTAAGATGTCTAAAAGAAAATATTCCAAATTGTTCATAATTAATGTTTTTACTTTCTTTTATTTTTATATGAAGAAAGTATTGGATTCATGAAAATTTTCGAATTCCAGTTTTTTACGTTTTAAGTGTCAAAGATTCCAAAAAACATTTTTTTTTTTTTTTTTTTTTACAAAATGTCTGTTTATGAGTCGAGTCTATGGCTCTGTCAGTGACATAAGTTTTGGAGGCGCTGTATCTCAAGAATTAATGCACTGAATTTGCTAAACATTTATATTCAGGTAGTCCCTGATATAAATTGTTGCTGATTTGTTTTTGGTGTAAATTTCTCAACAAATGGCGCTGCTATACTGCATTTTTTTCTTACAATTTACGCAACATCTATATCTCATTAGGATTTCCCCTAATCTTTAGGCACGGATTTCCCCTAAACTTCAGATTCAGTAAACCTATGATATGAAATAGTTTTGTTTACATTTCTATGTGAATTGCTTAACATGTGGCGCTGCTATGCTGCATTTTTCAGGATTTTTGCAATAGTTCTATTTCAAAAAGTAATGCACGGAGTTCAATAAAAATGCATATTCAGATAGTTCTTGATTTACATTGAAACTAATCAGTTATTGTTGTAAATCATTCAACAGGTGGCACTGCTATGTTGTATTATTTTACAATTTTTGCTAGAGCTCTATCTCAATGACTAATATGCGGATTTTCATTAAACTTCAGATTTAGTAAATCCGTGATATAAACTTGTTCTGTTTGTATTTTAGTGTCAATAACCCAATAGGTGATGCTGCTATGCTGAATTTTTCCAGATTCCTTCAAAAGTTCTAATCCAAGAATTAATGCACGAATTTTTTCAACAAATTTCAGATTCAGGTATAGCTTGATAAATATTATTGCACTTTATGTTTTGGTATAAGTTGCCCAACAAGTGGCGCTTTTTATGTTGTATTTTTTTCCAATATTGTAATTGTGTAATTCAAGAAAAAATGCATGGAATTTCATGTCCTTAGAATCCTCATGATGAACATAGTTTGTTATTTTATTTTCGCGCATTGGTAGCGCTTTTTGAAATATTCACATGCATGAGACAGAAGTTTTGGGATTGCCACATCGGATTAGTTTTAAATTGCTATTTTAAATATTTTAATTTTTTTTAAATAAATATTATTTCAAATGCTAAATCAAAATCAAAAATAAGATATTTAATCAAAAGAAAAAAATTCAATTCGACGAATGAAACTTTGATTAATAACAGTTTTAAATTACACTTTTTTAAAAAAAATGCATTTTTATTTTTAAAAGAAGTTTCATGATGTGATTCTGTTTACAAATTATATGGTTAACCATCTCAAAGCATTAAAAATTCTAACTCTATAAATAAATAAAAGAAAAATGAATTTTCCTTGATACTTTTACAGTAACATTGCGCATTGAATAACACGCATTTCCATTTGTGTCTGATCCCTTGAAACACAGCAAATTATTAAAACAGACATAATTCTCTGAGTTTTGCAGGAATCAAGATAGATTTTTTTTGTTGTTGTTTAAATTAAAAAATGATAAGGAAAAACTTCCTAAAGGGAAATTTGAACCAACCATTGCCGTATAAAAATTTAATTTTTGTATTTCCCTAAATAGTCCCCCCTGTGTAATTGCAACTTATTTTATCAAACTTTGCACCCTTTTCTGATTCTGCCCCACTTAGGCAATAAATAAGTAAGAAAAAAAAAAAAAAAAAAAAGAAAGAAAGAAACTTTGCAACTGTAAGTATTGTGCCTAGGGGCAATATTTAAAGAGATAGCCTATTGTTTCGATAAATATGAGTCACCCTGTGTCTGTGCATGTGTGTTTATTTTATTGTAACTAAAAATGCGAAATTTCTTGGGTTTTTTTTTTTAAATTGTGGATAAAAAGCCCATTTTTTAAAATTCTCAAAAAATTCTGAGTAAAAAATAAAGAATTGAGTTGAAAAAAGATAACAGCCCATTTTGGATCGAGGAATAATAATAATGATAAAAAAATCATTTGAAAATGCAGTTAGATAGATCGACACACAGCTGAAAATAAAATATCCATACCTGAAAGAAAAAAAATTCGGAATAACTAGTATTTGTTTTTTATAATTTTCCCTTCGAAACATGTATGCTGATTTTGCAATAGTTTCATAAACAGTATTAAAACTAGCTTGAATTCAAGACGCGAAAACTTCAAATTTTCCTTTAAAAAATAAAAATAAAATAAAAGATAAAATAAATAAACTAAACAGTATAATAATAATAATAATAATTATTATTATTATTGTTTTGCTTAAAATGACAACTAAATCATGTTTCTATCTTAATTGGAAAGGGAAATATTAAATTTTATGTTTTGGTTTGTTTTCAAAATCTAGCACTTTCCAGCAAAGATTGATATGGAAACAACGAAAGTGCGATTTTCTTCATGATGGGTTTATTCATCATTTCTCTTAGATAAACCGTTATAAGTCAAGAATCGTTACAAATAAATGGTTCAAACTTGAAATATGTCTTTCTTAATTCTTTTACAGTAATTTTGATTAAAAAAAAAAAAAAATACTTTTAAAAATATGACTTTTTTTAAGTTTTATTTATTTTTTCAAAGTTTTAATTTAAGTATTTTTAATTTTTATTTAAATTAGTATTTCCAAAAATGCTGAATGAAAATTAAAGCGTTTATATTCCTATTTATTTGAGTGAAAGAAAAAGTGAAATTCTGCAAATAATATATATAACGATTTCATTTTACCCATATTTTGAATATATATATAATATTTATGAGAAGTTTCATCATGTGATTTTGTTTACAAATGATATAATTAAACTTTTTTTAAAAAAAAAATCTAAATTTTAACTCAATAAATAAAAATTTAAATTTAAAAAAATCTTCATAGAAATTAAAAAAAAAAAATCTACATAGAATTAACATTAGCAAATGGGTATTTCGCGAGAATGATATGGCTTCTTATGAGCACATACAGTATATAAGTTGTATATTCGCTGTAATAGCTCTAAAGCTGCGACTATTTACTGCTTATGACAATGTCAACGCAGAATTAACGAGTTATTAAAAACTCCAACACGGTGAGTTACAATTAAAACAATAAATGAATGAAAAAAGTGTGAAAATATCTATCTCTACATTTTAAAATATAAAGTAAAAATTCTATCCTAAAGATTCATGATAAATTAAAAGACAATAATGCATACAAATGCATCATGTATCTTAAAGTTATTATTATTATTACATAACATAGTTGATTAAATCCTGAGGTTTCAGTTGCTCAATTTTGTGACCATCAAACTACGGGGGATTACTCTCTGAGTTATCTACTTTATTAATGCAATTATATTTCTTTTTATGATAAAAAAAAGTTCTGTAAGATACGCAAAATTCTTCAGACTAATTTTACTTTTATTAAAATCTTTATCAATAAAATTATGTTTCATAAGATAGTACTACAATTCTAAATACACGTGGTGATTTTGTCCGTGGGGATTTTGTCCAGTGGGGATTTTGTCCGCGGGTATTTTGTCCGTGGGGATTTTGTCCGCGGGGATTATGTCCGCAACCCCATCGACAAGTATCTTTAAACATTTAGCATTATTTTCGTAAGTGACCACATCGAATCGCAGGGCCGTAGCGACAGCCCCCCATACCCCCCCCCCATTTGGGGGGGCCGACGAAGCCAGGGGGCCCCCTAATCGATTCTATCGACCTTTTTACCGAAGTTTATTTGTTTTGAAAATGTAAGAAAATACTTCTTTTAAATGTTTTTATTTTTTCAAATTCTTCTTTTCTTATTCAGGGACATGCCAGACAGTTCCCCCAGGTGCCTCTTTTTTAACCCCTCCCCCCCCCAATAATCAGGATTTTCATTAAAAGATGCCAAATGCTTAAAATGTGCCAAAAGTGACCGAAATTCATACGTTTTCAAACACTTACGATGGGAATGTGGTTCCCTTTTTCCTCTCTGCTTCCAGTATTCCCTCCACATACACAGACAGGGCCTGACTAGCCTAAGGCAGGGGCATGAGGGGCAATTGCCCCGGGCCCCCCGGCTTAAGGGGGCCCCCCCAAGCACAGATAAGTTTTTCGTTAAAGCAGTGTCAAATGATAAAAAATGGTCAAAAGTGACCAAAATTCTTTTTTTTTTTTTTTCAATTTTAAGGTTCTCTCTTCTCCTACCCACTCTGTTTCTGTACCCAATGCCTCCTTAAGGCCTCACATTTATCCTCATATTCATATAATCTATAATTTCTTGACGTTGTCTTTCTTCTGCTTTTATGTATATAGATGTGAATAGTACTTGGTACGAAATTTATGTACACATACATACAATAGTTATGAATTTCAGTTTTAGTCACGTGAGTATAATTTACGAACAATTTTAAGATAGAAGGGGGCCCCCCTAAAAGTGTTTGCCCCAGGGCCCCCCCACTGTCTAAGTCGGGCCCTGTACGCAGAAAATAAACTATATCATGATAAAAAGTTAATTAAATCCAATTGATTTTTTAAATCATCAGATTTTAAAATATTCACCTTTTATATAAACATTTTAATAACAATTTTTCTTAAGAAAGGTGTTATAGTAAAAATAAAATACATTGACATGTTTCGGAACCGTCAAATAAGTTCCATAGTCATAATATAAATAAAACAAAATATCAAAATATTTCTCGGACAATACAAATGACACGCGACAATGAGATATAAATAACAAAAAAGTACATGTTTGTAGAAAAGTACATAATACAAGTACATGTTTGTAGATAACACAGATGTGGATTTTTGTATAATTTTTTTTTTTTCTGATTTAGTAATACGCATAATATAGTATTTATAAAATTAAGTGTATATCTAGAGGAAAAAGATCTACTCTTATATTAATATGGTAAGTCATATTTATTACTTTATGTAATTTATATTGCTATTATTAAAAATTTTAAGTATTGGAAAATTTTACACAGCTTGGAAAAATATATGTATACTAATAGAGCATATTTTAATAACACACATTTCTCATTTACATGTTTTTCATTTAAGCGTTTCATTAGAGCTCCTTCACAAAATTCTTTTTAATAAAACACACCATTCACAAAATTCTATTCCATAAAAATATACTCTAATTAATTTTATAGTGTTAGGTTCTAAAATATGTGTTTTGCAAAGGAAACAAGTTCACCAGAAATGAAAAATTTAGCATATAGACTTAAATAAGTTATTACTAATAAATGTTTGATGCGAATTTCAATAACTGGAATAAATTTCATAAAAATAACTTTATTTTTCACAAAATGGGATCCAAGAAAAAATTTCTGCATCAACCTCCGATTCCATTGCATTCATATGTTAAACTATTTCGTTTGTTAACAAGTAATAAGTAAATTCTAATTTAATTTATACTCTTATTTCCTTGAAAAATCTAGTGTTCTAAATTCATGTCACAATAAGAAATTGTGCTATTTTAAAATTTCCTATACTCTTTCTTTCTTTTTTTCCCGCGATGTTAAATAATCTCACAGGCCCATAAAGCCCATCCATGCTTACTCACTAAAATACAAAGGGCCTCCCAAATTTATTTTTCAAACCTAATTTTTAATTCAATAAATTCAATCAGAGTAAAAACATATATAGTTTTTTTTTTTTTTTTTTTTTTTTTTTTTTTTACGAAATATTTTTTTCTTACTATGCTGCAATTTGTAAAACATAAAAAATATTTTGAAGTTCAAATATTCTCAACTGTAATTCCATATTTGTCTTTTACAAAATTAATTGGTTATGTATAATTATGTGTTTAATAAAATATTTTTTAATGTGTATAATATATAGATGGTCAGTTTTAATTTAATACAGTCAAAGATCTATAATCCGCACACCCATAATCCACTGTTTTCTATAATTCACGTTATTTTACGAATGTAAACAATGAAATAAACAGTTAAAAAATTTACAAATTAGTGATCCAAAAACGTTTTTTTAGAAAAATTTAAAAAAAAATGAAAAAACAATGAGGAAACAGTGAATTATGGGTGTGCGGATTATAGATCTTTGACTGTAGTAAAAACTTTATTTGCTCGAAATTTCCATGGTAAAATTTCGAATAATTTAAGCATACGGAAAATGGATTTAGTAAATGAAAAAACAAGTGATAGGATAATAGACCCCCCCCCCCCCCTGCCCAGTGACCTCAAACTTCCTCTACTTCTAATCCTTAAGCGGGCTCTGAAACTGACAAGGCACAGTCCTCGAGCCTGTTAAAGTGTTGCGGGGCTTACGTCTTTACGCACAATTCGAAATCTTTTGTCTCTTTATATAGAAACTTCAATATAAATATTTTTCAAAAAACTCAGTTGAAAGTGTGGGAGAGGGGAGGGAACCCAAAGTTTTTTTTTTTTTTTGGGGGGGGGGGGGGGCAAAACACCTTGCTACGGCCCTGTCGAATCGTCTTATCTTGTTCCTCAGCAGAAAATCAATGTAAAACAAAGAATCTAGTGGCAAGTTTTTTTCATAAATACTTATTTTAATATTACAAAAAATTATTATTTTTTTGTAATTTGTTTTGTATTTATTTTATTACAAAAAGATTTTAGGAAATGTGAAATTGCTTTACTTTTTTATTATCTTTTAATAAATGTTTTTTTTTTTTTCTTTTTAAGTAAAGAGAAACCTTTATCTGTATATTTAATGGCTTTAAAATAGCTTAAAAAAATACACATTGTATATATAAATTTCCTTCTGTACAATTTACTAAAAATCGATATTTATGAGTTGCATTGTTTAAAACACTGTCATTAATTTATTTTACCCCTTCCGCCCTGAATTTTTTCCAACTTTGGGAAAAAAATACTTTTACGCTAATAAAATTAAAAGTATCTATTGAAATCAAGGAAGTTGCGGTTTACTGAAATTTAACGAATGTGTTCTTCATTGAAGCCTAATGAATGTAGTTAATTTGCGTGTTTTTCATATAACAATAGACTAAGGAAGAATTTTTTTAGGACGTTTGGAAAATGTCCTATTACTACCGGATAAAATAAACATAAAAATTGAGTAGTATTTTTTACCTTCTATCATAAATTACTAATTTGGAAAAGGAGTACCTAATTTAAATTTAAAGAGTAAAACATATGATTGAATTAAAAGAAACGCCAATGAATTATGGCCCTTATTACCGCATGGGCAAATCAGGACTTTGCCCATGGGCCCTGGACCTTAAGGGGCCCCCAAATCCATACATTAAATGATTAAATATTTACATTCTTTTTCCAATTCTAACTCTTTCATATATTGAAATTATTAAATTCATCTTAAAATAATTGACAAAGTGCTAAATTTCTAATAAAAGTTTTATTCTGTACTAAGAAAAAAAAAGAATACTTTTATTAAGGTATTTAATTTAGAACTAATGGAGCTCAGAATTTTCTTCCATTTATATCCAAGGTGCGAAAATATGTTTATGAAATATCACGATATTACGAAACATGAATTACAATTTATGACTTATTACGAAAATATCAAACACATGCATATATAAGTGACCATCAGTTTAATTTGAATAATGTTACAATGATTTGAAAGGGGGCCCCTAATTTTTTTTGCCCAGGGCCCCAATTAGTCATAATCGAGGCCTGAATGAATTGCTAATAATTAATATATATATATATATATATATATATATATATATATATATATATATATATATATATATATATATATATTAAATGCTGAAACATAGATGAAGTCATAGTAGTAAATGTATCAGTATATGCTGGAATTAAATAAAATAGTCTTTAAGACAAAATAATACTCAATAAAAGATATGTCCTATTAATAGGAAGTCAGGGCCAAAGGGGTTAAAGTGGTTTCAAATTCCCAGCTCAATGAAGTGAAATTTTCTGAAGCATTTCTGACAAAATTTTAAACGGGCATAAAATTAACCAAAAGGCATAAAATTGACAGCCTGACTGTTGAAGCGATTTGAAATAGAATAGCACTTTCCATTTTTGGTAAAAAAATTATTTTCTTTAATTTGTTTTCTTTCTTTTTTTAATTTGTTTATTTTTAAAATTTATAAAATATGTTTGAACTGTACGTGTTTAAACAATATAATTATTGCACTGTTAAAAATAACAATGAAATAAAGTAAAATAATTTTTAAAAATGCATATTTAATTTGGGATAAAAACAAGTCGTATGGGGGGGGGCAAATTTTTCAGTAGCTGGGGAAGAGGAGGGCCCCAAAATTTCCCGTAGCCCCGGGCTCCAGAAATGCTTGATCCGGCCCTGCCATATACTAAATATTTGTGTTCACACATATTTATCTACACCAATTTCTCAAAAACCTGATTATATTTATCTTATATTTTAATTATTACTTGATGGTTTATATTCGTTTAGTGTTGTGGAGCTTTGAGACAACACAACAATGTATTCTATTGACTACTTTCCTCAGTAATCATTCTGGATAATAGTATATAATTCTGAATATAAGGCACAAGTAAAGCTCAGTCGACATTTTCAGCTAACAAAAATTTGAGTTATTTCATGAGCTTTACAGCTCATCTGATTCCATTTCTTTTCTACGCACATTTTTAGATTGAAAATATTTCCCAATTTTTACTGTAACATTTTTTAAAATAGAGCTCTACTTTTCTCTCTGGTTCCACCGGTTTTTTATATGATTTCATAGCTTTTTCAGATCCTTTCAGGAACTTTATTAATCACCTTCAACTAACAAACCTAAATTATTATTAGTATTAGTTTAAAGTTATTAGTAAACATATTATTTTGGCGAAATTCCAGAAATAACGCAAAGTTGGCTTCAATTTTGGCAAGTAATTTTGGACACCAAATTTGGCGATATATTGCTAAGTTGGTGAAAAATTTGGCAACATTTGGTGACAGAACCGACCCCTCCCAGGTGGTAGTCCCATTGCAGTTTCTCAGTATCTATGCAGATTTTCTTATGACCATAGGTATCTACACAAGATATTCATAGCTTCATTTTCAAATCGTTATTTTTATAAATATAGAAGAAATTTTTTTTTCTAAATTATTCCTTTTTCGAATGATGTTGATTTCAAAAAATCAAAAATGTATCAGGAGAATCAGAATTTTTATTGCTCTATAAAAAAAACAAGAACACGTGTTATCATTTCTTTTTTAAATTATTGAACTGTTTTTTAGTTGGTAGCTGTTGGTAACTCGGAAGAAATAATTGAATTAGCAATTAAAAAGGAGAGATTTCTATAATGTTAAATTATGGAAGGTAGGCGTTATGTAAATTTTAAATGGGTGCCATTTCCTTAATTTTTTATATTTTTTTACCGGACCTTCGAAAGGCACATCCCTAAATTAAAAGCTTTCGAACAAGCTATTACACGTCACTGAATGTTTCCTGGTTCGGGTTATAATTGAGTTGTTTGTCTTTTTTTTCTTGTTTCACGAGCAAAAAGTGCCATAACAGGGGTTCTGGATCTCCGAAACTAATTGGTGGATCTGGATGAATTTTTGTAAACTTTGAGATCTAGAGTAGGACTCTTCCCTTTTCAATTTCGTCACGATCCGATGATTGGTTCCAAAGTTATTAAGAGGCAAACTTTGGACTTGAACATTAGAGCTACATATAGAGCTATGATAAACTTAAATTTTGAACTCAAAATCTAAATCGTTGGGAGTAGTTAAGTAGCTCAAACTGAACTGTAGGGGGAGGTTCAAATTTCAAATGATTATAAAAAACAGAAAAATTGGTCAATTGATTTGCGATTTTCACTAAAATTATTCTTTGTCAGTATTATTTTGAAAATAAATTGTAAAGATAAAATTCAAAAAATGCCAGTAGAGGTCGCTTTAGACTTTGGAGTAATATATAACTATTTTTTACCATTATTTTTTGCATCTCAATAAATGTTTTTAGAAGCTTAGACATAAACTTAAATTTTGAGGTGAAAATCTGAATCTTTGGGAGTGGTTAAATAGTGCAAACTGAACTGTGTTTAGTGGGGGTGGTGAGGTTCAAATTTCAAATGATTATAAAAAGCGGAAAAATTTCTCACTTTTCGCTAAAACTATTCTTTTTGTCTATAAATCCTTGAAAATAAATTTTAAAGATAAATTTCAAAAAATTCTGTTAGAGGGCACCTTAAACTTTAGAGTAACCAACAACTATTTTTAACCGTTATTTTTTTTAATCTAATTAAATACTTGTAAAAGCTTAGACTTAAATTTTGAGCTCAAATTCTAAATCGATGGGAGGGTTTAAAAAGCGTAAACTGAAGTGTGTTCAGGAGTTGACATGTTGCCCTCCCCACCCCTCGAACACAGTTCAATCAATTTTCCACTACTTAATTACTCACAACAATGCAGATTTTGAGCTCAAAATTTAAGTTTGAATTTTTAGAAGCATTTAATTAGATACAAAAAATAACGGTTAAAAATAGTTGTTGGTTACTCTAAAGTTTAAGGCGCCCTCTGACGGAATTTTTTAAAAGATATCTTTAAAATTTATTTTCAAGGAAATATCAACATAAAGAATAATTTTAGTGAAAACTGATCAATTTTTTTGTTTTTTATAATCATTTGAAATTTGAACCTCCCCACCTCCATTGAACACAGTTCAGTTTGCGATACTTAACCACTCCCACAGATTCAGATCTTCATCTCAAAATTTAAGTTTATGTCTGAGCTTCTAAAAAAAAAATTATGAGATGCAAAAAATAGCGGTAAAAAATAGTTGTACGTTACTCCAAAGTCTAAAGTGCCCTGTATTGGCATTTTTTTGAATTTTATCTTTATAATTTATTTTCAAGATAATACTGACATAAAGAATAATTTTAGTGAAAATCGCAAATCAATTGATCAATTTTTCCATTTTTTATAATCATTTGAAATTTGAACCTCCTCCTACAGTTCAGTTTGCGCTACTTAACCACTCCCAACGATTTAGATTTTGAGCTCAAAATTTAAGTTTATATCTAAGCTTCTAAAAGAATTTAATGAGATGCAAAAAATAATGGTAAAGAATAGTTGTTCATTACGCCAAAGTCTAAAGCGCCCTCTATCGGCATTTTTTGAAATTTATCTTTATAATTTATTTTCAAAACAATACTGACATAAAGAATAGTTTTTATGAAAACCGCAAACGAATCGATCAATTTTTCTGTTTTTTATAATCATTTGAATTTTTGGACCCTGAACTTTAATGGTGCCTATCTCCTTCGGAAGACGTTTGGGACCCTTAGTTTCCTATTTAATATTGATTGTCTTGATGTGTATTACTACCCCTTAAAGTTTGTACCATGAGTTTAGAAACACCCTGTATATACTAGCAGTCTTCACCCACTACGCTGGTCGGTTTCTTTAAAATAATCTTGTATCAAACAAAATATGCATCTAGTAACGGTTAAAAACTTAATATCTAATCAAATAGCTATAATCATTGTCTTATTTGTATAATCTCACATTATCCGGTTCAAAATACATATTAACAACATAATAGACAAATTAGCTCCAAAATAACTGTTTAACTTTTGTTAGTAGATATTCTATCTTGAATTTTGCCCTTCTACCTCTAATTGCTGCAGAGATGTATCTAAATGTACAAAAAGTACGACCACCCCATTACCCCCCCCCCCCCATCCCCACATTTGACCTTCTTAGGGGGCGAATTTTCGAAAATCTCACTTTAGTGCACGCTTACATCATAAGAAGTATATTTTCCCCAATTTTCATGCTTCTTTTGTAGTTTGGGCTGTTGATTGTCAGTCAGTCGGGACAAACTATTTTATATAAGTATAGATATGCATATATGTATACACACACACTTACATATATTATTATTGTTTTTTATACACTATTTATTTCTGTTTTTGTATTAAATAAATTGTATAAATATAGAAAAAATTACTTGTTTGTAAGAAACAGTGAAAAGGTTGCTAGAAAAAGTGTTACCAAGCTTCCTTCTCTCATTAGCACCATTTTTTCTATCTCATCAGGAACAGTGTACTGGAAAATTACTGATTTTATAAAATTTTATATATATACTTCCTATTATTGTTTTTGCAAGCTTTTTATTGTTCTTTATTCAATGGTGCAGTTTTTTCTGACACAATTGTAAATTTAATTTTGCTTCTACAAGCAAGAAACTTTCAGATATGAATATATCCTGGAATCAATATATAATTTTAAATTTATTCTTGTTTCAAAAACTTTTTAATTTGTTTCCATTTTAATGTGAAGGTAGCATTATAAGATTATTTTATTCATAAGAAATTACACCTTTTGTGTACAATATGTCATAAAATGTTTTGTAGAATTTTTAAAAAATATATTTATGTTAAAAATGTAAATTTTTACTGCAATTAGCTGTAATTTAGTTAATAACTTGGTATTTTTCTGTCTGATTCAGAGCAGAAATTTATAGAAAATTTTAACTAAATGTATTTTTGGGGAAGATGGAGCTACATTCAAATTTCTAAAAAACTGTATATATCATTAAATCAGGAAGCCTTTCAATAAAAATTTTCAAAATTATTTTGCATATTTCCTTGCAAAATATTTTTTTTTTTTTTTTAACTTTAATAGATAATGAAAATAGAAGTTATCTACACTTTAAAAATCCAAGTTTGAATCAAATTGGCATTAAATTTTTGTCTGAATCCATTATTTGTGAAATAGTTTTAATACCATAAATTGGATTATAAAATTATTCAATAGAATTATTATTTAGGACTATATATTTATCCAGTTAATTTACTGAATTTCTTTTTTAATGTTTTTTGCTTCTAATCATACATGCACATTTTCTTGCAACTTACATTTATAGAATTATTATTATTATTTTTTTTTTTTATGTTTATTGCTTCTTATCGTACATGTACATTTTCTTGCAGCTTACATTCATAGAAGATCTTGCTTATGATGATAGCAAAGTGGCTAAGCATAAAAGATCTATATTGAATAAAGAGGATGAAGCATTGAAACTAAATTTAATACCAGCTTGTGTTGAAAATTTTGAAAATGAATTTTGAAAACATTCCTTGTATATAATTTTTGTATATATTTTTAAAAATAATAATAAATTAGTTATTTACAGTATTTTCTTTTTTCTATGCATTATTATTATTTTGCTAAAAATTAGGTTTCTGACTTTTAGCCAAACAAACAAACAAAAAAAAAACAGCCTTTTTTTTTTTAATCATTTGAAAAAGCCAGTTTAAAAAAAAATCATATTAAATCCTGCTAAATGTATTTTCAAACATTTATAAATATTTTCTACAAAAAAAAAAAAAAAAAAAAAAAGACTCTTAATAAATTTTGGTTTTTATAATTGCTATAATGTAAGTGCAATGGCATTTTGTCTGAAAAAAAAGTATATGTATAAGAATATGTGAGTATGTATAAGAATACATTTAATTAGACTCTAAAGTAGTAATTCTGAATTAGAGGAGGGAGAGGTTCTCCCCCCATAACTTCCCATCATGACGCATCTGGTTGTGGACCATTGTTGTTTAAAAAAAAAAAAAAAAATGAGAGGGAATATGCTATAGACTAGATTAATAAATGTTTATGGCTAAAGTACACACTATAACTGTATTTGAAGAACAAGGGGGTATATAGAACTTCTTAAGAATATCCAGAAGGTATACAGAGTAAACTCCAGATATACTCCAGTACAGCCCTGCTATGCAGTGCAGTGCACTATAACATTGGTGTCAAAGTTGTCCTGTATTTCTTTACTTTAGTGTTATAATCAAATTCTAATTGGCGTTATAATCACCTGCTAGACTTTTCAGTTATGTGTCGTAAAGAACAATGAAATTGCATCTGAAGAAAACTGTTAGTGACACAGTGTTAACCTATCGAAGTTCCAAATCTTGAATATCAGTTGGAATTTTTCTGACTGCTGTCCCTGAGCAAGATCCAAGTTAGTCTCTTGAATCACCTTGTATAGAAGGCATGTGAGATAACTTATCTTATAGCAATTTACGAAAGATAAGAGTCAGCAATACATGTCCCAACTTCAGCAAAGACCTAAATAGTAAAAGAGTCAACAAGATTTAGAAGTCAATGACTTACTCTGCATCAAAGATGTCAATCTTCCATCACTTAAATAGAACTTAAGGAGAATAATAATTGTTCATTCAGGTTCAGATAATAAGGTCAGAATTATTACAATCAAGACTAGTAGTGATGTCATCAATAGTCCAGTAGTAAAACTGCATCTTCTTCCTATAGAAACTAAAAATTGTGAACTGAGACTTGTCTGACCTTTTTCTATTTTTGAATTAATTTTCTATATGTTATTTTATTATTATATATTTTTTTTCATTATAGTAAGAAATTGTAAGCAGCTAACCACTTGTTGAAATTCCAGAGGATTTCAGTAGAAGCCAGAATGTTTATGTAAATATCGTCTGCAGCGAACTAAAGTTGCATATTCTTTGGTTTCATGTGCTCTGAATCCATATATAGGTTTCTTTTTACTTTCTGCAATTGGCCACACCGTGTTTTTCAGCTTGATTATTTTCCCCCAATGGAAAAAATAGTGCAATGTTAATATTAAATCATTTTATAATGAAATAACATTGAATAAAGAAATAATTGATTGCAACTTTATTTTAATTGTTAATTATGTTACACGGACAGGACAGCAACATCACATCACACAATACACAAGCAGAACTAAAACTTTTTTCAGAAGAACTCTCAAATATGGGAGTTTTTTACATTAGATCATGGAGGCAATACAGACCAGTGGAAGTCAATAAGTCTATAAAGTCGATAGACAACACTCTTCCCCTCTAATAATTGAGCACAAAGTTCTTGAGAAGTTTAAGAATGTTAAAATTCCAGTGAGATCATAATGGAACAGGTGGTGGTGAATCTGCAAGTCCAGATCTTTCATAATTAAGAAGCACAGCTGTACGTTGAATTAGTTTATCTCATGAAGTTGTTGACACAAGAACATTTACAGACAAATTCTCAAATGAATAATCAGTGACTGGTGGAGTGCAAGTAGACATCTTAATAGTGTCCACAGAAGTATTTGAAATAGGAGTATGATCACAAATTTGATCCACATGACGTTTAGATACATTACTGTCAATTAAGCTTTCAGCTTTGTAGGAAACAGGACCAGTATGTTCCAGAACTTTAGTTGGAATCCACGAAGTTCCATCAGAATAGTTCTGAATATAAACAGGATCATTTTCATTGAAAATTCTTTATCTTTTATTCCCTTTCTCTTCCATTTTTCTCTCGCTTTTGCACTTCATTTCTGTGTTTAAATCGGGATGTAACCTATCCAAAGTGGTCTTAATTGTTTATTTATTTTCATAACTCATTTTACTTTGTAAAGTGTGTTATGAAAACAGAATTCATGCTAAGTGGGCTTTCCAATTTCCTTGGATTATACGTTTTAAAGCTTGTTTGGTGGTGGCAACCATACGTTCAGCCTGATTATATGAGGAAGGGTCTTTTATTGGACGAATTTGATTCTTAATAAGAAATTCAATAAATTCTGATGATTTAAAGACTTGGCCATTGTTTGACACAATACTATCAGGAAGACCATGTGTAGAAAAAAATAACTTTAAAAAGTCTATAGCTGCAAAAGAAGATTTTGATCAGGGTTCATACAGACTCCTTAGAAACTACTTAGAAATGAAAATGTTCCCAAGTAGTACTTAGAACTACTTAGATAAACAAAATACTCCTTAGAAACTTCTTAAGGTGTATTGCGGTTTTGAACAAAAGCAGTATTGCTCCCTGAAAAAAAAGAAATATGATTGTAAAACGCACGCAGGGCCGTAACTACCGCGCGCCGGGGCCCCCAAGCCTGAGGGGCCCCAAACTGATGGTTAAAAAAACTATTGACTTTATTTTCTAGTCTAAGTTCCTATAAAATGCCCAGCACATACCTAAAAGTTAGTAATTAAAAAAAATCAAAGTTCTAGAATAGATGTTTTTACTTGTCTGTCAATACACTCCTTACCCTTCGCATGCAAAAGGAGTTCTACAGCAGACAGCAAAATGTCGAGTCGAATGTGTCATGTCGCGCCAGCATGTTTGCTGATCCCACCGAAGCTAGTATAAGGAAAAAAATATGGACTTCTAATCGACTGAATAATATAAAAAGCATCTAAAAAATTCTAGAAAATCTTTCTTCTTATCTATACTAATAAGTTAACAAAACGCTCTGTTTGTGTATGTCTGCGTATGTGTGTGTGTGACTGCGATGGTTAGCAAAATCTACCGCACATAGAATTCTGAAATTTTAGGTGAAGATAGTCCAAGACAGGTCCTGATGCACCTGAGGCTCAGACTTTTAATATTTTAAGGACCAGGGTTCTGGGCCCCTTACAATTTTTATGCGCCACATTGTTAATAGCTTGACTCCTTTTTATCTAATCTTTTCCGTTTTGAGGTACTTTTCTCCTTTTAGATATTTTCGCCTTTTTACTCTTCAGTTATGACATTGGACTCTTGGGGCCCGTTTTAGGGCCCCTTTTAGTCTTTGTGATAGTAAATTGTTAATAAATTGCTTCCTTTAATTTCGATCTTCATTTTTGGGATACCTGTTCCATTTAGATATTTTCAAATTTTTACATTCCATATAGGACACTGGGGCCCCCTAGATAAACATAGGGCCGACCCAGGGCCCCTTGATCTTTTTGTGCGCTAAACATTTTTCACTCCCTAAATTTCTCACCTTCTTAGTGCAAATTTTTAAAGCTGAATCTTGGATTCTTATGTCAGGACCAACACCCTGATATTGCCCTGGGGCCCTTTTTTTAACGCTTACCCAAACAATTGCATTTTTAAAAAATATTATTCTTGAAAATAATTCATACTCTATGCTTAATTTTGACTAATTAGAGGTCTAAAGCGTTATGTACTAAAATATTTTAACGTGTTTTCATGTTAGGGCCTTGATTGTATTTGTCAGTTGGCCCCTATGGGGCCCCTCTATCATAGCTCCCTTAAAAATGGTAGGATTCACTAGCTTTTTTTTAACAACTTTTTAGGTCCTCCAACTACGACATGAATAACAAAAAAAAATTTTTTTAGACTTCAGCTACCACTATTTATGAATATTAATCGCTTTCTTGGAGCCCTTGGTGCAGCTTCTTTAAAAATGATCCAAATTGCTTTCAATTTTATTAAACACAGTTTTAGCGTCTTCCGATTGTTTTAATAACGACACAAATATTTTTATACCCAAGTACATGCGAAATAATTTCCTAGCCCTTTGGGGCCCGGTACAGGCCCCCTTGAAGTTTTTGTAATAATAATTTGTCAATAAATTGCTTCCTTTTAATCTGATCTTCATTTTAGGATTCTTTATTCATTTAGATTATTTAATGTTTTGACCAAGGCCCCCTTATCATAATCAGGCCTCGCATTCAGGAAAAAATCTATTGTTGAAATTGTCTCTATAACTGCCAACATATTAACTGATTTTGTCTCGTATGTAGCGCCATCTGGTGCGTACTACTGCTAATAATCCCACAGGAAATAATGGAAAACATTTCAGTTTCTAACATTAGATGGCGCTACCAACGTGAAAATCATGTAGTTCAGCTCCCCCTGTACTGCGGTCAAAGGAAACTTGGCGAATGACAAGCCTTGATATTATGATAAGTTAGCCTTGGTTTTGACATTCTATACAAGACACTGTGTTCCCCTGTGGAATCACAGGGTCCAGCCCAGGGCCCCTCAACATTTTGTGAAATAAACATATTTCACTTCCTATATTTCTGATCTTCTTAGTACAAAATTTTAAAGTTGCCTGGGACTCTTCTTTCAGGACCAATCCAGAAAACCTGATGTTTTTATTCGGACCCTAGGGGCCCCTTTTTAAACATTTGCCCAATCATTTGGTGCATTTAAAATATTATATCATTCCAAAGAATAGTTCCTACTATATGCTTAATTTTGACTAATTAAAGATCTAAAGCGCTATGTACTAAAATATTTTAACATGGTTTCATATAGGGCCCTGGTTTTAACTGTCAGTTGGTCCCTACAGGGCCCCATATTATAGCTCCCTTAAAAATGGTCCAATATGTCCTCTCTCTACCTATTACATGAACGACAAAAGAATTTCTCAGATTTCAGCTACCATTAATTTTGTTTGTCAATTGCTTTCTTGAGGCCCTTGATGCATCTTCTTTAAACATGTACCAAATTGCTTTCAATTTTATTTAACATAGTTATAGCGTCTTTCCATCACTTTAATAACTACAAAAAATATCTTTATACCCAACTACATGCAAAATAAATTCCTGGCCCCTTGGGGCCCGTTGAAGTTTTTGTAATAATAATTTTTTTCCTTTTAATCCGATCTTCATTTTTAAGATTCTTTATTCATTTAGATATTTTAATGTTTTGACATTCCATATAAGACATTTTGGCCTCCTGTGGAATCATAGGGCTCAGTCTAGGGCCCCTGAACATTTTGTGAGGCAAACATAGTTCACTCTTTAAATTTATTCCCTTCTCAGTGTAAAATTTTTAAATTTGAGTCTTGGACTCTTCTTTCAGGGACATGATTCTCATATTTTCATCCGCGGCTAAGACCCTTTTTTTAAAAAATTTCCGAATCAATTTGTGCATTTCGATAAAATATTATTAAAATGAATAATTCATATCCTATGATTAATTTTGACTAATTGTAGATCTAAAGAGCTAAGTACTAAGATATTTTAACATGATTTCCTGTTAGGACAGGACCCTCTTTTTAACTGTCAGTTGCCCTTTTTGGGCCCTTATTATAAATCCCTTTAAAATGGTTCAATTAACTCCTTTTTTTAAACAACTTCTTAAATCCATCAGCTACTAAGAAACCGCCATAGTCTAACTACCACCAATTTTGAACATTAATCGCGTTCTTGGGGCCGTTGGTGCAATTTCTTTAAAATGATCCGGATTGCTTGCAATTTTCTTTCACATTATTTTAGCGTCCTCCCATTACTTTAATAACTACAAAAAATATTTTATACCCAACTACATGCGAAATAAGTTCCTGGCCCCTTGAAGATTTTGTACCATAAATTGCTATTAAACTGCCCTCTCTTAATCCAATCTTCATTTTTGGAGCTATTTTTTCACTTAGTTATTCCCATGTTCTTGCATTCCATTTAAAAGCCTGAGACTCCCTATATATGGTGTCAGCTCAGACACCTTGAAATTTTTGTTCTCCATGCATATTTCCCCTACTTATTATCAAACCTTCTCAATGCATAAATTTAAAGTTGAATTTTGGACTCTTATTTCAGGACTTACACCCTGATGTTTTTATTGAGATTCAAAGGCCTTTTTTAAAGCATTTACTTATTTTTTTATGCATTTCTTTAAAATATTATTTAACGAATAATTCATATCCTATGCTTAATTTTGACTAATTGTAGATCTAAAGTGTTAATTGTTTGCTTAAGGTTATTATAACGTGTCCCGGGCAATGCCGGATGGGTCAACTAGTCTATCAATAAATACATAAAATCGAAAAAAAAAATTATCACAATCCATCTTTCAAAAGGTTTTTAAACAGAAACGCATGATTAAGTTGCATATACTCAAAAATGAACCTAAATAAAATGCTCTTTAAAGTATTCAACCAATCAGAAGTCCGCATTTTCTTCCCTATGCTAACTTCAGTGAGATCGGCATAAATAGCGTCGCCGCCAAGTGCCTGCCGAGTAGAGTTATTCAATTCTACATTTTTTAGTCGTTTTTGGGCTTATCATACTATGTACATTTAAACAATGGTGTGCGAAAAAAGAAACTATACCCGGGGCAAAGTTTCAATTTGCCCTCCCTACCCCCCCCCCGGAGGTTTTGCCCCGGGGCCCCCAAGTTTATAGTTACGGCCCTGAACGCACGGTAAGCCTTTTATGCACATCATTCATCAGAAGCACAGCAATGATTGGCTGGGATCATACTAATAGCCATCAAAGTTATTTCATTTTTCACGAGCATAAGGGAAAGAAAAGTGAAAAGAATAATCCAGACACACCTCTAAGCTTCTAATTTCAAAAAATGATTACACTGTTTAATTCCATCACAGATAGATGTACAACTTTGATTTCGTCTTCATAATACTATTCATCACCCTAAATTTTGCTGATAACGGTGGATTCAGGGGTGATTCTTGTCCGAAAATTTAAGGCATCCTCTTTTGAAAATTTAAAATTGGGTTATCAGTTCTGCATAGTTGCCAACTTGTACGGTTTTGTGCACGGAAAAAACAATCGCAGAGAAATGCAAATTTCGAAAAGGATCGCCGAAAAAGCACACATTTCGTCAATATTTCTTGGAAAAACCGACGATTTCGTCAACGTTTTTACCAACGAACTTTGTCAAAAGATCGCTGAAAAACGCGAATTTCCTGTGCAGATCGCGGTTAAAATGGCAATTTCAGAAAATATCGCAGATAAAACGCTTATTTCATCTGAAGACCGCGGCAAAACGTCGATTTCGTCTAAAGATTGTGGATATAACGCCGATTTCGTTGAAAGATCGCGAGAAAAACGCTGTTTTCGATAAAAGATCGCTTTCAAATATTTTGTCAAAAGATGAGTGAAAAAAAACCGCGATTTCATCAAAAGATCACGGAAAAAACGCCGATTTCGTCAAAAGATCGCGGGGATAAATCGTCGTTTTCGAGAAAAGATCGTGTAAAAATGCAAATTTTTGTCTAAAAATCGTCGAAAAAACGTCAATTTCATAAAAGGGAAAACGCCGATTTCGTCAAAAGATCGCAATAAATCACCGACTTTGCTAAAATATCGCAGATAAATTGCTCATTTCATCTGAAGATTGCGGGGAAGCGCCGATTTCGTCTGAAGATCGCGGATACCCCTCCCCCTCTCCGGGTACCCTACGCAGGTGATTCCCAGTTCCTGTTTCTGTGTGTTTCCGCAGCCTGGTTGCTCGTTTTGGCCCGACTCGTCTGATGTGGACAGCGCAGATGAGTTTGAACCGGGCCCTAAGCGTCCAAAATAGCCTTGGAGATGAGGTGCGCTCGCAAAGGGTAACGTGTCATTTTTTTAATATGCCTGCTAAATTGAAAATTGAAACTAGTCGCACCACCAATCTTACATGCGGCACAAGCCTGCTTTTTTTCCGGAAAAAAATCTAATGTTTATACAGTTTTATATTGTAAATACTTTGTACATAATTCATATATTTATTGTGATTCTATTTTAAATAAATACGTGCACTAGCATTTTCAAAACTTAAAATTTGTTTGTTTATTCATTTAATTAACAAAAAATTTTAATTTTCAGGCCTTTTTTTTTTTTTTTCTTTCAGATTTTGGACGCCATTTTGTTTCTTTTGGACGCCCGCCATTTTGTTTCTTGGACCCCCAGGTCGACCCAATAAATGGCTTTAATTATATATTTAAAATAATGGACGTCCGCCATTTTGTTTCTTTGACCCCTCAGGTCGACCCATGTAAAATGGCCGCCATCTTGGATTTAATATCCGAGACCCGGTCGCACCTCATCAGGTCCGCCATCTTGGACGTTTAGAAAATCTGATAGGGGCTTGGCATTACCTTAGTTGGAAGACGTCCGACGTCCAGATTTTATCAGAGTTGACCTTTAAAACGTCCAGAATGACGTCACGCCTGCGTAGACCGCGTCCAATTTTTCAGCCTGTTGATCACGTGACCCGACTCAGAGCTTGCTGACCACGTGACTAACTATTTTTAGAACGTGAGATAGGTATCTGTTGAATTGCAAAAAGGGAGGGAGGGCTGTGGGTCAGTCTTTGTACCTGTGCAATTGATCTCGCACTTGGAGTAGTTGATTGTGCGTGTTTCGAGTGTTATTGGAATCAAGTTCCGCTTAGTCAGGCGATTGGATCTTGTGTTTATCGCATGTTACATTGGCTTGCAGAAAAACTGCTGATCGCCTGCGTAGGGTAACTTTTATCCAAATGTAGTAGTACATCCTGTATTGTGTATTCTATATTGACACTAATCAATGAATATATGGATACAACCCCTCTTGTTTTTGCTTCATTTTGAGAATAACGGATTTTCAACTTATTCAATTGACGATTATTTTCAGAATTTTCAAGTTATGATTTTGTGACTTTCACAAAAGTTGCTCTATACATTTAGCTAACATCATAATATGCAAATGAAATTTTGATATCGTTGATGCATGCGCAGTAAAAAATTATTTAGTAAACCAACTCATTTTGTATACAATTTTCATTATTTTTTAATTCTGATTACAGAGTACTGTGTGCAATGTTGTTTGTCATATTTTCTGAAAAAAATATTATTTTATATTAAGAACTCTGAAAATTATAAGGAAAAAACTTGGAAAAATTTGGGATCATTTTTATAAAAACCTTCATTACTCTGCGAGTATGCATGCTATTTGCATAAAAATGAACAAGGCGCATTACAATAAGGCATTCAATCATAATCTAGAGTTTGAACGCTTTTGCTACATTAGTTTTGACAGGGTTATTCAAAAGATATTCATTCTTTTTTAATTTGTTGACGGTCCCCTATGGAGTTTCGGGAAAAAATCTTCACGGAGATGTATGACTTATACTATTATATTTATACACTAAGAGTTTCGAGATGATTCCTCATGTATTTTTCTAGATATTTAACAAAATGTCTAAAATCGCAAGTGTCCAATAATCAATGGCCATATAGTGTATAATCAGAATCACCAAGTACAAACCAGAAGCAGGGCCCTCGCGAAGACTTTTTATTGGTGGGGGAGAGAACTTTAAATTGCCAAGTCAAAATTCAGTATTTGCCAACTCAGTGAAAAGCAAACATATATAGTTCTCAGAGTTTGCCAAATAATTTTATAATTTTGCCAAGTTATCACAATTAGAAAATGTAATATAGTTTTTATTTGTAAAAAGCTCAATAATATTTCTAATTATATTGGTAACTTTCGTCAAATCTATCGGAATAAGAAAGTTTATTATAGTTTTTTATTAACCATTGAAAAATGGTTGTTGTTTTCGGTGGAGGATTGACAAAATGACGTGGTCACTTTTGAATTTAAATTAAATTCTTTACTTTTAGAAGATTTTTTATTTGAATAGGAAATTAAAATGTTTAAAATCATTGTAATAAAGGAGAAAACTAACAAATTTAAAAATGGGTAGACGGAAATTAACAGATACGGAAAAAGCCGAAGCCAAAGAAATGAATGACCGTGAATGTCGATTTCAATGACTGAAACACAATACGCGTACTTAAACAATCATAAAATGATTTTTAATTCGACTTTTTATTAATGTTTTACTAATTTATTTGTTCTTTTGTTATTTAAAATAAAAATTTAGTCAACATGCATAAGTTGCTTATTAGTTTGGTGATTCGTATCATTTGGCGAAATTGGTCGACGGGATAACTAAGTAGTACTATATTTGGTTTGGGGCAAAAACGTCTTTCAATGCAGAAAACGAGAAAATCAAAATATTATCGAACCACTGAAAACCAATTACGTGTTAAAAGGCGACCACGAAAAAGGAAGCAATTTAATGCCGAACCGATTAATTGTAAAACATCATGTCTCGAGGGCGACCAATCCACTAGCCATAGCGTTTTACAATCAGTAATGAGTCGGTTCTAACTAGGAAAATTTGAGTGCCAATAGTAATTCTAGCCGGAAAATGTTATAGCTATTACTCTTGATTTTCCACCACCTAAAAAGGAAACTAAAAAGCAATCGGCTTGGGAAAAACTGGAAAAAAACTTTTTTGATTCAATGTTTGATGGACCCATTCACAGATGCATGTGCTGCGATCAACTTTGGTTTAAAACGTCCACCACCAAAATTCTGCTCTGTAAAATCAAACAGTATGTGCCAAAGTCTTACAAGTATAACAGTATATGCCAAAGCTGTATTTTAATAATGATTACTTTCGCACCAACAATGTTGCATAGTTTGAAATATTTCTTTAATCGCCAACTTTTATGCTTGGCAACAATGGAGTGATGTAACTTAAACGAACCGTACTTTCAAATTGCAGCATGTATAAAGTCATTTATAGCAGTGACACGGATAATACACAATAAAACAACTGGTATTTAGCTTAAAATGATAGATCAATGTTTCGAGTGAAACTTTTTTCAAATGGTTGGTGTAATTTCTTAAATTACAATTTTTTTTAAAATTAAATTTGAACTAAGTTGCCAATTTAGTTTGTAAATTTGCCAACTGTAACAGAATTTGAAAAACGTTTGGGGGGGAGGCTCCCCCCTGCCCCCCCCCCTAGCGAGGCCCCTGACCAGAAGTGTTAAAAAAATTGATTACTCTTACCTTATTTGGTGCTTATTAAAACAGGGGAGTTGCATGTAATTATGCAAAAGAAACATATACTGTAGTCGAAATTAGCAAAAATTTCAATGATCTAAATCTTGATTTTTATGATGTAACAGTATCTTCAAATAAGCTGTAAATAAGTCAAATTCTGTCAGATTTCATAAGTTTTAATCTAGTTAGGGGGCAAGAAAGTGATGTAGGAATTTGAAACTTGTTACCAGGGTTGTAGTCCTAAAAATAACAGAGGATATACGCTTAAGCAGAGAGTATATGCTCAAAGCAGAAGGTATACCCTAGAGTGTGTATACTATAGAAATCTTGAGAAACAGAGGGTATACGATTTCATTTAAAAAATCCAGAAGGTATACGGCATATACCTCCGTATACCCTCGACTACATCCCTACTTATTATTACATATGATAATTGGACATAAGCATTGCACCGACAATTTGCAATAACAATTTGTTAAATGTTATAAAACATTCGAGAAAATTAGCCTAGTTTAGGTAAAATTCATAAATTTTATGCCTCTTGGGGCATATAAAGGTGTCAACTCTGGAGCCTGATGTGGAGTCTTTAACTCTGGAGTCTTTATGTAATAAAAAATATGACACACAGTTTTCCTGCCCTAAGTCAATTTTTAAATCAATCTTTTTTTTCTACCCTCTAACCTAATGACCATCTCCTCCCAAACTTTATCTCAATGAGTATAGTGATATTAGAAATGAAGGAAAGCCATTGCTCTTAACCCCTTGGGGACGAGCGACACGTATACGTGCCGCAAAAAAGCTTAAGAATCCTTGTTTATCCCCACCAGTAAAATTATACTGCAAAATTCGCCTTATATAATCGGAACATTTTCTTGATTTAATAAGACATAAATTTCTGTTTTTTAAAACCGGTGACAAAACCTTAAAATTTTCGTAAAAGGCTCCCGTCGCGAAGGGGTTAAAAAGGGTGATGGCTTTAATTAAAAAAACATATCTGATTCTTGGAGCCTCCATGGCTGAGTGGTTAAGAGCTTATGCTAGTCACCCAAAAAGACCCGGATGATAATGTTAAGTCTATGGAGGCTTTATTTTCAAATATCTTGTTCAAATTTTAAGTCAGATGTATGTTGTTCAATAAATAAATAAAATAAAGTGTATGATTCTTCTAACTTTATTTTATCTGGATAATTAGATCAGTAAAGTTCTTTAGTATAAAGGTAGGGGGGGGGGGGGCTTAGTGGAAGAAGTTTCTTACAAGGAAGGTCTCCATACGGGCATACTCAGAAAAATCTGAAAAAATTACAGAATGTTCTTCTCATATAGTTATATATGCTTATAAAAAAAATTTCGGCGGAACCTCCTTATAACGTTCGTAAAAAAATAATAAAAATTTCGTTTATTTGGCGATTTATCTCCGGTTGGCGAAAAAACGAAATTTTGAAAAATACGCTTTTACGCTTCGAATACTTTTTAAAGAAAAAACTTTCTATGTTCAATTTATTTAAATAAGTTTAGTTTAAGTAATTTCAGTTCTGCATTTTTACTTTACTTTAAGTGTAATTTTGTCATATACGTTTATATGTACTTATAACAAAATGAAATTAATATATTTTATCATTTAAAACACAATTTAAATTGATTAAAATTGTTCCAAATTGAAAAATACACTGTTAAAAATCTGCTGCATTTTGTTGCAACGCACTACCTTGCTTGTATAGAAAACGGTTACTTGGCTGTGAAATGGAGCTTTCTCATTGGTTGGAATAGAGATATTATATACAAGCGGTGGAGTGCGTTGCAACAAAATGCAGCAGATTTTTAACAGTGTATGACACGGTCAATTCATCGTGCTATGGAGCATTCTCATTGGTCAGAAGAGAGATATTCTATAAAAGTCGTGGAGTGACGTTGCAGTAAATGCTGCAGATTTTTAACAGTGAGGTCAATTAAAATCAATTTTCAGATTCGTTAAAATCGTCTGCTTTTGGCGAGGAAATGCACAGCTCACCAAATCCCGCGTCGTTTTCAGCTTTTCACGCCAATTATTCCAAACTATTTTATTTTTTTACATATCTAATAATGTAATTCCGCCGCTAATTTTCACTGATCCTTTATTACCTACATGAGTAGTTTAATTCGTATTTTTTTCAAAAAATTCTGAGAATGCCCCCAATGGAGACCTTCCTTGTTAGTTTGCTAACAAATAAATAATGAGACATCTTAATTGATTGAGGCCTACAAGATTTTAAAATAAATTAATGCAAAATATTGAGCTAGACACTAAATCATCCAGAAATTTTGAAATTCCAAAGAATAGTTTATGGACAATTCTGAAGGCATGAGAGAAATTCTTCAGAATTGAAACCACATTCTAGAAGATATTTTCAAAAATCCAACCATCCAAATTTAAATGCTTTTAAAATTGAGTAACTCAAATATTACAATCAATTGAAATATACTTTAAAAGAAACTTCGAATTTTTTTCTCTTGGACCAAACATTTCAAGGCAAAGGCTGTAACCATAACCAGAATTATGCTGTTTCTAATGACTTTTCTGAATAATTTTTTGTTTTAAATAAAGTGATTAAATAAGGCTAACATTACTATTTAAAAAAAGTGGTAACTAACAGGATATTGTTTTTTGTGATTATATAAGGCAACAATTTATTAACAGAAATAGTGGAAATAAATAGCTTACGGGTCACGGATGTCACAATCCAATGCCTTGCTTTAAGAGCCCACAATAGTCACAGAAAAAGTACACAAAAAGACCCGGATGATCATGTAAAGTCTATGGGAGCGTTCTTTTCTAATATCTCGCTCAAATTTTAATATTTTTGCATGATTTTTTTGCACAATATAGCTGAGGGCAATCCACAACCGGGCTAGTTTTTACTTTTTCGATTTTGGTTATATATTTTCTATATTACGATAGTTTCAGTTTTAGAACCGGTTTAAACCGGTTTCGAAACTTAAAGTAATTTTTTAAAGAAAATCTGAAACAAAAATTGAAAAAGTAGAAACTAGCCCGGTTGTGGATTGCCCTCAGCTATCTTGTGCAAAAAAATCATGCAAAAATATTAAAATTTGAGCGAGATATTAGAAAAGAACGCTCCCATAGACTTTACATGGTCATCCGGGTCTTTTTGAGTAATTTTTCTGTGACTATTGTGGGCTCTTAAGAGCCCACAATAGTCACACGTCTATTCAAATCAAGATGGCCGACTGTCTTTTTCAGCTCATTCAAAGGATGGACTAAAATTGAAATGATTGACATCTAATCATCCAATTAGGAAACAGAATTTTCTTAACCAATCATCTGTGACGATTTTTCTTCTCAAAGGCGTGTTTTCTAGGCGGTGTCTTGTCTAAAGGGTTTTTTCAACTGTCTTCCCATTACTTTCACTACATTCGATGATTTCAAGTTTATAAAAGTTGTAAAAGAATTTCAATCTGTTTACCTTTAGCGTCCCAAAATTAAACGGTTTGATTTTCAGAAAATAAAAGAATTATTAATTTAGATAGATTACTATAAAATAAAAACTACTTTATTTATTTAACGCGATTAGAAAAAAAAAAAAAACTATTGAATGAAGGGGTGGGGAAATAGCAGGTACAAGTACTTTAGATAACTATTTTTTTTTGGAGGGGGGGGGGGGGGGAGCGGGAGGAATTCTTTTTAGAATACGAAACTTATCAAGAGACTTATATAAGATAAATAGCGCTGAAGGTTTAAAGTAAGATCTTCTTAAAATTATGAGTAAAATATTTAGACAAATTTAAATATTTTAAAAATTTGTATATTTTTTGCGGAGAGGGAAACAGCAAGGGAGAAAGGGAAATAGAAATTTTGGAGAAAGGAGGTATAGGTGTTAATCCCAGCTTAGTCGTCGTTTATAGACATAACAATTTCCTATTGTTAAGTAGTAACAAATGTGACAGAAAAAGTGTCGCAAATTTTTTAAAAAATGTGTGACGTTAGGTCAGTAGGGCAAAATATTTTGTCAAAATTTCAGGTGGAAGAAAATTTAGATTTTTGATGATTTTTACAAGCATTTTGTAAATACCGCAAGGAGCTCTAATAAATTTTGAGTGATGTGAAGGGGGGATGCAGGGAGTTTATTAGATGACTTGTCTTATTTACATGACTAAATATTAAAAAATAGTATTAAAAAATAATAAACAGAAAGACGAATTTTTGTATGCTTTGCAAAAAAAGATAGAAAGGAAACGTCAATTTCGGTGGGTGAGAAGTAAAACTATATGATTGATTATTTATTATTACAATAAAAGTTTTAGAAAAATCAAAGACTTTTAAGGTTTAAAATTTGTGAGCTGAGGGAAAAAAGAAATAAGCACATTTATTATTTATTTATTTATTTTCGTGTATGTGCGGAGGGGGTAGATGTTTATCAGATGACTTATTATTTATTTGCTTTTAAAAATATTTATAAATCAATTTAAAAATTCATAAAAGTGGAAAGATTTAAAGAACTAAATTTTCTGCACTTAATAAAAGAAAAGGAGTAATAAAACCCAATTTCAGTCTTGGGAGGGGGGAGAATTTTTGTTATTGATTTTTTATTGTTACAATAAAGTGACTTATATGCTACAAATATGGGTATTGTGGTCTAGTCTATTAAACGGCGAAGTGATATTTTCGGAAAGTGCAATTTAAAAGATTGTGACAGGTTCAAAAGGCAAAGAAAAATTTTGAAATAAAGGGAAGCTAAGGGCTTATCTGGAGAGTCCTCAAGGGAGGGGGGAGCGATTTTAGAAATTTGGAAACTCCAATCTCATGAACGGGTCGTAACTCATTTTTTAATGCGGGTCGTGTTTCGTCTACTTTTTTTGCTGTGGGTCGGGTTTGAATCCGGTTCGCTTCCATTTTTTGTTAATTTCTACTTGGGTCGAATTTGGGTCCGGTTGACTTCTATACTTTGCTGCTGTTCGAGTTAATTTCTGATTTTTTTTGCTTTTTGGTCGGGTTTGGGTCTGGTCGACTGCTACATTTTGTTGTTGGTCGGGTGGACTTTTACTTTTTAGCTGTACTTAGAGCATTTGGGGAAGTTTAGGATTTGGTTTTAATTTTGTGAGGTTTCGGGTTGATCCGAATTGATTGGAATGAGTTCTTTGATAAAATTTTCGCTCTTTTTTGCACTTTTTGTACGAAATGTGCGTCTGTTTCACGATCCTTTGAAGAAATTCGTGTTTTCTCCGCTATCATTTCACAAAATTTTATGTGCGTTTCGCTTCTATTTTTTTTTGCTGCTGGTCGGGATAATTTTTACTTTTTTGTGGGTCGCGTTTGGATCCGGTTAGCTTCTAGTGTTTGCTGCGGATCAAGTTAATTTCTGATTTTTTTGCTTCGGGTAGGGTCTGGGTCCGATTAACAACTATATTTTGATAATAGTCGGTTTGACTTTTACTTTTTAGCTGCGCTTAGTTCATCGGGGCAGATTGTCATACATTTCGGATTTGAGTCTGTTACATATTCGGTTTTTATTCTTGCGGATTGAGCTTAGTAAATGGTTGACATCAGTTTTGATCGCGATCCTTTTACAAAATTTGCGTTTTTCCGCGATCCTTTAACAAAATTCGATTTTATACGTGAATGGGATCCTTTGAAGACAATCACGTTTTCACCGTGATCCTTTCACAAAATTTGAGGGTTTTTTGCAACCATTTGATGAAATGCGAGTTTCTTTTGCAACCCCTAACGAAATCCATGTTTTCTTTGTTTAATAATTTTCAAGATTAACAGGCAAAAAAATTTTCAATCCAATTTGGGCTCGTGGGAAAAAATTAGAGAAGTGCACTTGTCGCTTTCAAGCCAGTAATGTTTATCATACAATCTAGATCAGAGTTGTACCGAAAGTTTATCTGCACGGGTTGAGATCGGAACAGTAATGTTTATCATACTATCTAGATAAGAGACTGACCGTATATTTAGCTTTTATTCCGGGCCTAGCCACGACCTGGAAATTTTGTTCAATGAAACTTCTAAGAAAAACGATATCCAGACCAGGCTCGGTCTGGAAGAAAAAGAAGCCTGTCACCACCCGAATCTCCAAAAAAAAAGGAAGATCAGAACACGAACCGATTCAAAATGGGAGTATATCTTACCCAGTCCAAGTCGCGTGGACTTAAACTGGCATGACCCGTGCCAGGCCGTGACGGGCTCGAGCTTCTCCCCAAGTTATTTCTCGTGAGGATACATAATATCACTTTGTAAACCCTTTATTAGCCCAAGGGGGGGGGACTTTGCGCCCTACCCCCACCCCTTAGAACCGCCACAGCATACGGGCTGTGTCGATGCTAGATCGAGCGTTTAGACTTTACACCAGATGCAGCCTGGGCTTGAAAAAATTTTCACGTGTATGCCTGTAGTAGGAAGGAAGTCCACACCAGGCCCGACCTGGAAAAAGCAGTGTGGCGCGATCCAGCTCTGCAGAAAAAAATAAGACCCGACTAAAGCTTTTTTTCTGAAAGTGTGAAGACCTGACTCTGTCCCAAGATAATAAATTAAAGTTGGCGCCATCCGACCGGGGTCGCACCGGCCTAGAGTTTAGGACCAACAATTTTTCTCTGCTGGCATCTGGTGTCGTTCGGCAGATCATTTATTGGGACTTTAGGCCCTGCCTGATGTTCAGGAAAAAAATATGGCCCGAGCTTGGCCCGAAAACATTAGTGACTAGGCCCGGTCCGGCTTGGTCTAAGTATTCACAAGTAAGGCGAATGCCGTTAATGGAAATCGACCGGAAACCGGCCCGCGGGCCGGGCTCTGGCTTTGGAGCTAGGCCTGGCCCGTGCAGATCTCTAAAGTGAGTACAAAGGGAGAAGGTAAAAAAAAAACGTAGGACATTCTGCCTATCTGATTAGCCGTTTTAGCTAAGCGCGAGAAATTCCGGATAACAAACTTTTTAAAAATATAACTAAATAGTTGTTTTAGAGGCTTTAGAAATTCCTTCCCTAAGAAGGTAATAAATGTGTGTGTAGGGAGGAGGGTGAAAATTGTAGCATATTTCGCCACATATCAGCATTATTTTTAGGTATAAACAGGAAAATCAGAACAATAAACCGACTAAAAATATATTTAAATTTAGTATATCAGTGATTTTATTCCTTCTGTGTCTATTATGTCATCAACATCGACTTTGTACTAGGTAACGTAAGATTATACGAATAACGCAGCAAATATGGTTATATGATTAGATATTTAAGAAAATGTTTATTTTATTTCACATCTGCTAGATATATTTCGTTGGATTCGAGACATTTTAGAAAAACCGACCCAGCGTAGCTGGTGATGGCTACTAGTTGGCCTTTACGACCTGTAAAAAGAGTAGTAAATTTAACGGTTCATTAAGAAAAAAAAATACGTCTACAATTTATTATACCAAATTAAATTTCTGAAGATTGCCATAAATATATACTAGCTATTATTTTCACAAAAATATTCCTCTTGCATATGGACCTTAAAGAAATTTCTTGAATTTAAGGAAACAGTACGTCAAGGTTTCATTTGTGAAAATACCCTTGAATCATTTTTCAGTAGTAATTTATTGAAATTTAAAAAATAGATTATAGGCAGGGTTCGCACAGTTTTACCACTAAATTTTAAGTATATTTTCGAAGTGTTTCACTGCAGAAAAATATCGTAAATTCTGTGAATGAAGGCGGGGATTATGAATGTTGTGATTTAAAAATTAAATGTAAATTTTCTTATTTTTAATAGTGGTGCCTAGAGATGGGAATGGTCGGAAAAAACCCGGAATAATTGGGAAAAAAACCGGTTTTTTTCGGGGGTTTTCCGAAGGCTTATTTTTCAATTTTTCCGAACTGGAAAAATTGAAATTTCATTTATGAAATAATATAGTGAAAATTTTGTAATAGCTACATTCTCATACTTTTTATTTTATTTATTTTTGTGTTGCGTGTCTCACATGAAAATTTTAATATGGGTAATCTGATCTCTGAGCAGAAATCTGTTTGAGATGACTTGAAAGGATCCTTCATATTTTTTTCTTGTTTGAAGCACAAGACCCTTTGCAAAATTTCTCTTGAAAATAGACATTTCAGAAAATGTTTAATCAACAAACTGAATCTTTCGCAAGTGCAGTGATTGAAGAAAAAAAAATCTCATGCCATACAGCAGCTGAATCTTATTAAGTTGCATATATGTATGTAAATAACCTTATTAAAAATTTCTAAATAGGAACCTAAATATAGTAATAATTTCTTATTCAAAAATTCTGAATATATTTTGTACAAGTATATACAAAAAGTTCACAATTTCACAAAAACTTGATTACATGAAAAAAATCTAGATATGTAATTAAATGCAACTTCTCTTTTTAAAAATTAATTCATGTGTAAAATTATTGCAATAATATGCAGATTACTGGAAATGATAAAATTAAAAATTCAACATAAAATTTTGAAGTTTTTTACTACTTTTATTACTTTAATCTATCTTTTCAAGAAGTAAGTATTGAATTCGTGAAAATTTTGACTTCCAGTTTTTGGTGTATTTAAACGTTTTAGAAGGTCCTGAACACGTTTTAATGGTTTTTGGAAAATATCTGCCACTCTGTGAGTCTGTATGTGACAAATTTTATGGGCACTCTATCTCAAAAACTGATGCATATAATTTCACAAAACTTTAGATTCAGTTACACCTTGATATAAACTCGAGATGTTTAGTTTATTAGTGTATATCGCCAAACCGATGGCGCTGCTATGCTGCATTATTCATAATTTTCACAATAGTTCTATCTCAAACTAATGTATGCATTTTTATAAAATTTCAGATTAAGTTAATCTTTGGCATAACTTCGTGCTCATTACTTTTTGGTGTAGTTTTCGGTGTAAATTGCCCTATAGGTGGCACTACTATGCTGCATTTTTCAAGATTTCGTTATAGCTGATTAATTGAATGTTTTTTCAAGGTATTGAATCTAAAATTGACCTACATTTTACCTCCGTAATGTACAGTAATGTTGCAAAAACATGAGCAGTTTGCATGAGAAAAGTACAACTGCAATGAAAAAAAAAAAAAAAAAAAAAAAAAAAAAAAAAAAAACATATTTGTAACTATGTTCCAAATTATACTTTCCCTCTTGATTAAACTTTGACGTTTTGTAGTTTTCTAAAGCACAGTAGAAGTTTATCTCTGTATGTGACTGCTTTTGTTAATTCCTCAAATAGCGAGGATTTTCTATTTGTAGTGT
Source organism: Maratus speculifer (assembly GCA_964019185.1). NCBI lineage: Eukaryota > Metazoa > Arthropoda > Arachnida > Araneae > Salticidae > Maratus > Maratus speculifer. Next base: position 118,225,058 of record OZ025294.1, on the reverse strand, counting down.
TCTGTTTTCATAACTTTTGAGTTCCATTGTTAGAAATATGAAATTATCATATGGAAACATTATTGAATATGGTTTCTTACTCAAGAATAGAATACCAGATTTCAGGATAAAAAGAAAAAAATTACGTTTAATTAAACTTTAAAAAAATATTTTTCTGGTTTCAGTGAGTAAAAATCTAACAGTCAATAAATCCTATGCTATTTTTTAGTTGCAGACCTGAGTAAGCCAAACTAAAACTTAGTTTTATTTGAATTTAGATTATAAAACTAAATCAAAACTTTGAGTTGAGATTGGAAAGCTATACCAAAACTAAACATTTTTTAAAGTAAATAAAATTATAATTATAAGAAAAAAGTGTAATAATGTAAAAATATACATTTTTTTAAACAAACAATGGACTTTTTGAATACTGATATACATAATAATGACAAAACTGCAATAATTTCTTTAAACTAGTATCATTTACTTAAAAACTATACTTATGTAAATGGAATGCATAATTTATTTCATTCCAAACTGCAGACATATTGGCTCAGGTTTTTACATTAGGTCATTTGGTAGTTAAACATGTAACTGTAAAATCATTTCAACAGAGATATGATATAACGAACAATAACGTTTAATAAAAATTCTTAGGCTGTTGAAAAAAAAAAACTAAACTTTTAAAAGCAGGCTTTGCTACTTTCTTTTTATTTTGTAATATAAAGTGAAAATAATTTTCATTTAATATATATAAATGGGAAAAAATGTTTGTTATTTAATATTCTCTAAGAAAATATAATTTATTTGGGAGAAATAGTCATGAAAAATCAATTTTTCCAATTTTTCCGAAAAAAAAACCCGGTAAAAAACCGGTTTTTTCCGCCACTTATATTTTTCAGGAAAATTTACATCTCTAGTGGTGTCAGAGTCCTTGGAAATTCCAAGGAGTGTGCGAACCTTGATTATAGGAAAAATAGTCAGCATTTGGAAATAACCCATATAAGCCCCTTACAATCGATGGACATATTTCTGGAAATTGTTCGCATTGTAGCACCGTAATGAAACAGATTCTGTGTCATCCAACCAACCTACCAAAATTCGATATTTAAAGGTAGCGCGGTCAGTTTCAAGAAGATTGGTTGACGTACGAGTAGAGACGAGATTAAATTCAATCGTAGAGTATCGGCCGTTTTTTGCTAAAATTTTAACCAAAATCTTTTGTAATTTTGCTCATTCTAATTTTGGTAAAACTATGAAAAGCATATTACTAGAAGTTTAAACTCTGAGCTATTATTGTACGTTTTTTTTTCCTTTTGATTTTTGCTAATATCATTTCATTCGGCTGTAAAAGACACACACCTCGATCATTTTCCGAATGATTGAAAAATGACACACGAACTCCTCCAATTAGCAAATGGAATATTCATGTAGCGTGATTTTTTTTTTCACGTTACGCAGTTAAAAGAAGAATTTTGAAAGAAGCGAAAATTATTATGTACAAATATATTAAAATAACTATATTTTGGAAAATTCTTTTCAGAACTCGAGATTTATCAAGAGAATTACAAAAGCTAAATGATATTGAAGTATAAGGTAGGATCTTCATGAAATGAGGAAAAAAATATTTAACAAATTAAACGATTTTAAACATTGAATATTTTATACTGTAGAGCGAGCAGGAGGGAGGGGGTGCCAAACGGTAAACATAAATTTCGAAGAAAGTATGTGTAGATCGAAACCCCAGCGTATTCATTTATGGGACTGTCCATAAATGATGCCACACATTTGTCCAATACTTTTAACCCCCTCCCTCCCCTTTTTCACATGTCACGCTATATTATATATACATGCAGTTCAGAAAAAAAGCACTATGCTATAGATCATATTTCAAATTTTGTTTTTAAACTTTAACTGTGTATTTTAATGACTTTCCGAGAATAACTATAAAAATAATTTCTGTACTTATTTTGTATGAAATAAGATTTAAGTTTACAACAAAAATTATAATTAATATGCACTAATAATATAATATTAATATGAAAAAGTAATTAAAAGGAGTAATGTTTTGAAATTTGAAATGGAATTATATTTCGTTTTAAACTTTTACTTTAATTTATGAACACAAAAATATTTTAATTCCAAAATAACTTCAAAATTTAAATTTTCTAATTATTAATTCTTTTCTTCCAACCAAAATATGTGATGTCACATTTCTTCTTAACCCCTCCCAGCCCTTTGTTATAAGCTGTCTCAATTTCACGTACCTCCCCTCCCCCCTTCCAGGCGTGACATCATTTATGGATGGCCCCTTTAGTTATAGTGCACAATTTATCATTGTTACAGTAACAAATGTGACAAAAAATGAATTATTTTTTTTTTAATAATAAATTTTTTATGTGTTCTTAGCGGAAAGGCCAAAAATTTATTCAAAATTTCGGGTGGAAGGAAATTTAGATTATCAATAATTTTTAAATAAATAAATAAATAAATAAATAAATAATAAAAAAAAGCAGAAGTTTTAAATTTTGAGTACTAACAAAAGAGTAAATTCGGGGGAGAAACTTCTAAATATCAAATATTTTTTTAATGATACATTCAGTAAAGCATTGTTTTGTAAAAATCCGAAATTGAAATAACAATTAAATGCTCTTATTTTCATTTATATTTTTTCCTTTTTTTATTTCACATTTTATCAAAGCCTGGAAGCTTATGTGCCCGCCCATTGTGTATGCATGTACTGTGTGCAACGCGATAACTCATGATAATATTCGATTTGCCTCAAATTTTGGATTTAGGTCTATTGCGATAAGACGCTTCTTTGATTAGTTTTGGGAGTTCATTGGATAAGTATACGGGGTAAAGGGAAGGCTAATCCCAACTCTTAATTTAGATAAATTTTATTTTCATGCTGAATTAACAGATTTCATCGTAATTTCAGATATGAGATCATTTTGATGCTTAATGATGCCTACATGTTTAGTTTTGGATATTCATTGGTTAAGTATAAAGGGAGAGAAAAGAGGCAGGTAACCCCGCTTAATTTAGGTAAATTGATTTTTTAAGCAGAATTTACCGATTTCCTTAAAATTTTGGATGTAGGTTTTTGTGATACAGAGCTTCCTTGATTAGTTTTGAGAATTCATTGGATAAGTATAAGGAGGGAATGGATGGCTAATCCCATCCTTTAAATTTAGATAAATGAATTTTTTATGTTGAATTATCAGATTTCATTCAAACTTTAGATGAGGGCTATTCTGACGAGGCACTTCCATGATTAAATTTGGGTGTTCATTGTTTAGGTTTAAACGGAGAGAATAGGGGATAACCTACCTTAATTTATGTAAATGGGGGTTTTTATGCAGAATTTTACCGATTTGCTCCAAATTTTGGATATAGGTTTATTGAGATAAAGTGCTTCGCTGATTAGTTTGATTTGGTTAGTTAGTTGGTTGAATGGGTTTTGTGGCACAAAGCCCCTTCAGGAACATAGTGGGCGAAAGCAAATTCAAAATGAAATCAAAAATAGAAAACCAAAAGCAAATGAGCTAAAAAAGATAATATAATTAATGAGAACAATAATGACATGTATAATTAAAAACGTTTAAAAGGGTCAAAATATGATAGTTAAAATACAAAAGTTACATAAGTAAGAACTTTAAAGGTTAAAAGTGATAAATGTCAAAATATGAATTAAGTGTGAAATGTGCAAATACTACATAAGAACAATGTTTACAATCACAAAGAATTTAAAAAACAATGTGTAAAATTATTCAGGCACAAATTCTTTGTAGGTAGTATTCTCTTCATCAGTACTCGAGTCATAAGAATCCGATTCAATAGCTACTTACTCAAAATCAATCAGCTGTTTAGAATATTTCAATATTTTCGCTGTTTTTTCCCCACTGTTTGCCATTGTGAAGAATCGAAATGTCTGATTCTCTTTTATTTCATGGATTGTTTCGCAATTTGATAATAGCATTAGGTATCTGTACATTGAATGCAGAAGGATCAGAGTTTTTTTTATTGAATATAACTGTCTTAGTATTAGTCTGGAATTTGGTCGAGTTTTTTAATTGAACTGAAGATTTCTATGATTGATTAGTTTGGTATGCTATTGAAACAGATTCTGATGGTAACCAGCGTTCTAATTTCTGGCTTGCAGAACACTTAATATAACAACAATCATTACGGGTTTGTTTCTTTGAGATACTGGGTAGAATAGAGGAATCTGTTGGTATGCTAATGTGCCTTACGTATTTTGATTGCTGTTTGAATAAACTTGAATAGGAAACATCAACGCATAGGATTCTACACTCAACAATTTTGCGAGCTTCATGGTAAGGAAGTTTTTCTATTATTTTAATGGTAAGAATATCTTTTTCACAGGTCCAGTTTGGGCAAGAATGGGAAAATGCGGCAGACATTTCACACGAGTCACCCTCGTGACCCACTTCCGCACATCTTAGACAGGTATAACAAAATTAAGAAAGATATATCTATATTACATATATACATCTATATTAGAAAAAAAATAATTTGGACCTTGGCCACACCACCCCCTACGGAGTCCAACAAGGGGATACACATCCGTGAAATAGTGTTAGCCAGGGCCTTTACCGTCATAAGACAATCATATCTCAATCACCCCCATTAACGAGATGACAAATAATTGCTCAGTCACTTAATCCCTAAAGCCAATAACAAAAGTCAGCTGACCAGCCGAATAATGCATACGTGACCAATATGTATCTCCCGTCAACCTGAAGCAGAGGCCAAAGCAGTGTGTTGGTTTCTCTCAACTGCCAGGATCCCCCTTTCCAGGGACACGGGTCGCCATGCTTGGCAAACACGTGGGTGGTTTACATTTTTCCATTAGTCGATATACAGAGTGATATCGGCTCATACAAAATTACCCTAACCTCTGAGAAATACCACAACGAAAGTGAAACAAAGAAAAAAAGAAGAGAAATAAGAGCAAAAGGGAAAGAGATAGATCAATCAGGTGCCTGGGGTTGTGAAGCCCATGAATATTTAAAGAAGGTATCCCTCTGGGGCGATTAGTTTTAGGAATTCAATGGATAAGTATAAGGAGAGAAAGGGTTGACTGTTCCCCCCTTTAAATATAGAAATAGGTTTTTTATGCTGAATTATCATATTTCGTTCGAATTTCACAAATCTACTAAATAATTGGTTTAAATTTATTTCTGTAATTGTTGGATATTTCTGAGGAGGAAAAAATGAAAAGTATTTATTCATTATTTTATTTTATTTATTTTTTTTTTCGAGCGGAATGCAGGGAATTTATTAGATTACTTACCTTACATGACTAAAGATTATAACAACAAATATGGTTAAAAACAAAATAAAGAGATTTAAAGACAAAATTTTATATGCATGGTAAGGAAACATAGAGGGAAAACATCAATTTTTGTGGGATTAAGAGTAAAACTATATGATTGATTATTTATTATTACAGTAAAAGTTTTAGAAAAATCAATGACTTTAAAGGTTTAAAATTTGTGAGCTGGGGGGGGGAGAAGTAAACAGATTTATTAATTATTTATTTTGGTGTGTGTGTGTGGGGGGGGGGGATGGAGAAGTTTTTAGATGATTTACTATTTATTTGCCTTTCAAAACATTTACAAATAGGCTTAAAAAGTAATAAGATATGGGTGATTCTCAAAATAGGGGACAATTTATGTCTTTCGGCATATAAAAAAAATTGAGAGGTTTTCTGTCATGTTTTTATATTTAGATATGTTTGTCTTAATATTATTCATTATTTGCACTCAAGAATTACTCACTTTTCAGTTAAAAACACCTTAAAATAACAGAATAAATGTTCAAAATGTCATTAGCATGGATGTCCACAGCAGCTGTGCCTTATATATACTAGCTTTTTAAAGAGTTAATATCATGTTTATAAAATAAAACAAATGTTATTCTTTCTTTAAATTAATCAAGGAAAGGATTTATCCAATAAATTTCTTTTTAAAAATAAAATTATAGTACATAAAAAAAGAATTAAAGTTTGTCCTCCATATTCGATTTTCAAAACAAGGTCATACTAAAACAGCTGGTTATTAATCAAAATTTCATTTTCACATATGACAATAGTTTGAAAATATAAAGTTTCTCCATGGCAACAAGTAGTCATTTTAAACCAGCCAGAAAATAGAAGCATGTATTGTATTTTAAGAATAGAAGTTGAATATTAGGGGGTTACATCAATTGTATGTCATTAGAATGGATAATAATTTTCATGTTTATTTTATAGTTAAAATTTTTATTTTATTTATTTGCATAGAACTTTTGTGTTTTAAAAAGCCCCAGAAAGGAATATTGCATTGTGATTATATTATGGCTCATAATCTTCTATACTAATAAAATCCGTGCGCCTCTGTCTGCTTGAAGCCGATTAAACTTCGAAACGCGGGCGAGTTGGAAGTCGCGAGAGGTGTCTTTCGATTGGAAAAATTCCGGGAAAGTCATTTCGGGCATTTTCGAGAACGTGGGACCAAAATTAAAAAAGTTATGAATTAAAAACCGGTCGGGAATCGGAACGGAAAACGTCTAATTTTCGAAACGGAGCTCAAACGGTTCTCTGAGGCAGAACACTGCGCAACCTTGCGGTGAAGAACTGAACTTTTCCCCTTCGGCTAAAAGAAGAAGCAGTCGAAAACCGCTTTTTCTCCCGGGAAAACGATATTTTCTTTCGTTTCGGTTCCTTGAAAAATAACTAATTGGTAAAAAATGTTAAACACGGTTTATTTTCATACTTTTTCTTTTTGGTAGCATACACGAATATTGTGTAACCTAAGATTTTCGCGATTAATACTAATTTTTGTTAATACAAACGGAAAACGAGGTGCCAAAATTATTTGTTTGTTATGTTGTTTGTGATATTAATGAAATTACTTATTTTTTAGCACTTTGCAACAAAGTTGAAAAGTGCTTATGCATTCGGTTTGTCTGTCCGTCTGTCCGAGCTCTAACTTCCGTAAATATACTCGGATTGCTATGAAATTTTTATACGTTATTGAGGTTTACCCTAGCACGAACCCTATTGAAAATGAAGTATCTACCATGATTAGTTTATCTACAGAGAGAATCAAAAGTTTCCCATTACATTACGGCCTATGGGGAAAAATCATTTATATACTCAAATTGCCATGAAATTTTAGGACGTTTTTGACGTTTACCCTAGCACAAGTCCTATTGAAAATGAAGTTTCTACCATGATTAGTTTGTCTACAGGGCGAATCAAAAGTTTCCCATTACATTACGGCCTATGGGGAAAAATCGTTAATATACGCGGATTGCCATGAAATTTTAGGACGTTATTGAGGTTTACCCTAGCACGAACCCTACTGAAAATGAAGTTTCTACCATGATTAGTTTGTCTACAGGGCGAATCAAAAGTTTTCCATTGCATTATGGCCTATGGGGAAAAATCGTTAATATACTCGGATTGCCATGAAATTTTAGGACGTTGTTAACGTTTACCCTAGCACAAGTCTTATCGAAAATGAAGTTTCAACCATGATTAGTTTATCTACAGGGCGAATCAAAAGTTTCCTATTACATTACGGCCTATGGAAAAAAATCGTTTCAAAGGAATTTTAAAGATGTTATACCCTGTCAAACATATTAAAATATGCATTCTATAAAATATAAGGTGAAAATGTAGCTATTATTCATTTACAGGGCCACACAAAAGAATTCCATTAGATAATGGTAAAAGGGGGAATTGTGTGACATATTTTAAAGATTTTAAGCTTTTTCATGTATAATAAAATTGATATATGTCACTGAAGCTTAATATAAATTATTCGCTACTGTCTTGCATAATATGAAGTACATAGCATTTACAGGGCCATACAAAAGATTTCAAATAGTATATTCTTTCCGAAGTGCCGTATATGTGTCTGATGATGGCTGATGGAGAGATGAAATGCATTTTAATTATTATATTCGCGTTTATATTTCGTTAAATATATGCACATTATATGGCGTGTATAAATGTTATAGTTGATATACAGGGCTACCCAAAAGAGCTAACCAACGTTACTGAATATGAGCGTAAATTATTTAAACGTGGTTCTTAAATAAGCTATGCATTTTTACGCTGAGCTGCATTCAATTTACTGAAAAATGTTTGCAGAATATAGATAAAGGGATATACAGGGCCACGCAAAGTATTCAGTACATGGACGCCTATGAATGATGATTTATGAGACTGTGATTTCAGTTGTTTTAAAAGTGTTTTAGTTTACAATACATTTTAGCCTAATGCTGACTTGTAATAAAGGTACAATGTAAACTACAGGGCTGAACAAAGGTATTCAAGTATGTGTCCATCTAATAGTATGAATTGCTGAAAAAGAAATTTCAAGCTACTGGGTATTTTCTTGCTAAGCTAAATTTTCCCATTATATGAACTGACATATGAAATACAGGGCTGTTCTAATGTACTGGAATACATATTTGGGTATATTTGGCTATACACTGTTATTTCCCTAAATAACAAAGTTTTGTTAAAAATTTCCTTAAGTGTTGGAAAGTTCTTCATAATCTATGCTTAACGCATGTTTTTTCTTACTTGTTTTTTAATAGCAGTCTTTTGCAGTTTTTAATACCGAAACTTTTTTTGCGCGTTTTTTCTTAAACCATCATACAGACAGTTTTTAATGTAGATAAAACTGATTACATATTCAGAATCTGCGTAAAAGTCTGCTTCTGATGAACCAAAAAATACGAGAAAATGTTTTATGGGCGCGCAGCGCCAACCGTGCAAAACCAAATATTTTTAATGGGACGATGCCTTTGCACGGTGGGCACGTAGCGCCCACTGTGCGAAATCACATATTTTTAACGGGATAATGGGCGCATAACAACCATAGCTCTTTAATTTACTTTTTTTGTGCTTGAGGGTTCGAACTCCAAGACTTGCTTATTAAATGAATTTTTTTGCTTATTATATACTGCTTAATATCGAGGTTCGTTTGGAAAAAGTGGCCCAGCTAGCGGGCGTAGCTCGCTAGTATTTAAATCAAAATTTGTCATTAGCATGGGCAGATATCAGTGTCATTAGCATGGTTTTTCTGTCCATGCTAAAGACTCCTATGTACATAAATGTAACCAGTGCTTATATTGTATCCTTTACAAAGTTTAATTTTACGTATAAATTTAGGTATTACATTTATTATCCCTAAAATATGCATTAAATCTGTAGGAAAATCACTAAGACAGCTTCTTACATTGTTAGTGTCAGAATGTTGCTCATGTAACAAAGTTTGCTCTTTGGTAATGTTTTTATTCTCCTTATATGTATATATGTAAAAATGAAAACCATTTGCTGAAAAAGAAGGCTAATAAATATAGAAAAAAAATATTTAAACAGGAAGAAAATAAAAATTTCATAATATATTTATTCCATACAATTTGTTTTGTCATTAGCATGGCTCAAAAAATACTAATTATTTTTTTAAGTTAATTTTTAAATATTTAGCTCTGCTGACTACATGGAAAGTATACCTAATACTATATTAACAACACCTATTTTTTTCAGAAATTTTGCTAACAGTAATTTTTTTAAGATTTCATTTTTCAAATCGTCCCCTATTTTGAGAATCACCCATATAAGAAAGTTTCAATGAATAAATTTTAGGCACTTAGCAATAGGGTGAGAGGGGAAAATCTCATTTTCAGTTAGTGGGGAAGAGTTTTTGTGATCGATTTTTTATTGTTACAACAAAGTGGCTATATTCTGTAAACTGGATACAGTGAGATAGACAGCAAAACAGCGAAGTGATACTTCTTGAAGGGGTAATATTGAAGACTGTGATGAGAGCAAAAGGCGAGGCGAAATTTTGATATAAAGGGGGGGGGGGGGTGATATAGATTATTTTTTCTAAATCAGATTTCAGAGAACTCAGTTTTTCATCTTCAATTAACAAATAATAAAAAAACTTAAATACTTTTAAGGACTTTTTGCAAATTCTGCACAAAACTAAGTTTTTTAAGGAGCAAAAATTACTTTTGAAAAATTGAACGCTTTTTAAAAAATTGAAGAAACATAAGAAACATTTAGGATCACTGAAAATTATTCCGCTACATTATGGTCTATGTGGATAAATCATTTGCGGTGTTTTGAGGAGCGTCATACTAATTTAAAAGTAGTAAAATTCATATACATTACTGAGATACTCTGGAAGGTAGTTATAAAAAAATATGATATGTATAGCACTTACAGTATAAGTACAGAGGATCTCCATAGTAATCTATTATATTGTGGTCTAAAAAATTTTCGCGATGTAATGTATTGTTGTAATAATGTTACTCTCTTACAAACATTAAAATTGATACAAACTTCTGAAATGGACTTAACATTGCTTGCAACTTTGCTTAATATTTGGTGAAAAGCATTTACCATTCAATTACAGAGTTATACAAAAGAATTCCGTTGTAAAAAGCTCTTTGGAGAAAAACTGTTCCTAGCGTATTTAAATTGTGTTCACTACTTTGAACATGAAATGCAGTGAAATGCTGTTTCGTGTATACTCTATGTTAAAAAGAATTTCTATAAAAACATTCCATTTGTATACATAATCAAATTAAACCTGTGAAATTGGTCATCTGTTTCCCGTCGATCCCGCTTTCTTTATCACTTACAGAGTCTCTTTTTTTTCACTATTCGTTTTTTTTTCAGAGGAAGACACCGCACACTCAGTCTAGCTTTATTTATGTTACAGTGTTTTACGGTTAAGTTTTCTTTCAAAATTTATTATTCATTGCAGAACAATGTAATAATTCCTACGAACCATCTGTCGACATATAAAAAGCTAAAGTGTGATTCAATATCAAGATTTTAATATGATGAATACCAGAAGCGATGGTGCGACCCTCCCCCTCCCCATTTGAGCCCAATGAAGGGTCGGCAAAATGGTATTAGATGTCTACAGGATAAATGAAACGTGTTTAAGATTGAGAACAGTGCGACCTGATCGGACTCGACGAAGCTGTCGCAGCCCGGGTAGGTCCGTGCAGGTTTTAAGTCATGAGACTAGGACATGGTTAGATCTAGAGATCTGCACCAGCCCGTATCAGACTGACAAAAAAATTTAACAGATCTGCCGGCTTGTTATAAAGATTTCGGCAAAAACGTTAAAATGAGAACTGTTTTCAATGAATATAGGTTTAACGACCATAAGTATAAATGTGCGTCACAAGTAGATACTAGTTTGACAACATCAATACATAAATGTAACTTGTACAGCGTAGAGATCGGCATCGGACATTTGCTTTGTGTCTAAACGGGTTTAATAATTTTTTGGCAAACTGGAGACGTTCCAAGATCAGGTTTGTACTGTTCTTCTACATATAGTGGGGATAGGTCAGAACTAGACTTAAAGGTGTATTCGAAAAAATGCTTTTCCGCCTTCAACAGCTCGAAATTTTCAGATACAATTTCAGGCACATTTTTAAAAGTACAAACATGAAACTTGCTGAGGGGATTCTTAAAGGGGCGTATGAGGTGCCGTGTGATGTCTTTTTACGCTCAATTCATTAGAGTTTGAGTTATAAACAATTACCTTATTACTATGACCCTTTTTTTCGTTCCCAGATCTCCCGCTAGGGAAAAAGCGGTTCAAAATGCCATTTTTGATTGCTTTTTTTGCAACATTTTCTGCATTTATCAAAGAATCGACAATCACGGCACCTTGCGTACTTTCCAAATAAGAGATTTTGAAAGTTTGGTGTATTTGAGAGCAATAATGAATTCAAAAATAAATCGGAAAATAAGCAGTCTGAATCGAAATACACCCTTAATTGTTCGTAAGACGTGTAGGGCAGACAATATATATGTGAAAGGAATAAAGAATTTCTGTTAACTTACTTTTTGGAAATATAGTCCTTGGTGTTGCTTAAATTCATTTCTCAACAACACGAAAATTTGACACATTTTCTGGCTAATTTTTAACTGTAAAGGCACAAAATTGACAAGCCTGATTATTGAAGGGATTTGCAATCGAATAGCATATTCCGTTTTTGGTTAATAAGATATTTGTATATACTTGTTGAGGTATAAGAGATTCTTGTCATGCGGTTTTTCTCCTTTCGCATGTTGTCGTTTCCGGAAATTCGATTCAAAACGCTAATTTTCACAATATTTTTATAAATATTGTGAAAATTAGCGTTTTGTATAGCGTGCTGTGCATTGTGTATCAGAGTGTTGCGCATTGTATTTACTTGTATCAAATAATGGACAACGCCATTCCATTACATTGTTTCTGAATAAAAACACCTGTTAATCTCATGTGTTTCCGAAAAGAAATGAAATCAGAAATGCATAAAAAATAGCTCCTCTAAATTTGAAAAAATCTTTGACAAAATGATAAAGAAGCATTTTCATAAATCTACTTTTTATTACACAGCTTCAAAAGTTATGATAATTTTAACTTTTTTTTCTTTTATTCTAAACCATATTAATTTTCTAATGAATCTTTATTTGAATGTTGAAAGGCTAAGAACCTAAGTAATCATTAATGTTCTTATTGTGCATTATCTGTAAAATTTTGTGTAAAATCACCTAATAAATATGAATGTAGTAATCTTAAAAAAACTTAATTGTATGATAAATATCTGATTTTTTTTCTCGAAATAATAGAAATTGTGTCGGGTCAGACCGGGCCTGGATTGATTTCACTGATTTCTGTACGGGCCGGGCCGGGCCAAGCCTAGAAATGTAAAAGTGTAAACGTGCGGGCCGGGCTCGGACCGAATTTTTGAATTTTATACCGGGGCGGGCCAAAATAACATTCATTCGGTCCGGGCCGGGAGGAGACTAGATATTCTGGAGTCAGGTCTTCACTCTTTCGGAAACAGTTCCGAGTTCGGATCTTACTTTTTTCTGCAAAACTTGACCACACTTTATTTTTTCTTCCACTTCAGGCCTGGCGTGGACTTCGTTCTTCTAGAGGTCTGCCCGAACCTAAATTTTCATGCCCAGGCTCCAAAAGCAATTTAATTTTAACCCAACCCAAGCTCGCTAGATAAATATATAAATAAAAAAAAAATCTGACCCAATACTGAATAACCTGATACAAAACAGATCAACAAATTCAAAATGAAACAAAATCAATCTGTATATGAAGGGAATTGTGAAAAAGTATCCCATTTAATTACACTGCTCAAAACAATTAAAGGATATTTGAAGTTTTATATAAAATAAAGATATAAACGAAATTTTTTTTGTCGAAAATAGAAGAAGAGAATCACAAATGCAAATTTTTTTGGTTTTCAAACTGTGGAGTATGCACATTTTGAGTTCGACGTCAAAAACGTCGCTTCAGCGGCAGCGAATGAAATTTGACTTTCAACTGGATAAAAGAGAATGAAGACAAGGGTGATCGGCATTCAGTGATTGCTTTGTTTCGATGAGTACGATGTCTCAGCGAAGTCATTTGACAGATTCAGAAGCTTGGAGAATTCTTGGTAGGTTAGAAGGGGGCCAAACTCAAGCCGAAGTAGCGCAAGCCATTGGAGTGTCACAAAGTGTCATTTCCAGGATCTGGAACCGTTTTTTGGAGAGTGGATGTGCAGGCCGAAAACCAGGGCAAGGTCGTAGACGAGCAACAACGCCTAATGAAGATCGGTATTTAGCGTTAACAGTTCGGAGACACCGAAACATGAACGCTACTCTTCTCCAACAACACCTTCGCTCGGCTACAGGCACCACGATTTCAACTCAGACTGTCCGAAACCGGCTCCATGCTGTAGGTCTGTATGCTCGCCGACCGATGGTATGTGTTAGATTAACATCAAGGCATCGTCGCGTCCACAGGAGGTGGGCAACCGAGCATGTGAACTGGAGGAGAAATGAATGGAGCAATATTCTGTTTTCTGACGAGTCCCGTTTTTCTGTGCATCCGGATAATAGGCGTATTTTCATCTGGAGGGACCATGGCAGTAGGAATAATCCTGCGTTCGTGCACGAAAGTGTCAGATTTGGCGGTGGAGGAGTGTTGGTGTATCGTGGCATCTCCATTGACGGGCGCACTGACCTCTACATCATTCGAGATGGAGCTCTGACTGGTCGCCGGTATAGGGATGAGATCCTCAGACCTATTGTAGTCCCTTACGCTGCAGCAATCGGATATAACTTCATTTTAATGGACGATAACTGCAGGCCACATCGGTCAAACCTGGTGGAAGATTTCCTTTTCGAGGAAGGAATCGTTCGAATGGAATGGCCAGCGTGTTCTCCAGACATGAATCCAATCGAGCACGTTTGGGACGCTCTAGGAAGACGAGTTTCTGGCCGCCAACAACCCCCACAAACTCTCCAAGAACTGGAAAGAGCTCTTCTGGAAGAGTGGGGCAGAATACCCCAACTCGTCATTAATAGCCTCATTGAGTCCATGCCTCAAAGGTGTTCAACGTTGCTGACCGCCCGTGGAAACCATACCCCCTTCTGAAAATGATTTTCTTTGAAGAAAACACCTTTTTTTTCTTTTTTTTCTCATATGCACAAATTGTGTTATTTTCCTTTTGTACACAAATGCGCAATAAAATGCATTTTTTTCTGCCAAACATGTGTAATTTCTTCTCATATAACCTACTATGTCTGTCGACCATGTATCAATCAGATAAAAAGTTTCCCAGATACAAAATCCACCTAAAACTGCAATATCCTTTAATTGTTTTGAGCAGTGTATATCAATAATTTTTATTTTTGCTCAAGTAGAAAAATGAACATAGATATAATGTACTCGTAAATATTCAAACTTATAGTTTTTCATATGAAAAATTGTCTTATCTTTTGAAAAATCCAGTCATCAACCAATTTATACCAGATTCGAATTTGTCAAAAGCTAAAAGAAAAAATGTCCCGAATCCGAAACGTTTAAAGTCAACCCGACTCATAATGTATCAATCCGAACCCAAAAATTACAAATTATGTCAAATCGAGCCCTTACCCGAACATCTGAAACTGAAATGAAAGAAAACGAATTCATGTATTTTAATAGAATTATAAAATATAATTTACATCTTTAACTTGAATACTAAAATTTGTATAGAAAAAAATCTAGTATATGCTCTCTAGTGCAAAACCTATTTCTAAGTCAGACTGCTCAAATCGTATACGTAGCAAAGAAGAACAAATCTATCCGGCTTACTGTAAAAAAGTGAAAACAAGTTTAATGTAGATTTTGCCATTGCAGAATTCAGTTTCGCCTCTGACTTCCTTTTTTGTGTTTATCAATATAATAGCGTGAACGGCTTGAAATACCCAATTGATTAGCAATTTCTCTCTGAGACATTAGAATTGCGGAATAATAAAGAGATACAATTTGACGTGCTACTTCTTCATTGACTAGATACATCAAAAACGGATTTTTTCTTTAGTTTAAACGCTTTTTTATAGACTCTGAGAAAAAGGAAATGCATTTTAACAATAAAATTGTATGAATGTCTCGTTTTAACGGCCAGATTACGAAACTAGTCGTTGGGGGCCACCGTAATACTTACCCATCATGGATATGCATTATATAATATGTGAAAATAAAATATGTGAAAACTATTTATAAAATGCATTGCACTTCCAAAACAAAATTTAAACGTATATTTAAATGTTTTTAATACAGTAATGCTCCATTAATGAATTGCTGATGAACCCATTTCGACAATTTATGTAAAATACCGAACTACACAAGTAGTACCAGATTGCGTAAAGGAAACATCCTTATAACTCCAAAAACAATAATCATATTAATTAACAGTTTACTGCATCAGATTAAGCGTCTCATTTCCAATTAAAACATATCTTTGAATTGAAATTTGAGGAAAATACAGGGTCATGAGAAATCGAAGAATGTAGAAAACAGGATTACAAATATCTCGGCAACTATTAATCCGACCGACTTCGTTCTTGTTGCAAAATTTGTGTTATCTTATTGCCTTTTACGTCTTTTCCTTAAAATTAAAAAAAAATCGAAAATTTTTATATACATTTCATGAGAACGAAATTTTTGAGAGTCCGAAAAAAAAATTCCGTATAATCGAGGTTACTGATATTAAATAGGCTTCGTCCTATTCATTCTTACTAAGTAGATACAAAATTTTAAGTCTCTATCTCCCTTTGTTCGTGAGATAGAGCATTTACAGGCAAACAAACGGACGGCAACTTTTTTAGCTCACAGGCTATCATAGCCTGAGAGCTTATGTGCCCGTCCGTTCTGTATGTATGTTCGTATGTACGTAACGCGATAACTCATGATAAAAATATCCGATCCACTTGAAATTTTGTATGTAGGTATATCCTGACAAGGCGCTTCCCTGATTAGTTTTTGGAGTTCATTCGATATGTATAAGAGGGGGAACGGGGGGCTCATTCCCCCCGTTAGTTGATATAGATGGGATTTTCATGCAGAATTAAGTTTTCAAAATTTAGATTAGGATCATTCTGATGAGGCGATTCCGTGACTGTTATTAGGTGTTCATTGAATAAGTATAAATAGGGGGAACAGGGGTTCTAATGCCCCCCCCCTGTTAGTTGATATAAATGGGATTTTCATGCAGAATTAAGTTTTCGTTCAAAATTTAGATTAGGATCATTCTGATGAGGCGATTCAGTGACTGTTATTAGTTGTTCATTGAATAAGTATAAATAGGGGGAACAGGGGTTCTAATGCCCCCCCCCCCGTTAGTTGATATAAATGGGATTTTAATGCAGAATTAAGTTTTCGTTCAAAATTTAGATTAGGATCATTCTGATGAGGCGATTCCGTGACTGTTATTAGGTGTTCATTGAATAAGTATAAATAGGGGGAACAGGGGCTCTAATGCCCCCCCCCCGTTAGTTGATATAAATGGGTATTTCATGCAGAATTAATTTTCGTTCAAAATTTAGATTAGGATCATTCTGATGAGGCGATTCCGTGACTGTTATTAGGTGTTCATTGAATAAGTATAAATAAGGGGAACAGGGGTTCTAATGTCCCCCCCCCTTAATTTATATAAATGGGTTTTTCAAGCAGAATTTTCAGATTTCGTTCAAATCTCTGAATAGTTTTGGAAGTTTAATGGTTAAGTATAAAAGAGGGGGATAACTCCTTTTAAATTATATAAATGCTAAATGGGTTTTTATTAAGAATTATCTAATTTGCTCTGAATTTTGGATATAGATTTTTTATATGATAAAGCATGTCTTTGATAGTATAGGAGGTTCAATGATTAAGTATAAAAAAAGAGAAAAGGGGAGAGCTGTTTCCCCTTCTTAATTTTTTTTTTCGAACGGAATTAACCCTTGAAAATATAAAGCTTTAATGTGCAATTAGTATTTGTAGCCTGTGAGCTCAATGCCTTCAGTTTAACTGGGCAGTATTCTTTATTTTTTCTAAAAATTTGTTTTTTGGAGTCTCCAGTATCTGAAACGTGTAAATCCGTCAAATTTTTTTTTCGATTTTCAAAACGATTGCAAGACTTACCCTACACTACGTATGATAGGTAAGTAAAAGTTTGACACGACATTTTTTAGCTTGTCTGAAAGAAAAAGCATCGGAGGCTAATAACCCAACTCGCAGCTTAAAATAAAAATCCCTTAATCGAACTTTCTAATCAACCCGAATCCCCACCTTGTTCTTTGCGCAGCATATCCTAAAATAACTTTGCGCCATAAAACCCCATTCAACCAACCAATCAATGAACCAGAGTGCGACTCCCAGAAGTGAAATTTTATCCGGAACAGAACCGAATTTGAAAAAAATGTAAGTCAAACTGACCCAAACTCTACCCGCAGGAAAAAGTTCAAGCCGTTACAAACACGACTCACAGCAAAATTCCCGAACCTCCAAATTTTTAAATCGATTATTTTGACCCGAAAACAACGCGCAGATAAAAAGTAGATTTCCACTCGATCCGCAAGAAAAATGTAAAAATCAACTCCACCAATAGAAAAAAAGTAGAAGTCAACTTGACCGAAAACAAACCAGCGTCAATAAAATAGTAATCAACATCCCCCCCCCCCGCACACACACACAAAAAAAAAAGTGAACTAAACTCAAAACTGACCAGCAGCAACAAAGAAAGAGAACTGGACCCAAACCCAACCCGCAGCAACAAAGTAGAATATAACACGACTCGCAGCAAAAAAAGTAGGATTTAACCCGAACAACGAGAAAAATGAAGTAAATTGGACCGAAACCCAATCCGCAACGTAAAAAAATTAGCCCCGATTCTATCCACAATGAAAAAATTTGTCCCGACCCGAATCGCAGGTCCGACTGAAATCTCCAAATATCTGAAATGCCCCCCCCCCCTTTTTTTTGAGGAGTTTCCAGATCTAATCTTGTACCAGGACAAACAAAAATTGCTAAAGACAGCGAAATCGTCTAAAAATTTTACAATGTTGTATTGAATTGTCACTCATTAGATGTATACGAGCTTGTAGAGTTTGTAAATATCTCGACAAATCTTGTCCACGATACATTGTATGATTTAAAAAATGTAAAAACCTTCTGCTCGACAGATGCTGCATTTGTTAAACGTCGAAAAAAACTCCAAAGAAGAAACAATTCTGAAAAATATTATAAAATAAAATTTGCTGAATAGCACACTTTATAAAAATGCTATATTTTGCCTTACAGTTTCATTATTTTTACTTTTATATTATGATAAATAATGAAAAATTTTCGCAAATCCTTGTCTTTGCAAATATACCTTTATGTTATATTAAAATAAAATGTATCACGCAGGATAAATTTTCTATTTTTAACAACTGTTAAAAGTGTATCGTTTTCCTTAAAAGTATTAAATATTAAAAAATATTTCTTTAAAGATTCAAACAAGTTGATCAACAATTTTAAAGTTACTAATCTTTAAAATTTTCCAACTTTAATTTCTGCTTATTTTTGATGAAAACTGTTTTTCAAACTTAAAATGCTTATTTTTTTTATTGTTTTACTTAATAATACTGCACTGAAATCGGACTGCCTAGTATCGTATAGTACCAAAAACAAGCACAGGGGCGTTTGAAGAGAAAACTGCGCCCGGGGCACAGTTTCAATTTGGCGCCCCCTCCCCCAACTTTTTCTTGTAACAGCCCAAGAATGATGTTGATAGTATAAATGTGACGCCACCCCCCTCTCTTCGGATGGCGCGGTGTTGAATAAGCCTCCTCCAAATGTACCTCCACAGTGCCGTGCGAAAAAGAGGGGTACGAAGGGGGTGGTTGCCCGGGTGCGGAAATTTAGGGGGCGCCAAATTTTTATTACCAACGTCATATTTAGTCTGTCACAAGAAAAAGTTCAGGGACTGGGGCGCCAAACTGAACTTTACTCCTGGCGCAGTTTTCTCTTTGCACACCCCTGCCCCCCTGTCTCATATATTTTGCAAGCGGTATAAGGAAATTTATAAATTCCAAATATAGCCCCGTGTCCTTTTAATACTACCTATGTATTTCACAAAAGTTCCAATTATAAGCATCCTTTAAAATTATCAGAATTTCCTTTCTGCTAGAAAGGAGCTTACTGTAATTTGTATCAAATCACATTTTGTATGCACTTGAAAAAAAAATATATATATATACAAATGAAGTGTATAATTTCCTTCTTTGGAAGTTAGTTATAACTTAAAAATAGCTTTAGTTTTATAAAAACAAAAAAATTAGAAGTCGTTGATTTTTTTCAAGACTATTTTAGTTAAAATTTATCAATAATTGTAGAAAAAATAAATCCAAAGTTTGAAATAAGGGGATGTTATTTTAACACGTTAACCTAAACCAATAACAGAAAGAAATACAAGGAAAGGAAAAAAGTTACTTTCATTTGCTAAAATGGATTGGTGTTAACCAATCAAATTTTCAATAAAGGGCAAGAGAGGCGGAGACTGGCTGAGGCGGAGATCATATAATTAAAACTCGTTTTCTGTTGCATTTTTGAACAAAATCTTTCCCAATTTTGTTCAGAATAATTGCAGTAGAAATATGGAAAGCATATCATTGGAAAGCTTAAACACTAATATTACGTGAAGCGTTTTTGATTTTTTCTGAATTTTGCTGAAATAGATTTTATAAGACTAAAAAGGACACAACACCTCGAATTTCACTGAATCCAAAATTTAGAGGGTCCTCAGTATTAAACTACAACGAAAATCAGAAAAGTACAAACTAGCCCGGTAATAGAATGTCCTCAGCTATCCTGTGAAAAAAAAATCATTTAAAAATATTGAAAATTAAGCGAGATATTAGAAAAGAAAGCCCCCATAGACTTACCATTATCGTTCGCCTTTTACCGCGTGACTAGTGTGTGCTCTTAAGAGCCCACAATAGTCACAGAAAAAGTACGCAAAAAAACCCGGATGATCATGTAAAGTCTATGGGAGCGTTCTTTTCTAATATCTCGCTCAAATTTTAATGTTTTTACATGATTTTTTTTGCATAGGCTAGCTTAGGACGATCTACAACTGGGCTAGTTTTTACTTTTTCGATTTTGGTTTCAGATTTTTTTTAAAAAAACATTTTAACTTTCAAAACCGGTTTAAACCGGTTCTGAAATTGAAACTATCATAATATAAAAAATATATGAGCAAAATCGAAAAAATAAAAACTAGCCCGGTTGTAGATCGTCCTAAGCTAGCCTATGCAAAAAAAAAATCATGTAAAAACATTAAAATTTGAGCGAGATATTAGAAAAGAACGCTCCCATAGACTTTACATAATCATCCGGGTCTTTTTGCGTACTTTTTCTGTGACTATTGTGGGCTCTTAAGAGCCCACAATAGTAACAGAAAAATTACTCAAAAAGACCCGGATGACCATGTAAAGTCTATGGAAGCGTTCTTTTCTAATATCTCGCTCAAATTTTAATATTTTTGCATGATTTTTTTGCACAAGATAGCTGAGGGCAATGCACAACCGGGCTAGTTTTTACTTTTTCGATTTTGGTTATATATTTTTTATATTACGATATTTTCAGTTTCAGAACCGGTTTAAACCGGTTTTGAAAGTTAAAGTAATTTTTTAAAGAAAATCTGAAACAAAAATTGAAAAAGTAAAAACTAGCCCGGTTGTGGATTGCCCTCAGCTATCTTGTGCAAAAAAATCATGCAAAAATATTAAAATTTGAGCGAGATATTAGAAAAGAACGCTCCCATAGACTTTACATGGTCATCCGGGTCTTTTTGTGTACTTTTTCTGTGAGTATTGTGGGCTCTTAAGTCATTGGGATGGTTAGTTACAGAAATTTAAATTTCCGTAAACATGTGTCATAAACATGGAACAGCATACACATACACTCATGAGTTAATGTATAAAAAGAAGTAAATTATTATTCCCCAAATATCTCTCTATTCTAAAAAAAGGTAAATAACGCTGCCACTGAATAGAAGATTTTGTGACCTAGGGTATTTATTTTGCTAATATTATGAAAACTACTGCACCCAGAAATAAGAAAATTTGTTGTATTATTGAGAAATTATTTGATAAACAAACTGATGTAGGCAGTTTTGGAATTGAATAATTATTTTAAGAGATATTTATAGTTAAAGTGGTCAAAATCGGTCCAAAATGTTATATAGGAGCAAAAACCATACATAGTAATTTAAATATTTTTAAATCGTTTTATGCAGAAGTATTAAAAAATGCTCTGATGAGCAACGAAAAAGGTTAATATGTTTTTAAGTATGAAAAAGTGTTTGACAAGTGCTTCTAACTGAGCGTGAGAGAGAACAAAGGGTCCCTTCTTGGCTGCAGCTCACTGTCAATGCTAAATTTGAAAAAGTCATATTTGCGCTTTTTCCATGTGAAAGACTTCAGTCACAATTATGATAAAAATGTGTAGCGCAAAAATATAGCCTGAAAAAATATAGCGTAATTGAACATGGATGTAAGGCGAAACAGTACCAGAAACCAAGGGCGGATCCAGCCCAACCTCCAGGGGGGGGGGGGGTCACAACTTTTGTCAAATGATTTAATGAAACAATTTTAAAATACAGTAAATCTTGTAAAAACGGAATTACGATAAAAAGTAGCAAATTTCGCCGATCGGGCATGAAAAAAATTGTGAATTTTGTCGATTAGGCACGGAAAAATCACATACTTTGTCGATCGGACGCGAAAAATCTCAGATTTCGTTTATCGGGCAAGGAAAAAAAAATCTAATTTTTTTTATAATACTTGAAAAAATTGCAAATTTTGTTCGGGAAAGTCGCCTGTTTTGTCTGTTTACCGCGCGAAAACAACGTGAATTTCGTTGATCGGGCGCTGAAAAATCGAAAATATCGTCAACTGGACATTGGAAAATCGCCAGTTTTGTCTATCGGCCTTCGAAAAATCTCGAATTTTGTCTGTATGTCTCTGAAAAATCGCAAATTTTGTCAATCGAGCACAAAAAATCGCTAATTTTGTATATCTGGTACAAAAAAAAATCGAAATTTCGTTAATAGGGCACGGAAAATTCCCAATTTTCTCGATCAATTCGTAAAAAGCGCTAATTTATTCGATCAGGAAGGGGAAAATCGCGAATTTTCCCAGGTAGCACAGCAATATCGGGAACAGCGATTTCGCGATATCGGCCAATATCGGTAAACGCCGGATCGGCCAATATTGCACGGTTAACTTTTTTTCCAATATCGGCCGATATCGGTGAACGCTGGACCGGCCGATATCGGGGAACACCGGACCCGCCGATATCGGTGAACGCCGAACCGGCCAATATCGGGTCGACTCCGGACCGTCGATATCGGGGAACGCCGGACCGGTCGATATTGGTCAAAACTGGATTCGATAGTAAAATGGCAAAAACATTTTCTTTTTCAATACAGGAATACAGATTACCAGTCCTGGCACAGTACAGATAATCAATCTCTCTTTAATATTAAGGGTTGCTTGACTCATGCGAAACTATACCTGCTTACTTATGTCAGTCCTATGGAAGAATTTTTTTTAAACAGATTTTAAAAAATTCTTCCATAGGACTAACATTAGCAAGCAGGTATCTTCACATGAGTCAAGCAGCCCCTTAATATTAAAGAGATATTAATTACTAGATGCCATGATTGATAATCTGCACCTCTGTATTAACAAGTTGGAAATTGCACGTAAAGCGTAGCAAATGAGGTGCGTTCGTTGATAACGAAGTTTTAAAATATTCAGATCTTGCTGATATAGTAGAGCGTACTTTGGATACAGTATAGTGGTCGAAATCTTTGTGTTCCCTGTAAATATGCAGGGAGTAATTCTTATTATACTTCGTTAACGTATATCTTATTCATAAAATGTGAAGTAGTTTAATATAATTAAAACATCCCCCCCCCCAAGCAATGTTTCCCCGTATAACATTATTTAGTGGAATGCATTTGTGTGGCCCTGTAATTTAATAATAAATATTCTTTGCATCACAGATTATACAAAATGTATTTTTAGTACATATTTCATAGATTCATGTCGATTCTATTATATTCAAATGAGTATAACACCATTAAAATGCATTTGAAACTTTTTTCCCCGTTGACCGTAATGTAACGGAATACTTTTGATTGTCCCTGTAATTGATCAATGCATCCGATTTTCATAACATTTGAAATGACTCGACAAAATTATGTAATAAATATACGTTTTGAATTTGAAACGATTAAAATGCATTTGAAACTTTTTTCCCCATTGACCGTAATGTAACGGTATCCTTTTGATTGTCCCTGTAATTGATCTATCCATACGATTTTCATAACATTTGAAATGACTCGACAAAATTATGTAATAAATATACGTTTTGAATTTCAAACGATTAAAATGCATTTGAAACTTTTTTCCCCATTGACCGTAATGTAACGGTATCCTTTTGATTGTCCCTGTAATTGATCTATCTATACGATTTTCATAAAATTTGAAATGACTCGACAAAATTATGCAATAAGTATACGTTTTAAATTTCAAACGATTAAAATGCATTTGAAACTTTTTTCCCCATTGACCGTAATGTAACGGAATCCTTTTGATTGTCCCTGTAATTGATCTATCCATCCGATTTTCATAAAATTTGAAATGACTCGACAAAATTATGTAATAATTATGTATTTTAAATTTCAAACGATTCGGTTGGGTAGTTTTTGCGTTGTTATATGCGGACGGACAGACAGACAGACAGACGGACAGACAGACAGACAGACGGACAGACAGACAGACGGACAGACAGACAGACGGACGGACTGAGCGACAACAATAGGTGCTACGTATTTACATAATTACGAACGCACCTAAAAAGAAGGTTTTGGCATTTTACTGTCAAATTCAGTTTTGATCAATATCAGCCAGATCTTGTTTCGTTTAAATATTATTAAATATATATATATATTTTTTTCCCCCGCATTGAATAATTGAGGTCAATTTCTACAAAGACCCTTTTTTATTTTCCCAATTATGTTTCAATTTTTTTTTTTTTTTTTTTTTTTAATTATATATATACTTTGAAATTCTTGAAACCAGTTTACAAGAAAGAAAAAAGAAGAAAAAAAAATGGGATTCGTTATTGTATATTGAAGAGTCCAGTTTTAAAATGTATATTTATTTATATACATACATATTTTTTATTTATTAAACATTAAATTTATATTTGACAGAGACTCTTTAATATTAAAAAGATAGATTATCTGTACTATGCCAGAACCGGTAATCTGTATCCTTGTATTGAAAAAAAAAAGGTTTTGCCATTTTACTGTGTAATTCAGTTTTTACTAGTATCAGCCAGATTTCAATTCATTTAAATATTACTTGGACTTGGACGAGATAATTGTCAGAGTGCCTGGAGAGATCAACTCCTTACCTCTAGTAGAGAAATGATGCATGGAACAATTCAAGTCATAGCCAAAGTCTGACAAACATAACGTCAGAAACAAGGGGGGGGGGGAGAAGCCGGGTCCCAAAAAACAAAGGCACTTTAAGGGCACCATACAAAAAATAAATAAATAAATAAAATAAAATAGATTTTTTTTTTCTCCACTCCACTCCACTGCACTGCTATGGTAAATTTCTACAAAGATCCTTTTCTACTTTTCCCAATTTTGTTTCAGGATTCTTTCTTTTTTCCTTAATTATTAAATTATATAAAATTCCATAATGAGAAAAAAGTATTACAGATATATTCTGAAGAAAAAAAAAACATATGAAGCAAGACTTTCATAATTGTTTTTTTTTTTTTTTTTTCAAATCTTCTTCTTCTATAATAATAAAGAGAGAAGGATGTTTGTCTGTCAGCGCTGTTCTGAAGAGACTGCTGCACGTAGAGTTACAAAATTTGGAGGGAAGGTACTTTTTTATATGTAGTTTTGCACCTCGAAGCCCGATTTTCGATTTTTTGTTTCGATTTTTTTAAATAATTTTTTAGACGATTTTTAGCGTTATTTTTGTGGTTTTATCCCATTAGTGAAAGGAATACGGTTTCATTCTTTTATCCCAAAATAGCAATTTTTTTTCTCTTTTCAACAAAGGTTATTTGAAATTTGTATAGCGATTTTTGAATTTTTAACGAATTTTTAATGCGATTTTTAGTGTTTTTTCTCATTTTGCGGCTATTTTTTGAGATTGATAAAAAGAAAATCGTTTTAAACTTTTAGCTTAATGCCCTAAATTTTGTGTTTGTTACGATTTTTAGATTTTAACTATTTTTAATGCGATTTTCAATGCGATTTTTAACGTTTTTTAAAGATTTTTGCGTTTAGCATCTATTTTTTTCATAGTTGTTCTATCAAAAACTTGAGCTGCTGAGAATGCAATAAGTAGGATTTTTTTGTGAAATCTACCTAAAATGTCAAAAATTTAGGTACCACTATTTTCGAATAGCAATTTCATAAACTATCTTAAATTCTTGCTTAAGACCGCTACCCCCTCGAGTTATATATCACTTGATAGGTTATTTAACAGAGTATGGTTTTGATAAAGTTTTTGAAGAAGACAATGCTCTACCTGGTGGTGGAAAATGGAACTAACAGAACACTATTTTTTTTAAATCTATAATAATAAAGAGACAAGTTTGTGTGTGTGTGTCAGTGCTGTTCTGAAGAGTCTGCTGTACGTAGAGTTACAAAATGTGGAGGGAAGGTACTTTTATACATGTAGTTTGGCACCTCGAAGCCCGATTTTCAATTTTTTGATTAGATTTTTTTTGATAATTTTTTAGGCGATTTTTAGCGTTATTTTTGCAGTCTTATCCCATTAGTGAAAGAAACACGGTTTCATTCTTTTAACCCAATATAGCAATTTTTTTTTCTCTTTTCAGCAAAGTTTATTAGGAATTTGTACAGCGATTTTTGAATTTTTAACGAATTTTTAATGCGATTTTTAGTGTTTTTTCTCATTTTGCATTTTTTTAGTGCATTTTTCAATGCGTTTTTAATGCGTTTTAGTACTATTTTTTTCGATCCCCACCACAATGATGTTTTAACAATTAAAAAATTATTTTGGTTTCAAACTTTTAGCCTAATATAGTAAATTTAACCATTTACCTTTTTTTAATTTTATCGATTTTCAATGTGATTTTTGATATATTTTGTGTTCTGCGTCGATTTTTTTGTAATTCATGTAAAAAAGAATGGTTGCTACGTTTTACACGACTAGAATATTTTTTTATTCACGGGATGTATTAACATTTAGCGATTTTTAATGACTTTTTCAATGGTTTTGTATTGGTTTTTTGAATGTCACGGCTATTTTTTTGAAATTTCGAAAAAAAAATTAATTTCAAACATTTAGATTTCATTTACGAATTTTGAAATTTAGTGATTTTTTAATGCAATTTTTAGCAATGTTTTCATTATTTCTCACGCTTTGCGCCGATTTTTTCATTCGTATTTAAGAAATAATTCAGATTACACTATTTTACTCTATTAATGTAAATGTTGTCCCCCGCTATTTTTAAATTTGAACCGATTTGTAATGCATTTTTGAATACAATTTTTAGATGTTTTCGAGTTCACGGCGATTTTTTCACAATTGGAAAAGAAATTTTAAAATAATTTGTAGCTTAATGTAGTAAATTTTGACATCCATGATTCAGATTTTTTGTGTATTTTCATAAAATGTTTAGCAAGTTTTGTGTCGATATTTTTTAAATAATGAAAGAGTTCAGATTTCAATGTTTTGTCCCATTATGGTAAATTATGTCCGCAGGAATTTAATATAAATGTTTATCTTACTATGGCAAATTTTGTCCGGATTTTTGAATTTTACTGATTTTTAATCTGTTTTATAGTGATTTTTCAAGTTCTGTGACATCTGTTGACATCGGTAAAAGAATTTCGGTTTTTAAATTTTAGCATAAATAGTACAATTTGTTCTCCACGCTTTTATGAATTTTGCCAATTTCTAATGCGATATTCAATGTAATTTTTAGTTAGTTTGGGAGATTTTAGGTGTTCCATGTTGACTTTTCCTTATTCATGAACGATTTCCGATTACAATATTTTCGACTGAATATTAAATTTTTACAGCCATGACTTTTAAATATTCAGCGATTTTTAATATAGTTTTCGATACGATTTTTAGCCATTTTTTTAAATTCCTTGGCGATTTTCTGCCATTCAGAAACCAATTTTGATATCAAACTTTTTGTTTAATGTAGTTATTTTTCGAATGCAATGTTTTATCTCTTAATATGATTTTAGCGTTCCATGCCTACATTTTGTAATTTATGAATGATTTCGGTCATAACCCTCCCCCCCGCCCTGCCTTAATATTATTTTTTTTAAGCATTGACTTCCAAATATTTAGCTATTTTAATGCAGATTTTAGCCATTCATCAAGTTCCGTGGCGATTTTTTTACATCTGGAAATCGATTTCGATTTCAAACTTTTTGGTTAATATGGTTAATTTCTTGATTACAATATTTTATATTATAACAGTGAATTTTTACCTTAGGGATTTTTTAATGTTTTACGACTTTCATTACAATTTTCAATGCAATTTTTGGCCTTTCTCAGATTCGATTTTAAATTTCTAGACTAATAAGAGTTTGGTTTCAAACTTTTAATCTTTACGGTAATTGTTTTGCTCTCTTATTTTGATCTACAGCAATTTTTAATGCAGTATGCTTTTCTTTTCTTTCTTTCTTTTTTCTTTTCTTTTCTTTTCTTTTTTTTTTTTTTTTTTTTTTTTGAGTTCAGGGCGATTTTTTACAGGTACGGAAAAGGAATTCGGTTTTTAAATTCTTCGCTAATATGATAAATTTTCTCCTGTGCGATTAAAGATTTCTATTACGATTTTTTAGCAGTTTTTTTCGTATTTCAATGCTTTTTACATTATCAAATTAATTAGATTCAAAACATTTTCCAAGTAGAGTAAATTTTGAGTTCCGTGATTTTTGAAAATTTTGCCATTTTTAAAGCGATGTTTACGTTTCTTCGCGACCCGCTTCGATTTTTTAAAGGTTCAATTTTTGGCCGAATTTATTAAATTCTGATCTCTTTTCTTCAAAGTTTATTCGAATTTTGAAGCACAATTTTTGCATTTTGTTTTATATTTTTATGAGATTTTTTATGTTTTTTTGCGATTTGTATGATTTTTCCACATTAGTAAAAATAATCCAACTTCAATTTTCTAGCCCATCTCTTTTCAACGAACTTTAGTCGAAATTCGTGCAGCATTTTTTAAATTTTTCGAGGTTTTTATTATGATTTTTTAAGTTTTTTCGCAATTCTTGCTATTTTTTGATGAACCCGGGCAACGCCGGGCAGAACAGCTAGTTATTAATATATATACATACAGATTCTTTCTTTTTTTTATTATACCTATTTTGAGGAAATTAATGTTAATAGTGATAAAATACAAAATTTTATAATACTAACAATCTGATGTATTCCCCCCCCCTTTCACACTATGTTCATATTCTACATGAAGGTATTAACTTGTGAAATAGGTAAATAAATGCTATTTTTCTCATAAAAATAAAAAAGTGCAAATTCATATTCAAACCAAAGTAGCAATTTGTAAAAAATGAAAGGGTTGACTGGCAATTTGCGGAAATGGTAAAGTTGAAAAGTGTTATGTAAATATACTGTCTGGCTCCTTTAAGAAAGACTATAGAACCGGTCTCAGGTTTGTTCTGTTGCCAAGGTCAGTCGACTTTATATTAGGGAAGTCTGGTGTTTCTTTTTCTCCCATTCAACCAAGCATTCCGCGAATAAGCAGTCTTTTTTTGTCCTATGGATGAAGTTCCCTCCCTACAAGTTTTGGAACCTTCGAAAGCAGGAAACCTACTCAGGGTTTTTCTTATCTTGGTCAGACAATAGTATTTGAATAAAATTACTTTTATGATTATATAGAGCAATTTTGATAACTTTTTCACATAATCAATAGAAATATTCAAAATTTAAAGTGATTCATTATTTTCTGCCTTTATCATAAATATAGATGTTCAAACTTATTTAACTGCATTAATGTATAAACTTAAAAGCTGTAATATCTTGGCAAAACTAAGTCGAAAAAAACTTATGTAAGATACATATATGCGAAAATCTATTTTTGTAGTTTTTTCAAACTTAACTTTAATTAATAATTTCTTATATTTTATCTGTATGACCATCTTTATTCTGAATTATGAATTTATTGATTATAAAGTGCTGGGAGATGAATACTTTTCTTTATGTTCACTCCATTCTTTTTTTTTTTTTTTTTCAGTGTTCTACAAACACTAATTTTAATAACTCATAATAAAATGCTACATTTTTATTAAAAAAAAAGGGTAAAAATAGTTTCAAATCACCAATTTGTGAAAATGAAAGGTTGAAAATTTGAATACATTATTAGGATAAACTTTTTTTTTTTTTTTTTTTTTTTTTTTTTTTTTTTTTTACCATAATCTATGAACTTTTAGCCATTATTAATGTTATTTTTTAAATAACTTGTAGCTGAAATGATTTATTATTTTTTACCTTTACAATAAATGTTAGTCTTAGGATTGTTTATTATACTTATACATACTAGATCTTTATCACAAAAACCAAATTATTCAACATTTTATGTTATATAGATAATTTCCCATAACATTAAAATTTACGTAGCTTATAAATACGACCAAATATATCTGAAACAAATCAATATTACATTAAAAGATCTTTATATTATATCCCTTAGAATCAATAATGTGGATTATAAATTTTTGCATAATATAGATATATAATGCAAACATTCACTTATTGTTAAACTATCTTATAAAAATTATCCAAACATGCCTGAACAATATCATTGCATTACTTATTCCAAAATTTTTACATTTAATAATAACAATATTTTCAATTAACAAAATCTTAAAATTTAATCCTATAAAGAATGTCAATATTTGTATAATATGGATTGCAATTCTTAAGTACAAAATTCATTGTTTACTTTTATTAGCTGTGCACTAAATAAAATAATGTTATAAAGATCTTTCACTGTATTTGTAAAATTTTATCCTCATCTTCTCTCTCCACACACATACACAAAGAAAATGTTTTTCTAGCAAGATTTAGTTGAAAGCAATAAATCAACTTTAATCACCACTACATTAAAACTCAATAAAATTTCCTTTATATTATTAATTTGAAACTTTAAATTTGCAATTAATTTGAAACAAAATTTATATTTTACTTTTATGG
The DNA here is from genome assembly GCA_964019185.1 of Maratus speculifer. Lineage (NCBI taxonomy): Eukaryota > Metazoa > Arthropoda > Arachnida > Araneae > Salticidae > Maratus > Maratus speculifer. The sequence goes on along the minus strand of OZ025294.1, from coordinate 118,194,448 downwards.
CTGTCTTTATTCTGAATCAGTCTAAACAACACAACTGGGAGATAAACATTTAGTTGAGATGTTTTTCATTACATAAACACAAATTCTAGCAGATATTGGATAAAAATTATATGCTTTATTTAACAATTAATTTTAATAGCAATATAAAATTGAAAGTGCAATTGAAATGACCATTTAAACAGTTAAATATGTTATAAACAAAATGTCTTTAAATTAAACAAGAAAAGCTATTCTGGAACTAAAATTTTAATACTATTTTTTTCCCATTTGTAATATATTTATACAAAGTAAAAAAAAAAAAAAAAAAAAAAAAAAAAAAAACTTAATTTTTAATTTACATAACTTTAGAAAACATAAATTTCAAATCTTTCATTAAAAATGAAATTTTTGATAGAATTATTTATAAGTAAATTTTTGCCAACTATTTCTTCTAAGATAAAATTTACAATGATTTTTAAAGATTTGTAAATTTTATAAATTGTAATTGTATTGAAATATTTCAAACATGTGACAGTAGATTTAAAAATAATATAATTATTTTAAAACAACTCTTAGAAATTTAAATAAAAACTTACCATGTATAATAAATAAAATTTATTATTCAGAAAAAATAATTGAATTTTATTTACAAACTAATAATATTATTATTTATAACAAACAAATTTTCAACACCTATTTTCTTGTATATCATCTTCTTTTCCTTTGAAAAGTCTTTCAATCTTAGTCGAGAAATCCTGCAACCACCTTCCAAGGCAAGTAGAAATAGAAGTGATTTCTGCTTCTTCAAACTTCATTTCCATACTCTCTAGAAAAATCCCAATCAATAATCATTGATTGGGAATAAAAAAAATTGTTAATTTCGAGTTGATATTGATATGGAATGCAAACATTGCCAATTTCGTGAATCGGGAAAGAAATTATCGCGAATGTAAGTCGATTCTTTTCATAAAAAGAGCGATTCGGGAGATTGGGCACGAAAAACTTGCGAATTTTGTCGATTCGGAACGAAAAGTCGCTAACTTCGTTGATAGGGCATGGAAAAATCGAAGACTGTGGATGATGCTCGGAAAAATCGAAAATTTCTTTGAGCGGCTGCAGAACAATAGCGAGTTTCATCAGTTTATCGCGAGAAAAAAAAAAAAAAAAGATTTCATCAATTTACGGCAGGGAAAAAAATGCAGATTTCATCAGTCAGTTAAGAATCGAGAATTTTATTGTTCGGTGCGGGAAAATGCGTATTTCATGGACAAGAACGGAAAAAGGCGCGAATCTCGTCAATTGGGCACAGAAAAATCCCGCATATGGTCGATCGCTTTCGTAAAAAGCGCGAATTTAGTCGATCGGGAACGAAAAAAATCGCTTTTGGTAGGGCACGGAAAAATTGCGAATTTTGTCGATCGGGAACGAAAAAGTCCCAAATATGGTCGATCAGTTTCATAAAAAGCACAAATATAGTCGATCGGGTATCGGGAATGAAAAAAATCGCGAATTACGTTGATACGGCGAACAAAAATTGACAATTCCATCGATAGGGAAAGAAATTATCGCGAATACGGTCGATCGCCTTCGTAAAAAACACGAATTCAAGCGATCGAGTACAAAAGACTCGCGAATTTTGTTGATGGGGTGCGGTAAAACTGCTAATTTTGTCGATAATGCGCGGAAAAATTAAAAAAAAATCTGAGTGGCTGCGGAACAATCGTGAGTTTCGTCAGTTTATCGCGAGAAAAAAATCACGGATTTCATCAATTTACGGCAAAAAAAGCAGATTTCGTCAGTCAATTAAGAAAAGCGTATTTGACTGACGAAGTTCATGTGCGGAAAAGTTCGCATTTCATCGAACAAGAACGGAAAAATGTGCTAATTTTGTGGATTAGGCCGAGAAAATTATGAATTTTTTCAACCAAGTGAAGAAAAATGGCAAATTTCGCAGACCATTCGTGGAAAAAATCTCAAATTTCGTCAATCACACCCAAAAAAATCGTGAATTTCGTCGATTGGGCATCGAAAAATTGTGAATTTCGTGGATCGGCTTCGCATAAATCGCGAATTTCACCGATCGGGTGCGGAAAAATCGTGAATTATGTCGATCAGGCGCGGAAAATTCCCGAATTTTCTTGATTAGTTTCGAAAAAAGCGCAAATTCTTTCGATTAGACGTTATTTTGCGTTCTTGTTTTAGCACTCTTTACTTACACTGTGCGTCACTCTATGAAGAGCTCCAGGGGGGGGGATGACCCCCATGACCCCCCCCCCCCCTTGGATCCGCCACTGGAGTTCCTGTATCGTATCAAACTCATGCAGTGCAAACAAACATGCCCTCAGCATAGAACTGAACAGAAAACTGATTTGTAATGCAGTTGCAATGCAGAGTCAACAGTGCAGTTTTCAGTGCAGAGTCAACAGCGCAGTTCACATATAAAGCAGGATTGAAAATTTTACTAAAAAGAAAGACGGAAATTTTTACTCAAATTTCTTTTATATGGAAAAAGCGCAAATATGACTTTTTCAAATTTAGCATTGACAGTGAGCTGCAACCAAGAAGGGACCCCTTGTCCTCTCTCATGCTCAATTAAAAGCACTTGTCAAACACTTTTTCATACTTAAAAACATATTGACCTTTTTCGTTGCTCACTAGAGCATTTTTTAATACTTGTCATTAAAATTTTTTGATAAAAACTGAAGATTTTTTTATATTTTAAAAAGCAAAATATTTGCTGCCAAAATTTTATTGTTGTATTAGAATAATTAAGAAAGTTATTATAAGTCATATAAAATGCATGATGTCTTGAAAAATAAAAAAGAAGAAAAACGAAAATATTTACGGTGCGCTCACATCTTTATTCAAAGAACTGAAACTAAATGCTTCGCAATAAAAACAAATAATTATGTTTTTCACGTAATTTTGAATGAATTATATTACGTACATAAAAAATTTATACTTATTTAAACTTGGTGGCAACGAATAAAAAAAAAGCTATAACAGCAACTACAAAAAACAATGTTAAACTAGAGCTTTAGGACACAAATTCGATTTTCTCAGCAATCGTCAAACATACAAAGATGAAAAAAAAAAATCTCTTTTAAGTTTTACTAAAAGGATTAAAATAAACCAAAAATGAAGTTAATCCATCCACGAAATCGTTAGCTATCGCTTGTTGAATTTTAGGTCAACATTTTTCGTTAAAAGTTATATAAAAAACTACAGTAAACTACGATAGTTTTTTGAATGATATCATTTTATTCGTCTCGTCGAGTTCTATCGTTTGAAAAAAAATCACTGTCTTACGTTAACTGGTTCGCCAGAAATTTCAAAAAGATGTTTGCATTTTCCATTTCTTAAACATATTATACCAAACGCTACCGCGTTTGCTATGATTAGAAGTTTCCAGTATGCAGATTGCATTTATTTTTTTAGCCTCCGATGCTATTTCTTTCAGACAAGCTAAAAAGTGTCGTGTCAAAAATTGTGGCCCACTTTTTCATAATCTGGCTGTTAAAACGAGACATTAATCTATACTAATATTATAAAGAGGAAAGATTTGTTTGTTTGTTTGAATTGAATAGGCTCCGAAACTACTTGACGGATTTGAAAAAAAATTTCACCGTTGGAAAGCTACACTATTTTCGGTGAACATAGGCTAATTTTTATTTGATTTATTCAAATATTTTCCTTAATAATTCAAAATTTCAGTATTTTTCATACAGAATCAATGAAAGATTTTCCGATAAAAAATAACCATTTTTCTTTCGCGTTGCCAAGAAAATCAATAATTAAAATAATAAAAATTTAAATAATTTTTCAAATGATTAAAATAGTAAAAACAAAGGTCAAATTAATAATCAATAATGTATGATTAAAAATTATGATAAGTATGATAAGTATAATTAAATATTGATATTAAAGATTAAATGAATTTTTCCTAAATTATTAAATGAAACTTGCCTCTTAGATGTATATTACTATCTCACATTAAAATCATACAATTAGGAAGTTGCATTTCATGTTTAGATAGACTTAATAATCAAAAAAAGAATATTACCCAGTTAAACTGATGGCACTGAGCTCACAGGCTACGCATACTATTTGTACATTACAGCCTTGTATTTTCGTTAATTCCGTTCGAAAAAAAATTAAGAAGGGGAAACAGCTCTCCCCTTTCTCCTTTTTATACTTAATCATTGAACCTCCTAAACTATCAAGTACATGCTTTATCATATTAAAAAATCTATATCCAAAATTCAGAGCAAATCGGATAATTCTTAATAAAACCCATTTATCATTTATATAATTTAAGAGGAGTTATTTCCCTCTTTTATACTTAACCATTAAACTTCCAAAACTATTCAGAGATTTGAACGAAATCTGACAACTCTGATTGAAAAATCCATTTATACAAGTTAAGGGGAGGGGCATTAGGGTACACGACATTTCGGTCCCGCCATTTCGGTCCCGTCGTTTCGGTCCCGCCGTTTCGGTCCCGAGACATTTCGGTCCCGAGACATTTCGGTCCCTGGACATTTCGGTCCCGAGACATTTCGGTCCCTGGACATTTCGGTCCCGAGACATTTCGGTCCCTGGACATTTCGGTCCCTGGCCATTTCGGTCCCGAGACATTTCGGTCCCTGGCCATTTCGGTCCTTAATCATTTTGGTCTCTTGCCATTTCGGTCCATTGCTATTTCTTTACCGGCCACTTTATAACTTGGTTTCTGATTGATGAAGGCCCACTAAACGCTGTAAGCTCAACATTGTTCGGGCCTTTTTTAATATTTTTAGTCTCCTGCCCCCCTTCCCTCAAATTTTATACAAAGCTGAATATAATAGTCCAATAAGTTTAATCTATTGTAACTCGTGATAATAAAATCACAGCGAGTTGTAAATTTGATTAAACAATGTTATATAATTTTACACTGTCTTTATTATTATTATTTAACAGAATAAATATTTTAAGTTTTATCATATATTTTTTGTATTAGGTATTTTATCTATACTATAAACTATTATTTTTATTGATTAACTTTTGTTTTTATTGATTAACTTTTATTTTTATTAATTGTTTTCGCACATTTTCTTAGAATCTTTAAATTAGTGATTTCGTAACTAGGCGTGCTATAAAAAATTTTTGTTAAAAAAATAAAAATGCTCCAACGACCTTTTTTTTATGTAATAATTATTGGTTGCATTTTTTTTTAACAGTTTTCTCACCTTATGAAGACAATTTATTATTATTCAAAATGTATTATTATTCAAAAATTGTTATTTATTTCAAAAAAGGAAATTATTATTATTATTATTATTATTATTATTATCATTATTTTGAAAAATCAATTAGTAACGTAACGTAATAATTAATTAAACATAATAATGCAACACTGTAACAATGCGTAAAAATATTTCTTAACAGGTTTAGGTAACATTATTATCCAGATGCAGATTTAAATTTTTTGAAACAAAGTTATAGTTTACAGTTCGCAAAAATCAATCATATATTAATTATTATATTTAAAGAGTAAGAAAAATATGATAAACTAACCAATAAATGAATAAATAACATATTTATTTTGAGAATCCTTATCATTTTTATACATCCTAATGAAGTTAATAACATTATAGTAGCTGAAATTTAAAAAATATGTTTTTTTCATTTTTGCTATAACTTCTATATAGTTCTTGTACTAGATTTTAAACAAGCAATTGATAAATAAGTCACTTAAAAAATTAATAGTTAAAATAATTTTGAATCCTTATTAATAAATGTGTTTGATAAAAAAAATTTAATTTTTGAGAATTTTTTAATTTAACAACATAATTATTAATGCTTTCAAATTTTCTAAGATGATGTTAATCATTTAATAAAATAATGTATAACATTAAGTAAATAACAAATCAAAACCGTGTGCCGAGAATTTTTAAATACTTTTTTTTATGTTGGTGTTCCTATAAAACTGGAAATATATGCATATAAGTATCAGCTAAGTACTACGATTAACCTCTTTTAAGCAAAAATTCTGCATGTCAATCAATTGTCAACGCCCATCTGAACAAATAGTCATCTTTATACAAGATAGCTAGAAGAGCTAGGTAGTTAGTTTATTCTACGTATCTTGATCTTTATACACTTGTCAGATGAAACCCTTATTCTTTGCAATGCCCTTTATACTCTGGAATTCAAATGCGGACGGGACGGACCTCCCACATAATCGCTGGCATTTTTTAAAAGAAATATGAATGTTTAGAAAAGAACAGCATTTCTCGGTGTTTTTTATTCCTCTTGCTGTTATCTTCATTTCAAACGCTTTTAGTATCAATTAAACCAGTATAAAAAGTAGAATGGAATATTTTTTATCCTTATTATTACAGCTTATGAATGACATTGAAATATTCAAAACTTATAACATAACTAAATAAGATTGTTAGATAAAATATTTACCACCTAGACATAATATTTTAAATTACCTTTTTTAATTTAACTTACTTTGACAAAAGGCTTTTTTTTTCATATTTTTTATCAGGGTTTTTATATTTTAATGTTAAAAATAATTATTTTATATAATAATATCAGCTTTAAATGAAATGACAAATTTCAATATGCATTACATTAATAATTTTGTAATCAGTTTCCTTAAGCTGTTTTTAGAAAATTTAACAGATGTGTTGTATAAATGTGATATATGCATAAAAGTATGGCAATATAATTTTTTTGCTGTTGCCGTTGTTTTGGAAAACATTAATAAAAACAGGGAAGCGTCAATATAATAAACATTCTAGATTGTAATAATAACAATAAAAAAAGAACTGTTGTCATGAAAAAATAATTGCTAATAATTCAAGATGTAATTCATTTTTCTAAAATGTAAAAAAAAAAAAAAAAAAAAAAAAAAAAATCTTTAGGTTACAAATCATTTTAATAATTATTTCTGCTCGTGTCATATATTTATGTAATAAAATAATTGCAATGCTAACTACCTCCACATGTTGCAATCTGGAAACTCTTTCCTTAATTTAAAAACGGAAAAGTTTAAAAGGAAAATAAATGCTACTAACTAAAAACAATATATAAAAAATGTCATAAACAAAAAGAGGATTCAATGATAATTTTGGCACAAGCGGTAAAATACCACCAGATACAGATGTTTTTTATTTCTTTCAACATTTTTGCTCCTATGTGGGAAGTGGCGGGGGTGCAAAATAATGAAACACTTATAATTCTGAAAATTGGCTTCAGCGATGAAATCCTATAATATGCTAAGTGTCAGAATATAAATTCCATATAACAATAACTCTTTCTTTTCTCCTGGCAGTTTAAAAGCCTTTGTCTCCCTGGAGAAGAAACATGCATCTCCAGGAAAGTTAAGAAATTAAAATTCAGAAGTTAAAATTTTACAACTATTATGGGGTGTGTTAATATCATAAGTTAATTGGGTTATTTTATAAATTTAGTTATCAGTTTCCAAGTTAACTTCCCCGTTTCCTCGTTCAAGAATTCAAAACATTCTGTCAATTTTAAAAAATGCCATTCATCTGTGAAATTTTTTCAGAAATCTCCTTCGATTTCTAAATAATTGATCAAGTTTTGGGGTACTTGTTACTTCTAATTAATCGCATTACACTAAAATTTTATGCGACTTTCAGTTAAAAAACCAGTGTTGAATTCAGACACTTTTCTCCGGGAGGGACTTCTGTGGCTCCGGGGGAGATTACACTTTTTTACCACTGAAAACACAAAATTTCAAAATTTCCGGGGGGGGGGGGGTAATTAATAGCTCCGAGGGTAATGACCTGCCCCTGAATTCAACACTCTAAAATGTTCCTTATAAAATTATGTCAGATATTTCCAGTGTACAAAATTTCAGCTTGCTGGAGAAGGGACCGAAATGTCTCGGGACCGAAATGACCATGGACCGAAATGTCTCGGGACCGAAATGTCTCGGGACCGAAACGTCTCGGGACCGAAATGGCCAGGGACCGAAATGTCTTGGGACCGAAACGTCTCGGGACCGAAATGTCTTGGGACCGAAACGTCTTGGGACCGAAGTGTCTCGGGACCGAAACGGCGGGACCGAAACGGCGGGACCGAAATGGCGGGACCGAAACGTCCTGCTTCCGGGGCATTAGAACCCCTGTTTCCCCTGTTTATACTTATTCAATGAACACCTAATTACAGCCACGGACTCGCCTCATCAGAATGATCCTATATCTAAATTTTGAGCGAAAACTGTTAATTCTGCATGAAAATCCCGTTTATATCAATTAAGGGGAGGGGCATGAGCCCCCCGTTCTCCCTGTTTATACTTATTCAATGAACACCTAATAACAGTCACGGAATCGCCTCATCAAAATGATCCTATCAGGGCCGAAACTAGAGAGGGGCAGAGGGGGCACGTGCCCCGGGCGCCAACAGAACAGAAAATGAAAAGGGCGCCAAATTAAGATTTTCTTTGATGTGTTTGTTATAAAGAATGCATATATGTGAAAAGGGCCTGGGGGCGCCAAAATCCATGTTTGCCCCGGGCGCATAAAAGGCTAGTTTCGGCGCTGGATCCTATATCTAAATTTTGAACGAAAACTGTTAATTCTGCATGAAAATCTCGTTTATATCAATTAAGGGGAGGGGCATGAGCCCCTCGTTCCCCCTCTTATACATATCGAATAAACTCCAAAAACTAATCAGGGAAACGCCTTATCAGGATATACCTATATACAAAATTTCAAGTGGATCCGATATTTTTATCATGAGTTATCGCGTTACGCACGAACGAACGTACATACAGAACGGACGGACACATAAGCTCTCAGGCTATGATAGCCTGTGAGCTAAATAAAAAGAATATTGCCCAGTTAAACTGATGGCATTGAGCTCAAAGGCTACCCTTACTAATTGTACATTACAGCCTTGTATTTTCGTTAATTCCGTTCGAAAAAAAATTAAGAAGGGGAAACAGCTCTCCCCTTTCTCCTTTTTTATACTTAATCATTGAACCTCCTAAACTATCAAGGACATGCTTTATCATATAAAAAATCTATATCCAAAATTCAGAGCAAATCGGATAATTCTTAATAAAAACTCATTTAGCATTTATATAATTTAAGAAAAGTTATTCCTCTCTTTTATACTTAACCATTAAACTTCCAAAACTATTCAGAGGATTTGAACGAAATCTGACAATTCTGCTTGAAAAATCCATTTATACAAGTTAAGGGGAGGGGCATTAGAACCCCGTTCTCCCTGTTTATACTTATTCAATGAACACCTAATAGCAGCCACGGACTCGCCTCATCAGAATGATCCTATATCTAAATTTTGAACGAAAACTGTTAATTCTGCATGAAAATCCCGTTTATATCAATTAAGTGGAGGGGCATAAGCCCCCCGTTCCCCCTGTTTATACTTATTCAATGAACACCTGGTAACAGCCACGGTATCGCCTCATCAGAATGATCCTATATCTAGATTTTGAACGAAAACTGTTAATTCTGCATGAAAATCCCGTTTATATCAATTAAGGGGACGGGCATGAGCCCCCCCCCCTGTTCCCCCTGTTTATACTTATTCAATGAACACCTAATAACAGCCACGGTATCGCCTCATCAGAATGATCCTAAATCTAAATTTTTAATGAAAACTGTTAATTCTGCATGAAAATCCCGTTTATATCAATTAAGGGGAGGGGCATGAGCCCCCCCCCGTTCCCCCTGTTGATACCTATTCAATGATCACCTAATACCAGTCACGGAATAGACTCATCAGAATGATCCTATATCTAAATTTTGAACGAAAACTGTTATTTCTGCATGAAAATCCCGTTTGTATCAATTAAGGGGAGGGGCATGAGCCCCCCGTTCCCCCACTTATACATATCGAATGAACTCCAAAAACTAATCAGGGAAGCGCCTTATCAGGATATACCTATATACAAAATTTCAAGTGGATCCGATATTTTTATCATGAGTTATCGCGTTACGCACGAACATACGAACGTACATACATAACAGACGGGCACATAAGCTCTCAGGCTATGATAGCCTGTGAGCTAAAAACTGGAATAATTTCTCTTCGGCAATTAATTTTCAGTTGAACAGTATCCACGTGAAAAATTAAAATAAAAAGAATTCAAAGGAAAAAAAAATAATATAATAACAATAACGTTAATAAGAGGTTCCATGTGAAAAATGGCGACATAATTAGAAGTAAAATGAACGAGAAAGAGTTAAATTATTAATAAAATATTTGATTTGAAAAAACATATCGTCATACTTTGAATAACATAAGAAGTATTTGTTAAAAGTTACAATTTTGAAGTATTTGTTAAAAGAACAAGAAGCATGGATATATGTAACTAATTAAAAATCGGTAAATAACACCTATACCAATCTATACCTAATAATCTATATCTAATACTATATCACATCTATACCAATATTATAAGGAAGAAAAATTTGATTGTTTGTTTGTTTAAATTGAATAGACTCCGATAGTACTTGATGGATTTGAAAAATTCGATACTACTAGGTTATCCCGTCGACCAAAAAAGTTTCGCCAAACTATAAGATTAAATAGCCAATAATGGATGATCGTGAATGTCACATTCAATGACATTAAACACGATTCACGTGTTTAAAATGTCATTGATTTTTACTTCGACTTTTTATTTGTATTTTTATTAATATTCTACTTTTTTTTTTTTTTTTTTTTTTTTTTTTGTTATTTAAAATAAAAATTATGTCAATATGTACAATTTGGCTATTAGTTTGGCGATTTGTATAATTTGGCGAAATTGGTCGACGGGATAACAGAGTAGTACCAAAAAATTCTTTCACCGTTGGACAGCTACACTATTTCCAGTGAACATAGGCTGTATATTATATTTTTAAAAAATAGGGATCCTTACTAAAATGCCAATAATGTAACCCAAGGTGTAGAAAAATTACTTTAAAAATTCTTACATCGCGTGCGCTGCGAACATTATTAATTATAAAACAAAATAATGTACTACGACTTTGCAGCAAGTATAATTATCTACAAAAAATGTCGCGACAGTATATGGCTGTTATAGTTACGTCACAATAAGTGTTTTTTTTTATAAAAAAAATAATTAAAATGCCGTCTCAGTAAAAGCTTTTTATTTTTAACTTGGTATTAATCCTTATGGACATGGGACTGGATGACTTGCTCTACCCGAAGCAAAGCGAGGGCGGGCCGCTAGTACCCTAATTTCCTGCCTATAATCCGCGGATTATACGCTAAAAATCCTTATTTTTCTTGTAATGCGGATTATGCGCCGCCGCGGATTATCTGCTAATTTTTTTCTACGCGATAACTTCGAAAAATGTCAATAAACGAAAGTTTTTTAGCATATTTACAAATATCTTTCTTAAAAGTCAACAGATCTACTTGATATGTATTAACCCATGGAGGAATGAGATAGATGGAGGTGAAGTAAGTCTCAAAAAAGGTTTGCTATATCAATCCATTTATTGCTCAAATTTTAATGCTCCAAACAAAAGGACGTGGAAGGAATTTTGTATTATAATACGAATTGAAAGAAATGAATTACAACTGAAGCATATTTTAAGAAGAAATAGCAAACTTTTAAAATGATCTTTGTTCTATTATTATTTATTAAAATAAATGTTCGCTTTTAAAATAAAAGAAATTTCAAAATTAGCACTAATTAAATGTCAAATTGAAATTAAATAAGATAGTGAAAACATTTGATGCAAGCTAAAAATTGTATCACTAAAAGTTTCTTAATTTAATGTAATTTTGAATACTTTATAACGTCGATGAAAAATGTTTATGACTTAATAATTGCATGTAAATAAATATTTAAAATATAACGATGAAAACATTCTTTTAAAATCATGTATGAAAACTTAAGTAATAAATATTAATCTAAAATATAGATTTCTGACTGCAGACGATTTTAAGATATTAACAAAAAAAAAGTTATATTTTCAAGCAAAACGTTAAAATAATTTTCTATATTGATACTTAAAACACATATGATAAAATAATTAATAAGTTCTTACCGATGAAGCGATAGATTAGTTCCTTAAAGAAAAAAAATACAGGTTTAAACCTGTTTTAATTGATAAGCGTGTCAAAGCACGTGATTTTGTTTGTACTTAATGTGACTTAATGTAGGGTTACATTTTTAGCATCACCCCCAGAGATAATACTTCCTTTCCACCTATCTCATTCCTCCATGATATTAACCAGATGAATTCTTTTGCGTGATGAGACTAATCCCTTTCAGTCAAAAATACAGGATTTGTTTAGTACAAAATCTTTATCCACGATTGCAAAATAATGGAAAAGTAATCCCTATACAGGGAAAAGTAGGGAATCATTTTCACCTGCTCCTACAGATTCTTCGCTAAGAGAAGCACATTGCAGGCTGCCATTTTTTCTTTTGACTGCGACTTGCTGTACACTCGTTAGTTTTTTCTTAATTTAAGCAAAATGTTCTGGTGCTGTAAAGCGTAAACGTATCAGTAACGCATCCGAACGCAAACTTAAAATAATTGAGAAGGCTGAAGAAATTGGGAATAGGGAAGCTGGAAGAATTTTCAGCGTTGATGAATCGAACATAAGACTTTGGCGTAAAAACAAAGCCAAACCTCAAAATATGGATAGAAAACGCAGTGCCGTTAAAAGAGGTCATGCAGCGTGGAATGAATCTTGAAAATGAACTGCATTCGTGGATTTTGAATCAACGGAAATCGGACCTATCGGTGTCAACAGTAAGAATAAGAAGCCAAGCTCGGACTATTGCGACAGAGATGAGCATAGAAAACTTTGAAGGTGGAGCTACGTGGTGTTACCGTTTCATGAAACGGAAGAAACTCTGTGTACGGGCTCGTACAACTGTAGGACAAGAATTGCCAGAAAACTGGAAAGAAAAAGCAGAAGATTTCCTAAAATATGTGAAAGAGAAAATTGAAGAAAAGAATTTCAGCCTGAAGGAAATTATCAATATGGATGAAGTTCCGTTATGTTTTGATTGCCCTCCGAATTACACTGTGGATTCCCAAGGAAAAGATAGCATTTCGATAACAACAACAAGACACGAAAAATCTGCTCTCACCGTCGTTTTATTTTGTGCGGCAGATGGAACAAAATTACCTCCTATGATCATCTTTAAAAGGAAAACAATCCCTAAAGAAAATTTTTCTAAAGGACTAGAAGTTCGAGCCGTTGAGAAAGAATGGATGAATGAAGATTTGATGATATCTTGGATAAATACTATATATAGAAAAAGAAAAGGTGAGTTTTTCAATCCTGCTGCGTTATTGATTATGGATTCCATGAGAGCTCATCGTGTTGAGAAAGTGAAAAGTGCGTGCAAATCGTCTAAAGCAGAACTGACCGTAATATCTGGTGGTTTAACAAAGGTTCTTCAGCTCCTCGATGTAGGAGTGAATAAATCTTTTAAAAGTAAAGTAAGAAATTTGTGGGAAAGATGGATGAAACAGGGCGAATATAGCTACATTAACAGTGAGAAAATGCGTCGTGCATGAAGCGCAAACATTTGCGAATGGGTGAAAGAAGCTTGGGACGATGTTTCTGAAAAAAAAACTATTAAAAAAGCATTTATAAAGGCTAAAATTGTTGATGAAATTGACTGTGGTTCTAGTAGTGACGATAATTCTGAAAATGATAACGATGCAAATTTACCTAAAGAATTGATAAAAATGTTTGAATCGGATATCGATTCATCTGATTTTGATTAAATTATTTTATCATCTAGAATGTCTGTTTTTCTTTTACGTCTATATAATAAATTATTAAGTGTTATTTATATTTTTGCTTTACAAGTTTCTGAGGTAACGTAATGGGTAAGTTTCGATTTTCATTATTATATTTTTGAATAAATATTAAAAACAGCGCAATCTATTGAATTTGCATTAATTTTTAAATGAGATCCTTTGATTCAATTCAAACTACATTTTTTTTCATATGCTTATTTAAATTTATATTTGGAAATATAATATTAGTGTTTTCTGGGATAATGCTTACTTGATTTTCAATATCTTCTCCTATTTCGCTAGATGGCGTCCTCTCTGCAGATGTTAAAAGCATATTCATACTCATTAAGGCCCAATCTTATTAAACGGAAAAAAAACTAGTGTAAATAATTTTTATTTTCATTAAAAACACGTTTAATCAATTAAATTGTTTATTATTATTTTTATTATAATTTTTCAAATATTGTTTTTATTATAATTTCATAAATATTAAAAACAGTGCAGCTTATTAAATCTGCTTTAATTTTTAAATGAAGTCCTTTGATTAAATACTAACATTTTTTTTCATATGTTTATTTTTAATCAGGAAATATTATAATAGTGTATTCTGAGATAATACTTACTACATTTTCAATATTTTTATGTTATTTCGCTAAATGGCGCCATCACTGAAGATATTAAAAGCATATTGCCGTAAGCTAGATATAATAGATTTATTATAGCTAGCTTCCTGCATATTACTAATCAAGACCTAATCATGTTTAAAAAAACTAGTACAAGGAATTTAAATTTAATTTAAACATATGCTTAAGTAATTATCTTATTTAATTATAATTTTCATACTATGTAGTAAACCTTCCAAATTTATTATTGTGTATGTATTAGAATTGCAAATATTTTTGTTCTGAATCTTTTACTTATTAATTATTTATCAAATGTTGCATTAAAAGTAAAAGATAAAAATTAAAATATTTTATATTTGATTCTATATTTTTTTTTTGTTATGGCTGAAAGTTAGTCCTATGCATATTGTAAATTTTTTTAAGTAAACGTATCACTTGCGGATTATACGCCGCTGCGGATTATACGGTGTTTTTCCCCCAAAATATCACAAAATTTACACCTGCGGATTATACGGTGCTGCGGATTATAGGCAGGAAATTAGGGTACAATCTATATATTTAAAAGACCTGGCTGTTTTTTTAGTCACCAGCCCTGAATTTTCTACTCAACCGATTTTGTAATTATTTTTTTAAATGAAAGCTATTTATTTGTAGTTGTGCCCATTTTAGCTGTTTTTTAATTTATTTCCATTTTTAATATTTTAATTTTAATTTTAAATGTTTTTTACGATATTTCTTCAGAATGGTGGCAACTCAGTTTAGCTTTTCTCTCGATAATAAAAATTTATTTTCCATTATCACTTTCCACCAGTCAGAAGTTCTATTTCATCAGTGAACATGTCCTCGCATTTAAAAGAAAAAAGCAGGCCTCGCAGGGTTCCTATATTTCCTATAATTCTTATAAATTTGAAAAAATTCCTATTTTTCCTATATTTCCTATTTTTTCCTATATTTTTCATCCCTCCACACAGGCATGAGATTTTTCCGCGATTTCCCTCTTTTTTTTTTTTTTTTTTTTTATCATTTTCCGCGTTTCCAATTTTTTTTTATATCGTCAAAAGATCGCGGAAAAACGGGAATTTCGACGAAAAATCGTCTGAAAAAATAAGATTTTCGTCGAAAAGTCTCGAAAAAAATGCAATTTTCGTCTTAAGATCGCGAGAAAAACGTTATATTTATCAAAAGATCGCGAGCAAAATGCGATTTTCGTCAAAAGAATGCGAGAAAAACGCGACTCTCGTTAAAAGATCGCCAGAAAAACGCGATTCTCGTCAAAAGATCGCGAGAAAAACGCGATTTTCATCCAAAAAGCGCGATTTTGTCTAAAGATCGCGAATAAATACTATTTTCATCAAAAGATCGCAAGGAAAACGCAAGTTTCATCAAAAAGTCGGGAAAAACAACAATTTTGTTCAAATGGTCGCGAAAAAACGTAATTTTCGTCAATAGATCGCGGAAAAAACGGGATTTTCATCAAAAGATCGTGAGATAAAAGCGGTTTTCGTCCAAAGATCGCAGAAAAATGCGATTTTTATGAAAAAGATTGCGAGAATAACGCGATTTTCGCCAAAAGATCGCGAAAAAAAAACGTGATTTTCAACAAAAGATCGCGAGAAAAACGTGATTTTCGTCAATAGACCGCCGAAAAATCGCCATTCTCGTCAAAAGATCGTATAAAAAACGCGGAAAAAAAATTCATATTTCATTAAAGAATTAAAAAAAAAACCTTTTATGTTAAAAGATCACAAGAAAATTGGGATTTCCTCCTAAGTATTGAAGGAAAAATGCAGAATTCCATCAAAGCATTACAGAAAAAAAAAAAAAAAAACTGGGAATGCCATTGGAAAAATGTATAATTAATGTAGAGAAGGATTTCCCCACTCCCTCTTCTCTACTGTAACTTTTCATAAAATTTGCTGTAAATTTCAGGGTTTTTTAAGAATTTTGATTTGTTCTTGCTATAGAAACTCATTTCATATAAATTTATTACAAAAAAATCATTTATAACCTTTATTTCATTTTTTTTTTTTTTAATAAGTGCAAATTTTGTAAGTGATGATGATTCAGAAAATAATTGTAAAAAATGTTGAATATTGTGTGTGGGGGGGGGGGAGGGGGGGGGTCAACTCCTTAAACCAGTATTTTACTCTTGAAGTGTATTAAAAAATTCTGAAATAGTCTAGAATGAACTTTAAATAGTTTACTTGTGTTATAGTTTTTTCAATGTTGATGTCTGTCTACAATAATGTATTAAAACATGTGTTGGTGTATTTATGCATAAATAAAATTTCCTATAAAATTCTTATATTTTCTTCAAAAAAAATTCCTATATTTCGTTCGTATAATATTTTTGAAGAAAGTTACTTCTAGGCCTGAAAAAGTTAATTGTTTTCGTAAAATTTAACCACAATAAAATGATTGCGTTTAGTTATGCATTAAGTGAGGTAAAAAAAAAATATATTTACTGAGAAATAATATTAACAAGTTGAATGTAGATTCTGCCATTGCAGAATTCAGTTTCGCCTCCGATTAGGGAAAAAAAATCGATAGAGGTTTTTTAGAAGGGCGACCCCGTTTAGATTGCAATGAACTAACTTCATTTTTCTTGTGTTTATCAATATAATAGCAAACAGAACGGCGTGAAATGCTGAATTGAATAGCAATTTCTCTCTGAAACATTGGAATTGCGGAATAATAAAGAGATACAATTTGACGTGCTACATCTTCATTGACTAGATTCATCAAAAACGGATTTTTTCTTTAGTTTAAACGCTTTTTTATAGATTCTGAGTAAAAGGAAATCCAATTTAACAATAAAACGAGTGGAATCCCGTCGAATTCGACGAATGAAATGTTTAAAAGACCCGATCGATTTGGTTTAAAAAAAAGCAAAAGTAATTACATTATTGAATCAATATATAATAAATATATTTACAAAGTAAATGTCAAGTTTGCAGGCAAATATTCGCACATCTTCAGTTAAAATTTTAATCTGAGTGCCGCGAAACCCAGAAATTTTATTTTATATGCACTCACAGAAAAATAGTTTTATTTAAAAAAAAAAAACTAATTTCATTTTTACTGTGACATTATTTTTACTAACTGAAGTCATCTGAAAGTAAAACCTCAATCTCAGTGTCCATAATGAAAAGAAATATTGAAATGTAATATTGGGTACTACTAGTTTAACCCGTCGACCAAAAAATTATCGCCAAACTATAAGATAAAATGCCAATAATGGATGATCGTGAATGTATCATTCAATGACATTAAATACGATTCATGTGTTTAAAATGTCATTAAGTGATTTTTATTTCGACTTTTTATTAATATTTTTATTAATATTCTACTAATTATTTGTTTTTCGTTATTTAAAATAAAAATTATGTCAATCTCAATATGTATAACTTGGCTATTAGTTTGGCGATTTGTATAATTTGGCGAAATTGGTCGACGGGATAACAGAGTAGTACCTAATATCGTTATGAGTAAAAATGCAAAGTTTTAAATAGTGACGTCATTTTCTCTTCAAATGTTTTTTAAAAGTTACTGTTATTAGTAATATGAAAAAGGCATCCGTAATAATATTGTAATTCCCATTTATCTGGTTGCTGAATGACAACATTTTCCTCATTTGAAATTTCTCTTATTTTGATTTAGACATTAATTTTTATCATAAATTATTTTCTGTTATTTTATTTACATTATTAACATTATTTCTCCGTAAATATATATTTTTTTTTACCTCAATTAGTGCATAATTATACGCAATCATTTTGGAAAATAAATTTTTATTATCGAGAGAAAAGCTAAAATGTGTGGCCACCATTTTGAAGAAATGTCATGAAAAAACTTTTAAAATTAAAAATAAAATATAAAAATGGAAATAAATTAAAAAATAACTAAAATGGACACAACTACAAATAAATAGCTTTCATTTAAAAAAATAACTATCAAAATCGGTTGCGTAGAAAATTCAGGGCTGATGACACGACATTTTTAGCTTGTCTGAAAGAAATAGTATCGGAGGCTAATAATGTAAATAAAATAACAGAAAATAATTTATGATAAAAATTAATGTCTAAAGCGAAATAAGAAAAATTTCAAATGAGGAAAATGATGTCATTCAGCAACAATTACAATATTATTACGGATGCCTTTTTCATATTACTAATAACAGTAACTTTTAAAAAAACATTTGAAGAGAAAATGACGTCACTATTTAAAACATTGCATTTTTACTCATAACGACATTACATTTCAATATTTCTTTTCATTATGGACACTGAGATTGAGATTTTACTTTCAGATGACATCAGTTAGTGAAAATAATGTCATAATAAAAATAAAATTAGGCTTTTTTTTTTTTTTTTTTTTTTTTTTTTTTTTTTTTTTTTTAAGAAAAATATTTTTCTGATAAATAAAATATTTCTGAAAAAATAAAATTTCTGGATTTCGCCGGTACTCATATTACAATTTTAACTGTAGATGTGCGAATATTTGAATGCAAAATTGTAACTGGCAAATTTGACATTTACTTTGTAAATGTATTTATTATATATTGATTCAATAATGTAATTACTTTTGCTTTTTTTAAAACCAAATCGATCGGGTCTTTTAAACATTTCATTCGTCGAATTCGACTGGATTCCATTCGTTTTATTGTTAAATTGCATTTCCTTTTACTCAGAATCTATAAAAAAGCGTTTAAACTAAAGAAAAAATGCGTTTTTGATGAATCTAGTCAATGAAGAAGTAGTACGTCAAATTTTATCTCTTTATTATTCCGCAATTCCAATGTCTCAGAGAGAAATTGCTATTCAGTTGGGTATTTCACACCGTTCTGTTTGCTATTATATTGATAAATACAAGAAAAATGAAGTTAGTTCATTGCAATCTAAACGGGGTCGCCCTTTTAAAAAACTTCTATCGATTTTTTTTTCCTAATCGGAGGCGAAACTGAATTCTGCAATGGTAGAATCTACATTCCTCTTGTTTTTTTTTTCTTTTGTCTCTTTAAATATTCCTTACCCATCGATCGGTCGCAGGAAGAAGATCGTAACTTTCGTCATTTGATCGCAGGAAAAATATCGCGAAATTCAACAATTTGTCATAAGGAAATATCGGAAAACTTGTCATCTGTCTGTCGCAGGAAAATCTCGAAATTTGTTAACTGTTTCGGGTAAAAATCTCAAAAATTTTCAATCGGAAACTGGTCGAAAAATCTTGGATTACGTCTATCATTCATGCGGAAACTATCGTAAAACTTTGTCCTGGAAAAAATCCGGGAAAATTATCTCATCATTTACAAGGAATTTTTTTTCTTTTTAATTTTGTGACTCTATCGTGGAAAAAAGGTTACAAAATTAGCCTGTCGTTTGCGGGCAAGAATCGCAAAACTTTTCTGTCGGACATTGAAAACACAGTGAATTTGGTCAATTTATGACACGATAAAAACTCGAAATTCGATAATCATTCAATTGCGGAGGTAAAAATCATAAATTTCGTCATTCGGTCGCGGGGAAAATATCACGGTTTTGTCATTTTCGCGAGAAGAATAACGCGTATAATCCATCAATCGGTGACAGAAACATATCGCAAAATTTGTCAGTCGATCTTGTGAAAAACAATTGAGAGATTTGCAGGGGAAAAAATCTCAAAATTCTTCGTTCGGTCGTCAGGCACATAGCCAGGGAGGGGGCTAAGGGGGCTGAAGCCCCTCCCGAAAGTTAAAAAATGAAATTAAATCGAATGATAATAAAAACTGCCTTTTTTTTTTCTTCCATTACATTAGAACTACATGTATTTTTAGTTGTAAAAATACAAATTTATTCAGCTAAAGTTATAGCTGAAATGTTCACTTTATGCACAATAAAATTCGATAAGTATAATACATGTATTATATCATTAATTTAACATAGAAAAAATTAGTTTAATACACGTATGTCGTATAATTTAACTTTAGGAGTCAAATTTAAAACATTTACTTTTGTGTTATGATCGTTCTTAATTTCTTCTATACTCATTATATCACGATATAATAAATACTTAGAATGACTATTGTTAGAATGTTTTATAGCAAAAAGGTCCAAAAACTGTAATAGACCCTTGTAATGTAAAATTATGTGAAAAATGACGATTTTTAAAAAATCTTTTAGCCATAAAAGGCCTGTCAGGTTCCTAGAAAAGCCTCTGCTCTGAATTAGAAAGGAATGGCATTTCCTTATCTGAATATTTTATGTATTGTTAGTTGTGTATCCGTGAAGCTTTCGAAATACCTTTCTTTCTTTTCTTATAATGACAAATGACAGGTGGTTATCCAGGCGCAGGTGTGCGGATGACGCACTCGTTGCTGAATGAAAGTGATGACCACGGGGCATGGCTCAGCTGTCATTTAGTATATAAGTGATGTGTAAACAGTAGATGTCATGACTCAAGGTTGGTATGCGGAATTGAACCAATGGAGGAACTCTAAGAGGCCCTGCTGGGGGAAGGAAGATCTCTGACAAGGTCAACTCTGGACGGAGAGGTTGGAGACAGTTCTCGCTTGGCGTGGAGACCGATAGGTCGCTCAGGATTTGTGGTCCTGTTGGATAGTGTATATTTTGAGCGTGGGACAAGGCGTCCCGGTGGATAGTGTCATAGGCCGAGAAGTGAGGCCTAGTACCCTTGTGTATTGAGATTCTGCAGTAATCTCTGATAAAGCGTATCTAACGTGCGTTGAGTGTGAGGAAGAAAGTGTAAGTTGAACGGTACACAACCAACGTTTATTGTAGTTAATTTAATGTTGAACCGGATCATCTATATCCGAGTTGTAATTGTAGATAGTTGTAAATATTGTTTCTTGTGTACATATCTATATCTTAAATAAACTGTTAGTTCAGTTCATTAACAGCGTCAGTGTTATTTTACCCAATCCTCACAGCAGGTGACCGATATCACCCATTAATATCGGTGGTGGCAGCTAAAACTACCTAGGACATTCTTCAAGGTTTTGTGGACTGAGAGGAGCGTCCGACAAGGCCTTTTTATTAAAAGAAAACTAGTAACAAGAAATTGTGAAAAGAAATGATGCGAAGAAAGACGATAGAGTATCAATAAACTTTCAAAGGCCAGAGCGGCCGGTGTTTTCAGGCACTTAACTGAATAAATTTGAGTTAAATTGTTTGCATTAGAAAGAGAATATGCACAGATTAGTCCGTATGTGTGGGGAAGTTTCTTTGCCTTTTGTAGAATTATCAATTGCAAGGATGGATAATCCTGAGTAGGGATTTTTTGGCGGTTTTTCACAGTGCCTCTAAAAAGTTTTCTATGAGGCAACATCTAACATTCTAAAAATCTTATTTTGTGCTGAGCAAGAAATGCTACTAAGAAGTAATCATAATGCCGGTCCTCTAACGTTAGAAAAAAAAAAAAAAAAAAAAAAAAGACGGTAGGCTAAATTTTTTAAAAAGATTTATAGTAAAAACTAGAGATGAGGAATTGACCACTAGCATAGGGCGGAGTTCGCAATGTTTCCCACAAGCATTGCGGTACTTGATTGGCTTTTAGCGAACGCTTGTGGGATAAAACGAGAAGCTCATTAGCTGTAATCCATCGTGACGTTCTTTGACGTCAGAAATGCTAGTGGTCCATTGAAACGTTATAAACGTCTATAGAAATACTACTTCTTACTTCAGCCCTGGCATTCAGAATGCAATCATTCAAATATGCTGGGATATAGTTACTGAAGAACTGATTACCAAAATAAATAACGCGATCTGTTTTAGGTTGAATACTGATGAAACTATGGACATTTCAAGCAGAAAATAGTTTGCCGTTTGATTTGTGAACTAGTATTTATAAAATGCACAAAGCCCAATAATTCGGGAAATCATTTTAGGTTCATTCAAGTAAATGATTTGTCCGCCGAAAATATAACAGAAGAAATAGTACAACGTTATAATGATCTACGTATTGACATGTCTAAATGCGTCACACTGGGTTGCCAGTTTGGCCTCTACTTTCAATTTAAAACTTCGAATTCACATCAGAAATTCTGAAAGAAATGTTTTTATTTTTAGTAAACACGAAACTTCTGTCTTTAATTAAAGAAAACAAAAACATACAAAATTTCTGGTGTGAACGTGAAGTTTCACATTTAAAAGATTTAAAAAAGAGGCCAAATCTGGCAACCCAGGCGTCATACAGGTGTATGACAGAGAAAGTAATATGGTTGGACATGTTAGTGGGATCCAATCTACAATTCGTCAGAAGTGTCCTAAAATCAGATACCTCCGATTTGCAAGCCCTTATTTAAACCACATGTGGTCAAAAATATTTACTGATTCCTAATATCCAAATTTCTCTTGGAACAGTCAATGAGCTAACATTAAAAAAAATCATTCTAAGGTAAATTTGATCTTTCAACAACTACAGCTCATATTCAAAATATTAGAATAATTACCTTTTTTTTAGAAATTGAAAATATCGTTTGGTAATTTAATGTCTTTTAATGAAAATATGCAAACGATATTTTTATTAAGAACTTATTGTTGATTAAACTTACTTGTTATCTTAAATTTAATATCATTTTTGAAAAGATTAATTGCAAAAAAAAATTATTTTGAAAAGTCAAAATATTAGAATATTTATTCAAGTGGTTCAAAATATTAGAATATTTCACATTAATTCTCCTTTAATTATTACCAATTCTTAACTGGTGGCATCATTGATTAAATTCAGACTATTTTATTTAAAATCAGTATTCTTTTTTGCAGTTTGTTTCTTTTTCGTCTTAAAATTGTCCGTGTGAGTGATATTCCTGAATCTACTAAACTTCGTATGGTTGATTTGTATCGGCACGGTAAAAATCAATGTTTTATAGCGAATTATTTACATTGTTCGCAATCGAGCGTTAGTAAAATACTAACACAATATTCAAAAATTGGAAAATTTCAAAATAATCGCCGAAATGGTGGCCGAAAACCAAAAACATCTGCTAGAGATGACAGGAAACTGAAGCGTATAGTTAAGAAAAACCGTTTTAAAAGTGTGCGATTCTTGCACCGAAAATGGAAAGAAGAAGGAGTTGAAGTTTCTACATCGACAACATTAAGACGTCTCCATAAATTTAAATTTGAATCTCGTGTACCGAAAACAAAACCTCTCATGACTGCAAGACAAAAGCGTATAAGATTGAATTGGTGTAAATCAAGACGTTTATGGAGCAATGAAGATTGGAAAAATATATTATTTAGTGATGAAAGTATGTTTTGTGTTTCATATGGTAATCAAGGTATTCGAGTTTGGAGAATGAAGCAAGAAGCATTTGATAAAGAATGCCTTAAACGTTCCGTAAAATTTGCTGCTAGTGTCATGGTTTGGGGTTGTATGAGTGCAGAAGGACCTGGAACGTTATGCATCGTCTACGAAAAGGTTAACTCTCTGATATATCAAGAAATTTTAAAATATTACATGATTCCATCATCAGAAGATTTATTTGAAGATGATTTCATCTTTCAACAAGATTTAGCGTCCCCGCATACCTCGGTGTCAACTAAGAATTGGTTCCGCCAACGCATCATTAAGGTACTTCCTTGGCCACCAAATTCACCAGATCTTAATCCCATCGAAAACTTATGGTGTATAATGAAGAAAAAACTTCAAGAAAATCCTCCTTCAAGTAAAACTGAGTTAGCGGCACGTATAAAGTCTATTTGGGCTAATATTGATAGAAATGTTTGTAAACACCTTGTATATGGTATGCAAGATCGATTCTACGCTGTTATGAAAGCTAAAGGGGATGCTACAAAATATTAACTACCATTTACTTCATATTCATAAGGTAATATTGTTGCGTAAAATAAAATATTCTAATATTTTGAACCAATCTAAATTTTATTCTAATATTCTGGTGTGTTTAAGGAAGCTGTATACCTAATTTATTGTGCTGTATTTTATAAATGTTAAAATCTTATCTAAACATTCCAGATTTAATTTATAAGAAATTTAATTGCATTTACTTAGTATAAAAAATAAATAAATGACAAATAATTTTTTCTTATTACTTTTTCTCAATTATTCTAATATTTTGAATATGAGCTGTATTTCATCATATGTCCCAGGAAACAACAGAAAATGGTTTCTTCGCCTTTGAAGTACAAGATTTATAGAAACTGGTAAATTTTGTCAAGCGGTAAATTTTGTCAAGCTGTTTGAATGAATTTGCATAAGCTTAGGAAATATTTCGGAATACACATGATATATTTCTTCACCAGTTATAGACCTTTCTAGGCAATCATGGAATGGAAAAGTGTGCTTTTTTTTCACAAGTCTATTTATTTGTGATAAGCTTTTCATTTAGACAAAGACATTGTGAGCTCATCTTCATGAAAATTTTCGGCTGTAACTCATGCTAAAAATGTCCTAATTATATTAGAAAACATAGAGAAAATTAAATGTGATGGAAATTTTTTGAGAGATATTTAATTCTTCATCAAAACTTAGAAAAACGTCTTTCAAATTGAAATAAAAATCCAAAGATCAAAATTTAGATAGACACACATACAAACCACCAAATTATATCCAATGAAGAGTATTATAAGTAGTAGGAAAACGACAGATTCAGATTCAGATTCAGTTAGGTGGGGAGGCCTACCATATGGCTTGAGCTCAACAAGCCCCACCTAACATTTATTATTAAAAAAAAAAAAAAAAAAAAAAAAAAAAAAAAAAAAAAAAAAGGTACAATTGTTTCACAAATGGTTACCCAATTTCTTCTGGGCGAACCTAAAGTTTTTACAATATTAAAACAGAGATATGATTTGATAAGCTTGCTAATGCGCAAGTTGAAATATATACTGATTCTTTTCAACGAGGGTGATGCAGTCAATTATTTTCTGTAATAATTTCGGACATTTCAATACATATGAAAACCACTCATTTAATTTCATATTTGATGTCTTTCGCAGATGAAAGGTTGAAGTTAGTGGACAATTTAACATGAAATGCAAGGAGGTACTTCTGTTCCCACAAGTACAGAGGTCAGAATCTACTTTATTAAATTTAACTAGATATGAAGAAAAAGGACCATGATTGGTAGCGAATAAATATAGATTTCGATGAAAAAGTAAAAAGTCTTCTGAAATTTTCGGTAGAAATTCGTATGTGTATCTGCCGGTATCTGCATAGTCCCAATAGTTTTGCCAGTGTTGAAGCGAATCTAGCTTTAATTTTCTTTTTATTAAGGATGCTGGTAATGGATAGAATTTTGTTTCTATTTGTGATGATTCCAGCGTAGCTTCTTTTGCCAAGGTATCCGCTAATTCGTTTCCTTTTATGCCCGTGTGGCCTCTTATCCATTTGAAAACAAAATTTTTAGTAGTTTTCTGCAATAGTAATATGATTGAGGTTACTAATATATCTCTTGTATTAATGTCTTTTAAGGCTTGTAGGCTTGATAAACTGTCTGTTTGAATTAATATATTTTGAAAATTGCTTGAATTTGCCCAGATTATTGCGTCATGAATAGCTAACAATTCTGCTTGATAAACACTATTGTCATTTATTAAGGACTTTTGATATGTTTGAATTAAATGATTGTTATAGAAAGTACAGAAGGCATAGGCTGTGCCAGATTCAGTTTTTGAGCCATCGGTGTATATTTCCACTAAGTTAGTTAAATTCGGAGGTATGTCTTCTATCCAATGTAAATACTTTTTAAATGGTTTTATCTGGCACGTTTTTAGTCTTGTTTGTATTAGGGTTGGATCGAACTCTTCTGATGGTATGCCAAGTCTTAATACTTGCCCAGCTTCAGATTCTCTTTTTATTTGGTATTGTAGCGCAATTATTCCAGTTAATGTGCATAAGGCAGAGGTTGCCGTTTTCCTGTATGCTTTAGAAATCATCAAGAGACATTCTGCTTGTATTGATGATAAAATGCGTAAGCCATGGGATTTTTGCAATCTTGGAAACCAGATTGATGCACCATAAGATATTTTTTTCTCCAATATTGTTTGATACCACACTTTTAAAATATATTTTGGAAGACGATACGAGGAAGAGAATTTGAAAAGATTTTGAATAGTTTTTAATATTTCAATTTTCTTATTTCTAAGATGAGGAAGAAAAGTAAGATTACTATCTAAGGTAACCCCCAAATAAAGCAATGTTGGATTTGATTTTAAATTTTTATTTCTTATCTTAAAAATTGGTGGACGTTTTAGAGATTTGGGCTTTTTAAGATGAAGTACTGAGCATTTGTCGAAAGAGATTGACATACGATTAACATCTGCCCAGTCGCTGATGAGTTGTAAAGCATGATTTGCCGAATCTTCTAAGCTTCTCCTTGTGGAGCCTGAGATTACTAATAGTATATCATCGGCGTAGGCTATTATTTTATAACCATGTCTTTTAAGAAGTTTTAGTAATTTATTTAAGAAGATTTTCCAAAGAAAGGGTTCCAGGCAGGAGCCTTGTGGGCAGCCCCTGCCAAACCAATGTAATGAATTTGATTGCCAATTATAGTAGGCTGCTCTTAATGTTAAAAATGACCTAAACAGATTAAGATAGGGTTTGTCTAATTTTAAAAGTTCAAGTTCTTCTATAGTTATGTCCCATGGCAGGCGATCAAACGCGTTTTGAAAATCTATAGAAATTAAAGAGATATACTTATCTTCTTGAGATTTGATTTCTATATTAGAGAAAAGATCTTGTAATGCCGTTTCTGTTGAACGACCTTGTTCAAAACCATGTTGAGATGATTGTAGAGATTGTGAGTGTGATAAGAAATAATTTACTCGCTTCAAAAGCATTTTTTCTAATATTTTTCCAAATATTGGGAGAAGAGTTATTGGTCTATAAGATTGATAATCGTCAGAAGATTTGTTTTTCTTTTTAAAATATACTAATTCTCCAATTTTCCAATCTGAAGGGAAGTAATTCAATTTCAGTAGCGTATTGTACATTGATAAGAGTAAATTCTTCTGTGTTTTATAAAGATTTCTTATTATGAAATGGTCTATTTTGTCAGGCCCAGTGGCCTTGTTTTGATTGAAAGAGTAAATGGCAGCATGGAGTTCTTGGTCTACGAACGGAGGAGCTGAGTCATCAGAATCAAACGATTCTTGAGATAATTTAATTGAGGGGCCAAATATTTTAATTGTTAGATCTGTGTAGAAGAAGTCCCTAGTATATAATGGATAGTTTGAGTCTGCCAACGCCATTACTTCCTGTTGATAGAATTCTTGGAATGCAATTTTCTTAGCTTTTCCAAAAGGATCTTTGGTATTGCCACAAAAGTTGGACCAAGCTTGTCTTTTTGCATCTATGATCGCTTTCTTGTAGATGGCTTTTTCTTTTTTATATCTAATTTTGTCTTCTTGTGAAGCTGACGGTAATTTGGATTTTCTTTGCAAGGCCTTCACAAAGTTTCGTGTCTTTCGTAAGTTATCATTCCACCAGGTAATTTGTGGGGTAAAAATACTTTTTCTTTTCTTCAAGTGTTTGTCACATAAGGTATGTAATATTTCTAAGAAAAGTTTGTAATATTCATCAAAAGTATTTTGATTTGGTATGTTGTTGAAATTTATATTGTTTTCTGTTAATTTAAAGGCCAATTCTTTATTAAACTTTTTAAAAGAGATATTTTTTGTTCGGTATCTCCTTGTCGAGTGTTTATGTAATGGAATATCTGTTAGTAGTAGGAAAACGACAGTACGGGGACAGCCGGAGGGACAGAGGGACCGTCCCTCCGCATCCCTCCGCGTCCCGCCGCCCCCGCCGCAGCAAACCGTCCCGCCTGCGATCCCACCACCATCCCACCGCCGCCCTCCTGCGCCCACCATGCATCCCCCTCCACGAACGCCCCCCAGTGGAAAAAAGGAACATTCTATTATAACAGGATAGGTGAACAACCTTCCCTAATTAAAAATATTATCAATCACATCTCAACTCGGAATCATACTATATGATGAAGATTAAATTTATATTTGAATTTTGTACAACCGTAATTTTAATGAGTATTAGTAATTAAGCGAAACAATTAAAATCTCAGTTTTTAACCATTTTATTTAGATTTCTTCAACTACAAGATGAGATTATAAATTTAACTCAAGAAAGTTAAACATATATTTGAATTTTGCTTCATAGACATCTTAATGAGTAGTATTAATTAAATAAAAACAATAGAAAATATCAAGTTTTATAGAAAAAGACTGATTTCTTATGATTTTTATCAACTATATGATCAATGTAACGACTTAAAAGTTGAAAGTTAAACGTACATCCTAGTTTTTCAACTGCTATAACCCTTATGAGTATCGTTAATTAAGTAAAAAAAATGGAAAATATCAAGTTTTATAGAAAAAGACTGATTTCTTACGATTTTTATCAACTTAAGAGAGAAAACTTAATCGTACATTTCAGTTTTTCAACAGCTGTATCCTTAATGAGTATTGATAATTAAGTAAAAAACAATGGAAAATATCAAGTTTTATAGAAAAAGACTGATTTCTTACGATTTTTATCAACTGCAACGTCAGAGTATCGACTTACAAGTTGAAAGTTAAACATGCATTCTAGTTTTTCAACAGCTATAATCTTAATGAGTATCGTTAATTAAGTAAAAAACAATGGAAAATATCAAGTTTTATAGAAAAAGACTTATTTCTTACGATTTTTTCAACTCAAACTTCAGAATATCAATTTGATAGAAAGAAATTTAAGCATGCATTCCAGTTTTGGACAACCATTTCCTTCATGAACATTATTTATTAAGCAAAACAACGGAAAATATTAAATTTTTAACTGATTTCTTCATATATATATATTTTTTTAATATAAAATCAGGATACACAACATAAAATAGAAATTTAAACATATTTTTTAGTTTTTGAACAGTCGTTACCTCAAAGAATTTCGATAATTGAACAATTAACAAAGGAAACTAATGATTTTTTAACGAAAAAAGACGAATTAAACGAATTTGGTTAACTTTTACTCTAAATGGAAATTTCATCATACTTTTATATACTAACTAAGTAGAATTTTAATGCATAAACGAACACATTTCAGTAAATATTCAACGCACACACAAATATGAAAACAACACCTGCTTCTTGTGACGTCATATTGAAACCAAAACTTATTCCTTGGAAGTCCCTCACCATGCCTTTTCACCCCCATCTCCCCCAATTTTTTACCACAGGTAGGGAAATGGACAAAGCAATGACCTCTCTATCTTGTATATTTAGAAGTCTGGGAGAAAAAAAGAGACATTTTATGCACTCCAATTTCATAACAATTACCGCAATATCCCAAAATTTGAATTTTGGAAGACATAATTAGTATAATTAATTAAACAAAATAATAAAAATATTATTTTTTAAGGGGAAAAGGTGAATTTAAGCGAATTTGATTAGTTTTACAATAGTCTTTTGAACTGCAACTTGGAAATATAGATTTCTAACAGAAGAATTAAATGTATATTTTAATTTTAACAACAAAAACTTAACAAGTATCATTAATTTAAGAAAAATAAATATCAATTTTAAAGAAAAGACGAATTTGAATAATTTTACACTAGTATTTTCAAAAGCAACCTAGAAATATCAATACTTATTCACATATTTCACTTATTCAATGTATTCAATACTATATTTTATAAAGTGTATCCAAATTTATCAATGTTTTCGCCATTGCATACTGCATTAAAAACAACGAAATATTTGAAGCTTTTTTCATAACTTTTTTGAAAATTTTGCAACTTTTTTTTGCAATTTTTTACACTTTTTTTAACAAAAATTTTTCATTTTTTTAACGTGGTGATTTTCTTTTTTTACTTTTGTAAAAACTTATTTTGAAAAAAAAAATTTTTGTAAAAAATGTTTTTGAAAAAAAAATTTTTTGAAAAAAATATTTTTGGAAGTTTTGGTTTTTGAAAAAAAAAAATTTTTGTTGTAAATATTTTTTTCAAAAACTTTGTTATGAGTTTTTCACTTTGTGGTTTTTGTTTTTACATTTGTGTTTTTTCTTTTCACTTTTGCAATTTTTTCATATTGTAAATATTTTTTATTAATATTTCTAGAAAACAATGAAATTATTTTGTAAACTTGCATATTTTTTCATACATCTGCTTATTTTTTGTATGTTCTTATGCATTTTTTAAGTTGTGAGAGTGTTATTTCACTTAAAATGTTATGTATTTCATTAATGTAATAGGTATTAGAAAAATAAACACAACGATATATGCATATAAAAGAATATTTAACGTGAGCATTTAAAGAATACACTGCAAAATAATATCTGTACATTCATACTGATTAGAAGAATCACAAAATTACTTTTCAGCAGTGTGTATGTCTTCCAAATTTTAAGTTTGAGATATTGTGGTAAGTGTTGTGAAAATATGATGGATAAATAGCCTAAATATCTTCCTTTATTTCTAAATTTTTCAAAAGTCTGACTAATTTTTGAATATCTTCGCTAAGTTTACATATATCTGACGATGCTTTATATGATGATGTGTGCATTTTTGATTCACGTCTCCTTGAAAACAGCATTTATGGTAATCTTTCCAAGTGTAAGGTTTTTCACCTGTATAGATTTTTGTATGTTCTGTTAAATTCCATTTACTTAAGAAGTGTTTGTAGCAAATAGAGCACATCTGTAATAGAAATAAATGGACACAGTTAGGATTCTCTTCAATAATATAGGTAAAAAGCACTTGTTAAAGTGTAAGTAGTAAGACAAATCATTTTGTATTTACTCTAATTACGTTTCATATACGAATTCTAGTATTTCTCATATAAGTATTCACATACGTGTTATTCGTTAACGCTACTTGTGCTAGGGATGAATCATTCGGATCATTAATTTCTGAAGTTTGCTGCTGTTTTGGTTCATCTTGTTGAAACATCTGTATAATGAAAGAAATATATATTTAGTAAAGATTTAATGTATAAATAATCGCTTATTTATTTATTTTTATTAAATACATGTATATTGCAATCAATTTCGTGTACATTTAATATAAATTAAATTTTCTTCATTTATTCATATGATAGTAATTTCTCTGAGGGGTACATATCTGATAATTTTTAGAAAAGTGTGAAACACAAATTATTCTATGATAATAAGCATTGTGGTAAAATTCACATAGCTTGGTTTCGGAAATAGGTTATTTGAAATATGAAATGTTAAAATTAAAGATTGTATTCGTACATGCTATGTATAATCAAAAACTATAAATATATTATTATTTAAAAAAAAAAAAAAAAAAAAAAAAAAAAAAAAAAAAACTCGATGGACGATAATTCAGATGCAAGATGAAATCATTAAGATCAAGTGCAAGATGAAACATATAATTTGATTAATACTATGGAAGTGCTAACTCAAGATAAACCATGTATACTATATATCATTAAAACTATAAAGATAGTATTTATATTTTAAGCAACTTGATACACGATAATTCAGAAGTGCGAGATGAAACATCTGATGAATTGATTAAAAATATGAGTAGATTAGTTTTAATACATTAGATGATTATAGCAGTAAGAAATTTCGTGTAGGAGCAATGCGTACATGATGAAAATCGAATGGAATCAATTGACTTCAACTCCTGATCCAAGTTAGTATTTATCTCACGTGTGTAATGTGGAAATATAAAAGGTGAAGAATCAAGTTTGATGTAAATAAATATAGTGGTATTGGTTTAAAAACTAAAAACGTATTGAATTTTACTGAATTAGAAAGCATAAAATTTGATTAAATAATGTTTTATGTAAAATATTAAGTTTAAATGTGATAAAATTATGAAAATCAGTTTGTAAACTCTCATTTTTATAAGTACTACTATGAAAATATTCTTTTAATGTAGAATTTCTGCTTATTGATGAGACTAAAAAATTATATTTTTGTTAATTTTGAATATTTATTGAGTGTATGTAATACTAGGACTAAAATCTTACAAATTCGGTGTTAAATTTTTCAAGAAATTGTGGTTTGCAATCCAGAAAAAGGTGTGATTTTAATAAATTTGTAAATATGTTCATTAACTTTTTTAGTTATTTCTCTAACTTGTCATTCATTTGTTAATTTTTGTAACTTTTGCAGAAAAAACATTTGAATTTTCGGTAATCTGTACTATTTTTTTGTTCAACAGTTGATTTTATAGATTATTAGTATTCTCATTCGACAGTAATTTCACGTATGACGTTATTAAATATTAAATATCTATTAATTTTCTTTACTGTTTCATATGATAGTAATATTTCTGAGGAACAGGTGTGATAACTACTAAACTTTGATTGACTTATTTTTCTGATAAACGTTTGAAAAGAGTTGTAAGTGTGTAATGATGAAATATCTATATACTATCGAGAATCGATATTGATGTAGATAAGTATTTAATAAGAATAATAATAGATAAGTAATAGTCAATTCTTTGTTGAATTTCAAGAAATTGTGTGAGAACATGGTTTTTTACATTAAGTTTATGTAATTTCAGTTACAGTTTTTCGACAATCAACCTAAAAATGGATAATTATCATAATTAAAAGTTATGATGAAAAGATCTAAACAATAAAAAAAGTTAAAAAGTTAAAAAGTTAAAAAGTTCGTCTAATGTTGTCTCTTATGATGTGAAAATTTCGAAAAGTTTGGTTTGAAATATGAAATGTTTGTAAAAATTAAACTTTGTATTCGTGTATGTTTTGTATTATTAAACTGTAAAGATAATATTCATATTTGGAAAATATTGATGGGTGTTTTAATAATTTTCTGATAAGTAGATAAAAACAGATGTTAAAATTCTGTACTCCTAAAATATATAGGATCAAGAATAAAGTTTGATGAAAATAAGTATTGTAAAAATTCAGAAATTTTGAAGTGTAAGATGAATCATGTCCTAATTTGATTAATTATATGGGTAGAATATCTCAGAGTAGTTTTAATATGTCAAGTGTTTAAAGCAGCAAGAAATGACTTTTTAGGTTTTCTAGAATAATAATAATAATAAAAATAATAAAAGTATATTTTTGTTGTAAGATTTCGAATGCAGTCAAGACGTGAAAAATATATATATGAACCCTTTGTAAAGACATTCAAACTTTTAAAAAAGTTTAAGTTTAGTAATATATTGTAACAATATATGTAAACAAACGTATTTCAAAGTTGAAAATTTGTGTAAAAAATTGTCTTTTCTTGAAAATTGATATTTATTTTTTGTTTAATTAATGATACTTATTACATTTTTGTTCTTAAAAACTAAAATATGCGTTTAATTCTGTTAAAATTGATATATCCGTGTTGGAGATGAGAAAAAATATTGTAAAACTAATAAAATTTGTTTAAATTCGTCTTTTTATTCTTAAAATTAATATTTTCTATTGTTTAGAATATATACTTTTGAGGAATGTATAACCGGAAAATGTTAAAAAATCTTAGAAAATTGGTGTTAAAAATATTAAATACAGTTGCTTCAATGATATCTTTTCGATATGTAAAGTGATTGTAGCATTTAGAAATGTACTTATGAGGAATGTATAATTGGAAAATGTTAGAAAATCTTAGAAAATTGGTGTTAAAAATATTAAATACAGTTGCTTCAATGATTTCAAAAGTAAACTCTGTTAAAAAATTCTGTATGATTTCAAGTGAAAATAATCTGAACCTGAATATATGGTATTTAAAATACAAAATTCACGATTATGAACTAATGTTGAAAACATGGGTAACAATAAATATATAGCTAATATATAATTATAGATTAGGAAATTCTTAAAGTGTATCCAAATTTATTAAATATAGTATTGAATACAGTGAATAAGTGAAATATGTGAATAAGTATTGATATTTCCATGTTGCTTTTGAAAATACTAGTGTAAAATTATTCAAATTCGTCTTTTCTTTAAAACTGATATTTATTTTTGTTTAATTAATGATACTTGTTAAGATTTTGTTGTTAAAAACTAAAATATACGTTTAATTCTTCTGTTAAAATTGATATATCCGTGTTGAAAATGAGAAAAAAAAAAAAAAAAAAAAAGTTTAAATTTGTCTTTTTTCTCTTAAAATTATTATTAAACTAGTGTAAAACTAATAAAATTTGTTTAAATTCGTCTTTTCCCCTCTGAAAAACTAATATTTCTATTATTTTGCTTAATTAATTACACTCATTATGACTTCCAAATTTTAATTTGGAGATGTTGTGGTAACTGTTATAAAACTAGAATGGATAAATAGCTTAAATCTCTTCTTTTTTTCTCTCTATGTGATACTTTTTCTTGAACGTAATCATTTTGTTGTATACCTTTGTAAGTTGTGACGTCAAAATTCTTTGTTATGTTCCCCTACCTGGAATGCATGCATGGAGGGGTTGCAGAAAAAAGTTTTAGTTTAGATATGACGTAATAAGAAATGCTCTGCAGGTTCACATTTGTGTGTTGGGGATTTCTTTAAATTATTCGTTTATGTATTAAAATTCTACTTAGTTGGTATATACAGGGTGATTCCAAATTTTCTTTACAATAAAAGAGGGGTGATAGTACACATCAAGACAAACAATATTAAATAGGAGACCAAGGGTCCAAAACGTTTTCCTAAGGAGATAGCCGCCATTAAAGTTTAGGGACCAAAATTTCAAATAAACATAAAAAACGGAAAAATCGGTCGATTGATTTGCGGTTTTCACTAAAATTATTCTTTATGTCGGCATTTTTTTTAAATTAAATTATAAAGATAAATTTCAAAAAATGCCGATAGAGGGCGCTTTAGACTTTGGAGTAACGAACAACTATTTTTTGCCGGTATTTTTTGCATCTCATTAAATGTTTTCGTAAGCTTAGACTCAAACTTAAATTTTGAGCTCAAAATCTGTAGTTGGGAGTGGTTAAGTAACACAAACTGAGCTGTTTTCAGAGGGTTCAAATTTCAAATGATTATAAAAAACGGAAAAATTGGTCGATTGATTTGCGGTTTTCACTAAAACTATTCTTTATTTAGGTATTTTCGTGAAAATAAATTATAAAGATAAATTTCAAAAAATGCCGATAGGAGGCGCTTTAGACTTTGGAGTAACGAAACACTCTTTTTTGGCGTTATTTTTTGCATCTTATTAAATGCTTTCATAAGCTTAGACTTGAACTTAAATTTTGAGCTCAAAATCTGAATAGCTGGGAGTGGTTAAGTAGACAAACTTAGCTGTGTTCAGAGGGTTCAAATTTCAAATGATTGTAAAAAACGGAAAAATTCGTCGATTCGTTTGCGGTTTTTGCTAAAACTAATTTTTAAATCAGCAGTTTTCTAGAAAATAATTTTTAAAGATAAATTTCACAAAATGCCGATAGAGGGCGCCTTAGACTTTGGAGTAACTATTTTTAACTGTTATTTTTTTAATCTCATTAAATGCTTTCAAATGCAACGACTTAAATTTTGGGTTGAAATTCTGAATCGTTGAGAGTATTTAAGTAGCGAAAAATTGAATTGTGTTGGAGGAAGAAAGAGGGTTAAATTTCAACTCCAGAACACACTTCAGTTTGCGCTTCTTAACTCCTCATAACGATTCAGGATTTGAGCTCAAAATTTAAGTTTAAATCTAAGCTTCTGAGAACATTTAAAATGCTTTTGTTAGCATTTAATTAGAACAAAAAAATAATGGTTAAAATGAATTGTTGGTTACTCTGAAGTTTAAGGTGCCCTCTGACGGAATTTTTTGAGATTTATCTTTAAAAATTATTTTCAAGAAGATACTGACTTAAAGAATCGTTTTATTTTAAACCGCAAACGAATCGACCAATTTTTCCATTTTCTATAATTACTTTAAATTTGAACCTCCCCCTCCCCCTTGAACACAGTTCAGTTTGTGCTACTTAACCACTCCCTACTATTCAGATTTTGAGCTGAAAATTTAAGTTTAAGTCTAAGCTTCCGAAATCATTTAAAGAGATGTTTAAAGCGCCCTCTATCGGCATTTTTTGAAATTTATCTTTATAATTTATTTTCACGAAAATACCTAAATAAAGAATAGTTTTAGTGAAAACCGCAAATCAATCGACCAATTTTTCCATTTTTTATAATCATTTGAAATTTGAATACTCTGAACACAGCTCAGTTTGTGTTACTTAACCACTCCCAACTACAGATTTTGAGCTCAAAATTTAAGTTTGAGTGTAAGCTTACGAAAACATTTAATGAGATGCAAAACATACCGGCAAAAAATAGTTGTTCGTTACTCCAAAGTCTAAAGCGCCCTCTATCGGCATTTTTTGAAATTTATCTTTATAATTTAATTTCAAGAAAATGCCGACATAAAGAATAATTTTAGTGAAAACCGCAAATCAATCGACCGATTTTTCCGTTCGTTATGTTTATTTGAAATTTTGGTCCCTAAACTTTAATGGCGGCTATCTCCTTAGGAAAACGTTTTGGACCCTTGGTCTCCTATTTACTATTGTTTGTCTTGATGTGTACTATCACCCCTCTTTTATTGTAAAAAAAATTTGGAATCACCCTGTATAAAGTACGATGAAATTTCCAATTAGAGTAAAAGTTAACCAAATTCGTTTAATTCGTCTTTTTTCGTTAAAAAATCATTAGTTTCCTTTGTTAATTGTTCAATTATCGAAATTCTTTGAGGTAGCGACTGTTCAAAAACTAAAAAATATGTTTAAATTTCTATTTTAAGTTGTGTATTCTGATTTTATATTAAAAAATAAATAAAAATATGAAGAAATCAGTTAAAAATTTAATATTTTCTGTTGTTTTGCTTAATTAATAATGTTCATGAAGGAAATGGTTGTCCAAAACTGGAATGCATGCTTAAATTTCTTTCTATCAAATTGATAGTCTGAAGTTTGAGTTGAAAAAATCGTAAGAAATCAGTCTTTTTCTATAAAACTTGATATTTCCCATTGTTTTTTACTTAATTAACGATACTCATTAAGATTATAACTGTTGAAAAACTAGAATGCATGTTTAACTTTCAACTTGTAAGTCGATACACTGATGTTGCAGTTGATAAAAATCGTAAGAAATCAGTCTTTTTCTATAAAAATCGATATTTTCCATTGTTTTTTACTTAATTATGAATGCTCATTAAGGTTATAGCGTTTGAAAAACTGAAATGTGTGTTTAAGTTTTCTCTCTTAAGTTGATAAAAATCGTAAGAGATCAGTCTTTTTCCATAAAACTTGATATTTTCCATTGTTTTTTTACTTAATTAACGATACTCATTAAGGCTATAGCTGTTGAAAAACTAGGATACATGTTTAACTTTCAAGTCGTTACATTGATCATATAGTTGATAAAAATCGTAAGAAATCAGTCTTTTTCTATAAAACTGGATATTTTCTATTGTTTTTACTTAATTAATACTACTCATTAAGATGTCTATGAAGCAAAATTCAAATATATGTTTAACTTTCTTGAGTTAAATTGATAATCTCATCTTGTAGTTGAAGAAATCTAAATAAAATGGTTAAAAACTGAGATTTTTCCAGTGTTTCGCTTAATTAATAATACTCATTAAAATTATGGTTGTTCAAAATTCAAATATAAATTTAATCTTCATCATATAGTATGATTCCGAGTTTAGATGTGATTGATAATATTTTTAATTAGGGAAGGTTGTTCACCTATCCTGTTATAATAGAATGTTCCTTTTTACCACTAGGGGGCGTTTGTGGAGGGGGATGCATGGAGGGGGCAGGAGGGACCGGGAGGGATGGTGGCGGTGGGACAGCCGCAGGGACAGGCGGAGGGATGCGGAGGGACGGCCCCTCTGCCCCTCCGGCTGAGCCCGTACTCTTATTTTCCTACTACTCCTGTAATTACCATAAATGGAAAAAATATGTCATATTAAAGAAAACAACAAAAGTATTTTCACAAGAATATTAAAAAGAGAAAGAAAAATTTAGTTAAAAAATTACATCAGATTTAAACAATACATTTAAACTGCCTTACTTAAGTTTTTTTTTTTTTTCTTATCCTACGGGTCAGAAAATATTCTGAAAGAGACTCCAAGAGGCAAAGACTGTGTATTTTACTGTTTAACTGATCGTGTTTAATCAAACATGTAAATAATCAATACATGTTTAAAAGCAGCTGATTCAAGTTTGCAATCTTTTAAAAGCTGATCAAATAAGTGTTTTTTTAGAGTTTATGGTTCGTAGCGGGGGGAGGGGGGGGGTTAACAGGTATAACTCGTAGGAGGCAGAATTCCCTAATAGTTGAAGAAAATGTAGGTGAAGTGTTGCTTTAAAAATTACACAAAATAATAATTAAACCAATAAATGCATATAAATTTTTTGTTCACAAATTATGAGTTTAGTTACTCAATGGTTATGAAAAACATGGAAACAAATACCAAGTAAAAATAAAATGTGAAAAAACAGAGAGAGAGAATGTGAAATATGTGAATGATGGCATTTTAAATCATTGCATTATAGATTGTTTCATCTATAGAATATTCTCATCTGTTTTAAAAATGACTTCAGTGAAGCTGAAACATGTAGACAGTTTGTACATATAAAACTTTTTCACTGTTTTATTTAATACTTTTCAGCAGTTAATGAAGTATATCATCTCTGATTATTTGAATTTGTTACATGCTGCTCAAAACAATTAGGGGAGCACATGGTTTTAATGAAACTACGCAAATACTTATACCAATAAGTAAAATAAAATAAATCATTCATAATTTAAAGCCTAGCAGGAAACAGAAGAAGAAAACTTCATATGTAAATCAGAGTTCATGACGTCAAAAACCAGAAAAAGAACATAAGGGCAAAAATCAGGAAGTTGCAGAAACATCTGTCTCACTGCTTTAACTGAGAAATTTGATTGCTCAGTTTATTTATTTATTTATTTTGAGAAAGAGTGATTTGAAAATGACTCAACTACGTGATTTACCAAAATCTATGGCATGGCATATTATAGGTAGACTTGAATCTGGGCAAACACAATAAAGTGTTGCAGATGCTGTTAGGGGCGCTTACGAAGAGAAAACTGCACCCGGGACAAAGTTGCAATTTGGCGCCCCCACCCCCAAAATTTTCTTGTGACAGGCAAAAAATGACATTAATAGTATAAATTTGGCACCCTCTAAATTCCCACGCCTGGGGCGACCATGTCCCCCTTTTGCAGGCACTGGATGCTGTTGGAATTGCCAGAAGTATTGTTGCAAGGCTGTAGAATTGATACCAAGAAACAGGGAATGTTAGATGTTGGCCATGTGCCACTGCAGCAACTGATGATTGGTATATACTGTTAACAGCTAGTCGAAACAGAACAGACAATCCTACTCAGCTATAAAGACAGTTGCTCTTGGTAACAGGACATAGGGTGCCCAGACAAACAGTATGTAATAGGCTTCATCAGGGAGGTTTTTATGGAGGCTAATGGTTTGCATTCTGTTGACTTCAAGCCACCGTACGGTCCAAAGACAATGGGCTGCTTAACATCAAGATTGGTTATAATATGATTGGAGCCAAGTGCTATTTACAGATGACTCCCAATTCAGTCTGGAGTGTAACACCTAACATGCTTTTGTATGGAGGGAGCAAAATAAGCCCACATTCTTTTGTGAAAGGTCACAATATAAACGAAATGGTTTGATGGCATGGAGTGAAATCAGCACAAGTGGATGTACGAACCTGCATATCATTCGGAATGGTACTTTGATGGTCCAAAGGTATACAAGCGAGATACTGAGACCTCATGTCTTACCTTACACCACAGCCATTTTAGATTCCTTTGTTTTACAGCATGATAATGCCAAATTACATACAGCTTGTCTTGTGGAGAGCATGCATGAAGTTGAAATAATACAACGTATGGAATGGCCAGTGTGCTCTCCTGACTTGAATCTGATCAAGCATGTTTGGAACATGCTTGGATGACACATTGACATTGTTGCGAGACCAAAGCATCTTTTTACTGTCCTGGATTTGGAGATTGCACTTCTTGAGGAATGGAACAGTATTCCCAAAATCTTATTGATAACATCATTGCATCTATGGAAAACAGGTGTGCAGCAGTCTTAGCTGTTCGAGGAGACTACATGCCATATTAAAAATCTTGCCTCATTTCTAATACATGTATGTTATTATTTACCTGTAATCAAATTGTTGCCCTAAATCATCTTTTCAAAAAAATTAAATCTTAATTACAATTTTTTTTGCATCTTTTTTTTTAGCACTTTCCAAAAAAAGTTGAAAAGTGCTTATGCATTCGGTTTGTCTGGCCGTCTGTCCGCGCTCTAACTCCCGTAAATATACTCGGATTGCTACGAAATTTTTATACGTTATTGATGTTTACCCTAGCACGAAATCTATTGAAAATGAAGTATCTACCATGATTAGTTTATCTACAGGGCGAATCAAAAGTTTCCCATTACATTACGGCCTATGGGGAAAAATCGTTAATATACTCGGATTGCCATGACATTTTAGGACGTTGCTGAGGTTTACCCTAGCACGAACCCTATTGAAAATGAAGTATCTACCATGATTAGTTTATCTACAGAGAGAATCAAAAGTTTCCCATTACATTACGGTATATGGGGAAAAATCATTAATATGCTCCGATTGCCATGAAATTTTAGGACGTTATTGACGTTTACCCTAGCACAAGTCCTATCGAAAATGAAGTTTCTACCATGATTAGTTTATCTACAGGGTGAATCAAAAGTTTCCCATTACATTACGGTCTATGGGGAAAAATCGTTAATATGCTCCGATTGCCATGAAATTTTAGGACGTTATTGACGTTTACCCTAGCACAAGTCCTATCGAAAATGAAGTTTCTACCATGATTAGTTTATCTACAGGGCGAATCAAAAGTTTCCCATTACATTACGGCCTATGGGGAAAAATCGTTAATAAACTCAGATTGCCATGAAATTTTAGGACGTTATTGACGTTTACCCTAGCACAAGTCTTATCAAAAATGAAGTTTCTACCATGATTAGTTTATCTACAGGGCGAATCAAAATTTTCCCATTACATATTTTAAATATATTAAGCTTTTTCATGTATAATAAAATTGATATATGTCTCTGAAGCTTAATATAAATTATACGCTACTGTCTTGCATAATATGAAGTACATAGCATTTACAGGGCCACACAAAAGATTTCAAATAGTATATTTTTTCCGAAGTACCGTATATGTGTCCGATGATGGCTGATGGAGGGATGAAATGCATTTTAATTATGATATGCGCGTTTATATTTCCATAAATATATGCACATTATATGGTGTGTATAAATGTTATAGTTGATATACAGGGCTACCCATAAAGATCTCACCAACGTTACTGAATATGAGCGTAAATTATTTAAACGTGGTTCTTAAATAAGCTATGCATTTTTACGCTGAGCTTCATTCAATTTACTGAGAAATGTTTGCAGAATATATATAAAAGAATATACAGGGCCACGCAAAGAATTCGGTACATGGACGCGTATGAATGATGATTTATGAGAATGTGATTTCAGTTGTTTTAAAAGTGTTTTAGTTTACAATAAATTTTAGCCTAATGCTGATGTGTAATAAAGGTACAATGTAAACTACAGGGCTGAACAAAAGTATTCAAGTATGTTTCCATCTAATAGTATGAATTGCTGAAAAAGAAATCTCAAGCTACTGGGTATTTTCTTGCTAAGCTAAATTTTCCCATTATATGAACTGACATATGAAATACAGGGCTGTTCTAATGTACTGGAATACATATTTGGGTATATTTGGCTATACACTATTATTTCCCTAAATAACAAAGTTTTGTTAAAGATTTCATTAAGTGTTGGAAAGTGCTTCATAATCTATGCTTAACGCATGATTTTTCATATTTGTTGTATTGAACATTGATACACATGTACTGTCTTTTTTATGCCAATACATGGCTGTCTCACATGGCTTTCCTAATTTCTTTGCTTGCCCCCCTAATTTTTTAGAGCAATGTATTTTTATTTGGCTAATTTCTTAGGCTTTCCCAGATTTTGCAGGTAGTGTAGCAGGCTTGAAGAACAACTTATTCTAGCATTAAAGATACAGAAACTTTAAATGGGAAAGATTTTATTTTTGTAAATTCAAAAAATAAACAGACAAAACAACGCAAAATGGAATTACATACAATATATGTACAACACACACTCATTATACAAATTACAAATTCAATTACAAAAAGATCATTTCACTGACATGTAAAATTCACCATGGCAATGGTATTTATTATTTTGTCGGAATAGTTTTCACTTTACAGGATCAGAAAGGAGATATCAAAATGGCCATGTTAAAAGTTTAAAAAGAAAATTGCTAATTAGACATTTCTACATGCAAAGATGAAATATTCCACAGGTATATAAAATAATTTTTTACAATTATTTTACATAATTTTAGTTTGGTTCATTTAAAATAAAGTAAAATATTACTAAATACAAGAAAGAAGAATTGTAAATATATAAAAAAGAAACTTTTTTTTTGTATAACAAATAATAAATATTGTATAAATTAGCAAACATATGACAATTATTTTTTAAATTACTGTAACTAAAAAATAAAAATTTGCTTAAAAAAAAAAAAAAAAAAAAAAATTAATCTTTTATGGCATGAGCAAATTTTAAAATTATAACTAAGAACTTAACAAAAAATATATTCAATAGAATGCCAAAACATTTAGAGTGTTGCAGTAGATTTTACTGCTATGAACACAATGTTTATTTTATCCTCTGAGTGGTCCCCCCCCCCTGCATTTTTCCATTTCCCAAAAATAACTAAAATCTGTTGTAGAAAAAAGCATTTTAAACAGAATTGTATTTTAAAATGTATGTCAAATAAAGGAACATGAAGTGCATTATAGAAACAAACTGGGAAAGGAAATTTAAATTATTTTTATAAGCATTTTAATGAAAATGCAGGAAAGCCCTCAAGATGCGTGAAGAGTTAAAGTAATACACTGTTTGGTACTTTTAATGAATTTGAAAAAAAATAACTCTAAAGAAAATAGAAAGTATTTTTACATCCCTAAAGCTTACCCCCCCCCCCTCCCCCCTTTATTGCAAGTTAAAATAATAATAATTAGGAACTAAAAAACATATCAGTAAAAATTTAAAGAGCTGAGAAATATTAGTAATTTTTTAAATAAGAATTATTGCTCTTTCCCCTAGCTTTTTACAATATAATGATTACTAATCCACAAATCTTGGTTTCAAGCATTTTGCAAATTACATGTCATATCTATTTTATGTATAATTTTTGTATTCATACTTTGGCCAAATTTTGATTATTAATACTTAAAATAAACAAATTACACATTAATATATATACATAAAATAAGAATTATTTAAAGATAATTAGCTGATTTTTACATCTTTTAAATTTATCATCAATAGTTATTTATATTAAAACATTTATTTTGCATTACATCTTGCAGTCTATAAATTGCCAATTGTCTTATGAAGCACAAAATTTTGCAAATACATATGCAAGACTTAAATAAGAATTTGTTGATTTTTATATTTATTAATACTTATCTAACAGATTAATTGCATGTATTTTGAATAAATAATTTTATTTATAACTCTACGATCAAAATTATTTCTAGTTGAGAGATTAAATATATTACTTTAGTAACAATAATCTTTTTTCAATACAAATATTTAAAAATAAATAAAATCTTTTAAATTGTAAGAAAAAGTATTAAATGATGTATTATATTATATATCAGAGATAAAATTAATACTTTGAGGAAAAATAAAAGAAATTGCGATTAATAAATTATTTTTTAAGATTAAACTTTTTTTTGCATTTGTGCATACAATGTGGATTACAGGCATCTCCAAATTACAGATTTGTGAATTAATGGTGTTTTACTTTAAGATTTTTTTAAAAGTTCAATACAAAGATTACATTGTGTGAATATACATTTGTTGTCCTACTAAGTACATTACGTAATAACTAATTTTACATAAAAATTATTATTAATTTTTTAAAATTCATAATTCTTACACTATTTCAAATTCCTACACAATTGAATAAAATAAAAAATATTAAAAAATAAAGAAAATATATTTAAAAAGCTGTTAATAAAATATATTACACTGCTAAATGCATTGAGTAATCATGAAAAATCAAAAACTAACACTAACTAAACAATACATAAAATTTAGTTAATGTGTCTTTTCTTTTAACCATAAAACCTTATTTAAAATTAAAAAACATTTTAATTTCTCCTTTCTTGCATTCAGCATATTTAAGACATAATTCAAAATATTTCATGATACAAACAAAAATATCCTATTTGAATATTATTATTTTTTAAGAAAGGGAATCACAAATAATTATAATAAACAATTCATTAACTATGTAAATATTACCATATAGTTAACATGACCACTATT
Organism: Maratus speculifer; assembly: GCA_964019185.1. Lineage (NCBI taxonomy): Eukaryota > Metazoa > Arthropoda > Arachnida > Araneae > Salticidae > Maratus > Maratus speculifer. Next base: position 118,149,692 of record OZ025294.1, on the reverse strand, counting down.
GGCACTTTCCATGGAAAAGATAATCTATAAAACTATAGTCTAGAAAAATTTTAAGAAAAAAATAATTGAATTTTAACAGAAAATAAGTTGAAAACTATTTTGCTGACATAATTCTTTATCTATAGGAAAATCAATTTAAAAATATTAGTATACTGCCTTCATATATTTAATATACTTCATTACTACATTTCAAAGTAGTTATAAAAATTGCACAACTATGAAACATGTATGGATGTTATTGTCTTCTTAAAAATAAAATGTAGGGAATGAACAGGGCCTAATTCTACATGGGCTGCTGCAACAAATATCCAGTTGGAGGCGTTTTGCATGTTTTTAGCCAAAATTTGTACTCCAAGAAAGAAAAAAAAAAGAAAGAAAGAAAGAAAGAAAAAAGATTTTTGCTTTTGAGAGACTCCTTTAAGAATTAGGAAACAGATAACTATCCTGTTTGCCCATGCAATAATCAGACCTTGGGAAAGAATAAGATTTTTGTTTTTGCATTGTATTTTTATTATTTTTTTCCTTTTAGTTAAAACTATTCAAAACAACTCGGATAAGAAAATTAAAACTATTTATACAAAAATCACACCTAATAACTTCTGAAAAACAAAAATTGAATTAACCAGATAAAAAGCTTTAAAATAGCCTTTCTAAGTGAAAACCTTTTTTTATGTATTTATAAAATATGAATAGCAATACTATGTATAATAATATGTATAATTATAAAATCTATATTTATACATTCATAATTATAATTAAGTAAAGAAGAAAACACCTTAACATGACAAAAATATGTGTTTTAAATGCAAAGGAAAAATAACAGTAAAAATAATTTTATGCTGCATGATGGTGTAAATGAATTGTCATTTTTTAAACACAATCAAATATGTTACTAAACTGAAATGTGATAAGATAATAGATAAGTTATAATTAATATGATGTCTAAATCTATACAGATGAAATTTAAAGTCTTGACTGTCAAAAGATATAATTCATTTTTTAATTTCATATTTTAAATAGACACGAGAGAAAACAGCAGCTTCTCTATTAATTAATAGTGTTAATGAAACAAAAACCTTTTTTTTTTTTTTTTTTTAAAGAAATTACTAGCAATAAACTACAGTGTATGTGGATTTAAAAAGTGAAATTTTTTTTTAAATAAAGGAAGGAATTCAAAAGAGAGAATTAAACTGTCAAAATATGACTGAATGCATGAATATTTAATTGTTTTTCAGATTATTTGCTGGAAAAGGGGGTTCTATTGAGGGACAAACTGGTATGAAATCACACACACACACATACACAAGAAACATAAAAAGATTAAAGCCATACACCCTCAAAAAACAAGAGCACAATTATATAAATAAAAGCAACAAAATGCTCTCAGAGCAAAACATGCATTCATACACTTTGGAAAATGGCAGTATTCAGAGGTATCAAAAGGTAAGATAATTTATGACAAATCAATTATTTTGAAACATAAACTGCAATAAATACAAAAGCATGTTGTACAATTAATAATTATAACTTTGCGAAAAGATTCAAAATAGAGATTATGGCAACTGTCTCTTAAATCAAAGGCAAAAGAAACAATGTACTTCCAATTACAAAACTTATGCTATTTCTAAAACCTGCATATCATTTGAATTTGTTTTGCAAAAGGCTATAAAAATAATAAAATAAGATTTAAAATTTTTTATACAGCTATCCTTTTTCTAAATCTTGAAAAATGTTTTGGAAGTCTTAGAAAATCATTAAAATACCATTTTTAAAAACAAAAATCTACTGAGTTATGGTATTTTATAAATTTTTGGTATTTTCTGGCACTAAAAACACACCTTCCCATTTTTAACAACAAAAAATGCTGAAAATCTATAAACTTCAAAGTATTATAATTTTGAACCTAAGACCATGCAGAAATGTACATATATATTGAGAATCTTGTCACACTAATTAAGTGGCGTGAAGAACTGAAGAAGAGAGGAAAAGCATCTGGCAATTTCCAGTGAAATTAAGGTGTAGTTAGATCATATAGAACATAAATGAAAATTTGATGACATGGCAAGCTAGATTATATAATCATTGTCGATTTGTATTAAAAATTGACTGTAAATTTTATATGCTGGCAATTACTGTCCATTCGTATTATAAGTTGGCAGTTGTTTATAAAGCAATTCTAAGCAGAAAAACATTTGAGATAAATAAAGTTTCTGAAAAAAGAAGGGGGGGGGGGGATAGGAAAAAGTCAGAATTAAAAAAAACTTTTATACAGGACAAAATATCCTTCTCAGATGGTCACTCCCAATTATCTGGAATATTTTAAGATTAATTCTTCATTTAAAACATTTTAACCCTTATCGGATGCTAATTCTTTATACACGATTTGCCATAAGGCTACAATTTTGTCCAGTGAATATTCAAGGGTTCCCACTGACAACTACTTTTATATTCTATTTGCACCACTGTCCTTTAAAAATAAATTTTGTAGTAGATATCCCTAGCAAATGTTGTTGAAATACAAGTTAAAGTGATTCTTAAGAAAAAGTAGTGCCAAACAAATAAAATTTTTATAAGAGATGCTAAACCTGAATGGTTTAATCTTGTCATCTCGTGCATGCCATACGACTAGTGTTACCAGGTTTCTCACGTAAATCAGGATCCAAATGCTGTGGGCACTAGTAACTTCTTACAATTTATTTTGCCATCTGGTGTAGTTCAAGATTTCTGGTGTAACCAATGATACAAGAGATGTATTGTTGTAAGTATTCTAAGTTAATATAAAAAACTTTGCTGCTATGCTCCAACAATGGAAGGCAAAGAACTGAGTGTTTTAGTCCTTAATAAGGAAAAATGTTCTTAGTGTCCTTGAATGAAAATAAAATAGGCTTATGATCAAATAGAATGTTTCAAAATCGAACGAAGTGACATATGAAAACTCATAAAGTGTAGGGCATAGAAATTTGAAAAGGGGGAGGGGGACATTTTAAGATAAAAAATAGCTAATAAGGAAAAAATTTGAAATAATAAAAATGTGTCATATTAATATATATATATATATCCTTTTTAGATGCAGGACAGCAATACTTTTCTAAATATAAGTTATAGTAAAAAGGAATGATATGAAAATATAAATTTTGCATTTTAGTAAATATACAGTCAATTACAAAGCACATGCCTTATCAAGATATACTTGTTTTGAATACATTTTATAGTTGGAAGTATGTTTTAATCATCTGTAGTTAAAGAGACAATTGCTAGAACTGATATTTTGAATTGCTTATTAGTATAAGAGGGATTTAAAAAAAGAAAAAAAAAAAAAAAAAAAAAAAAAACATTAAAGCTGCCAAATTAATGCTCACACAATCTGATACACAAAATAAAGAGATTATTGAATTGTCAATGAGTAACTGAAGGCTGTACCTCAACATTGAGCAATCGTTAGATAGCATAGTATAATAAATATAGGAAGAGATACTGCATGAGATTTGTCAGGCTTTGAAATATCAGATAGCCTAAATATTAGCATATGTAAATACATGTATGAACAAAATCTATAATTTAATATGCACAGAAAAGCAAAGACAAAAATACCTACTCGGACAATAATATTTTATATTACAAAAGACCAAATATACATACAGAATTTTTACAATGAATTATACAGAATGTTTATATATACAGTGTGCATATTTGCTGTTTTATATATAATGAACATGAGCTAAACATGTTCATAAAAACAAAAACCATTATTTTAATTTAATTTTATACATAATTTACTCTTAGTAAAAAATGATCTTATATATATATATATACATATATATTTAGATAAGAGATTTTAATTTTAACACCAGTACATTTCATTCATGTAAAAAAAAAAGAAATATACATAAATTTAAGTTTTCTTTAAATAGTTCCCTCATATTTTTTTTTCTACTAAAGCATGATTTTAAATTTCAAATATTTTAAAGATATTCTTTCAAAAACCGATCTTAATATATATATATATATATATATATATATATATATATATATATGTATGAAGAAATAAAATAAAAAGGAAATTATATTGCGCTTATGAATAGTTTTAGATTATAGCCATATAATACACATAATCACATTTAAGTAAAATTTTAAAAACATAACATCGATTTAATAAACAACATAACACTGATTTTTTAAATAACGCATATAAAACAGAAAAAAAAATTATCAGCAAAAAAGATAGATATCCCACTAAAATCATTTATATTTAGACATAAATGTACAAGCATAAATAAATTTAGTAGAAGTCCAAGTAAACTATTACCTCTTTTTAATACCTCATTTTTCAAAGGGTAGAAAAAAACTGTACAAAACAAAACTTTTTTTAAAAAAGAAAGAAATATATTCACATAATATATACAATTTTGCTGACTTTTCCATTCAACTTCATTTTTAAAATCAATTACAGAAACAATCACAAAATATACAGCACCAAATACATTTATTTTATAATACAATAACGATAAATAGTACAGCAAGATTGTCATCTAAAATTGGAGAATGATGAAAATAACTAATCAGCAGCCAAGGCTAATGTAGCAAAGGCACATCTTAAAAATAGAAATATTTTTCTTTAAAGAGTTAGCAAAAATGTTGAGCAATACATTAATATTATTAAACTTATGGAAAAAAAATGTGTACATCATTAAAAATTCCCTTAATTAATTGGATTACAATAAAAAAAAAAAAAAAAAAAAAAAAAGGATCTGTTAAAAAAAAAAAAAAATGAAAGAAAAGAAGCATTTTAAAAGCATCAATTTTTTTATGCTGACAATAACAGCTGAGAAGCATCACATTCCAATAATTTGTAAAAAGTTACATAAAAATAGAAAACCAGAGATAATTCAAATTTTTACAACCTATTTACAAATTAACAAATATTCCAGAGACCAAAATGTAATCTATTTTCATATGTCCATGTAAATAAACTAATCCAAATCAACACATTCTCCCAATTAGGTTTGAGCTGGTTCAATATTTTTCCCTTTATTGTAATGCACAGTGGTGCCAACTTATTTGGGCCCATGGAGCATGAGCCCGCCCAATAATTTTATCTTTACGCCCACCCAGTTTCAATTTGTTTAACATGAAACTTATTTTTTTTTTTTTTATTTAATCGCTGAATTGAAAATTGGTTTTATTAATGTTCTAAAAAGTAATTTTTTGTGGAAAATAGTAAGGACATCAGAATTACAGGAGCATTGATAACCCCTACAGCGGAAGTATAGTTAAGTTTCTTACGAAAGTGATTTTGCTGTCTGTTTTGAAGTATTGAATTGATATAGCACTTAGATATGAAAAATGTATGTTTTTCTTGTAATTTAGTTTTTTATACTTTCTTCAGTTAGCAATGCCTATGTTATTTATAATAAATATTAATGTATTTATAAGAAAGAACTTGTGACAGTAAAATTTAATAAACTTAAATAAGTTAACAATGTTATAATAAAATTATAATATTTTAGAAACTTGCTTAGAAAAAATATATAATTTAATTTTTCATTATTGTTAGTCATTTGCTTCCCCACCCATCTCTCTCAATACAAACACATATACACTAAAAGGGAAAAAAAGTGTAATTTTGCTAAAAACACATTTGAGCCCACCCAATATTTTTGAAAAGTTGGGGCTACTGGTAATGCGTTAAAGTTTTGAATTACAGTCGAGTCTCTATATAACGAAATCCATCGTTCCAGTAAAAAATTCATTATATAGAGAAATTCGATGTATAGAAAATGATGTTAAAAATCGTATCTAATAACTAAATTTTGAACAAATATTATTTTTTATGTTTTTAATTAAGAATTTGAAATGTTTAAAAGTTCAATATTAACCTAACATTTTATTTCTTAATTATTTAAGCAGTTTCAAAAAAGAGAACAGACATTTATTTGAAAGCTTAATGAAAATCAAATAAGGAAGACTTGCATTAATTTCAGACGAAAAAATCTGTAATTTTTGTTGTTTTGATTTTAAAATTATTACGCTCTCAGAAAAAATGCTAAAATTTTAGCAAGGAATGAAAAATTGCAGTTAACATTTTCCTCCATTTGAAGGTCTCTCTTATGTGCCTCTCATTGATTCCTCTTTAATATGTGTAATAATTTAATTGACTCTGTTTTGAGAAGGATGTTGAAAGGTGTATGGGAGGTGGGATGAATTCGTCAAATTTAAAGAACAAGGAAAGGAGAAACATTTTTAAAAGATCAGCACTGAACGCTAAATTAAAAATAAGTGATGGAAAATGGATTCCATATGATTTAGAAGCTTTTTTAAAGCTGAATAAATTAAGACCAATTTATGAAAAAATTCGTTATATGGAGATAGATATTTCGCTATATGGAGACTGTTTTTAATGTAATCATGCGAAAAGGGGACCGTTCCTACAAAAAATTCGTTATATGGAGAAATTCGATGTATGGAGTTTCGTTATATAGAAACTTGACTGTATATATAAATAATTACAATCAATTACTTAAGAAATTAATCTAAAAGCAAAGAATGCAAAAATATTCCCACTTTCTTTTTTAATAACATCATATAAACCCACTATATATAAAAGTAATCAATCAAAATTCTTTAAACAATTTAAATTTTACGATATTCACTAAATAGGTATATGCGATAGTGTAACTTCAATTATTGTTTCCGTAAAATTTACCAACATGATTTTTTTTAAATTTATTAATATAATTACTTGTTTTCTTTCAGAGCATTTAAAGACTATATATTATTTTGTTATCCATTAAATCTAGATACACTTCTTTTGTAGTTATTTTTTTTATTTTTATCGAGGTTTTAAAAGAAATTGACAAATTAAAAATCTGGTAAATGTATGCAAAAATATATTGCATATCTCAAAATATAAAATAAATAAATAAAAAATCAATGATAATTTACGAAATGTAATTTTTTCAACAAATATGCATTTTTCCAAATTTATTTTTAAATTTACAAATTAAAAAAAAAAATAGTCAACTGAAGAACATTTCAAGTGAATTAATAAGAACTCTGAATTGCAACTTAAACATAAAGATATACAAATTATTAAAATATGATGCTATATATGTAAATAAACATAAAATAGAGTCAGTAATAAATAAGAAGCAATGTACATAATTTTACAGATAACAAATATATTAAATAAAAATAAGTATTGCATATTTTTTTATTTTTTGAAATGAAGTAAAAAGACCAAAGCCCTTGTTGGGAAAAGAATTTAAAGAAATTGAGATATATTTTACATAACAATAAAAAAAACCTCCACGATTTCAGTTGCAAATTTGCTTTTAAACATAGGAAAACACTCAAAAGATTATAAGAATAATTTCTATGCATTAATTCATGTAATTATCCATTACTATTGTAGTAATACTAAAAAACAGAAATTTATACTTTTTTTATGGCGATATACCCAATTATAAAATGGAAAGTTTTTCTTTCCCCAAATTTTTAAAACCAAGTGAGAATTGCTGACGAAATTTATTTCACATACACCATAGCCCAAAATCAATTTTTCTGTTGTGTAATCACTAAATATAAAATTACTACAATTTTTAATAGTAAGCCTTTAACCAATCTCACATATTTTTCCTATTAATTTGTTAAAATACAAAAAGATAACATTCTTCAATCAAAAAATGTCTGTACGTACATATGAATTTTATTGTACATCAACGCAAAACTGTAATAAATAAATCAGCTTTGATCATCTTTTTTACTATGGTAAGATACATATATATATTTTTTATTTAGCAGTCATCAAAATAACAAAACGAACGAATATATTACGAATGAACGAATTAACGAATATATTATTATTACTACGCTACAGATTTATGAGGTAAAAAAAAAAGAACATGCATTTTTCCCTTTGCATTTTCTGTTACTGGACTCTTTAGTATCGAAATCTGGAACCAAATAACATACTGCTCTAACCTCAAAATGCGATTGATTAAAAATATTTTCCCAAAAATTATTATGACAATAAATTATGACACACTGTACTATTTATTAAAGATAACTTATTTTTAAAAAAATTACTATTTCTTAACAAAGAAAGAATCTAAAATAAAATACATGCAACATGCTAAAAACATTATATACAAATTGCACACATCCTAAGCAAACATATGCATTTCATAATGTATAAAACCAGTAATTAACTAAAGTAATAAAGTGACACAGATGTCAAAATGTCAGAAAGAAAAAAATCACTGGTAAAGAAATATGGAACCTAAATAAAGTTAAATGCCATAAATGTTATTTTAAAAATGTAGTTGGATATCTTTACTATGATTGTTCAGAAGACTAGAACCACACATTCATACAACACGTTAAGACAAAACAAACTCAAACACACATCATACAATAAATATGGACAAACTAATTGAGAGGATTATATAAAGCTTATATTATGATAATAGGCATAATTTAATTGATAGAAAAACTCATTGATTGAAAGTTATCCTATGGATATATCATGAGATGTATTCTGAACATTTGAAAACTTCTACCAATATTTTAAAATAATAAATTTGATCTCATTTATTCATGACAAAATAAGGTAAAAATTACCGGGTATATTCATGTTCAGAATATGGCCTTCAATGTATAAAAAGCAGGATAAAAAATTAAACTTTTTAAGATAAAAAATTACACATTAATTCTAGAAATAAACTTTTATAAAATTAAATTACAACAAATCAAAATAAATTCTACATTGATCATGTATCTGATAAATAAAACTTATCAAATTATCAATAGTGTCAAATAATAATAAACTATTAATAAGTATTAATCACCATTACAGACACTTATACTATTACCAAGCAAATAAAAATATTCTAAAAAATTTCATTAAAAAAAGAAAAAAAAAAAAGATTTTTTTAGAATAAAAGAAGTAATAATATTTTATATATTAAAATGTAATAACATATATTTTAGTACACTAATTGCCGCCAACAGATGGCATAGATAGCAATGTGTCACATAATCAACATAGGCCAATTTCCAGATATAGTCAAGCTACTTTTCAGCCTATTTCGATCACATAATAATTTTTTTTTTTTTTTTTTTTTTTTTTTTTTTTTTTTATGAAAAGATATTATTACTATTAATCTTAGGATTAATTAATATGAAATCTTTCATAAATTTCATAATCAAATGATAAAAGTAAAAGAAAACCTGCATTATCAGCAGATTTATCGACTTATATGCTAGTGTGGTAGAAGTAAAATTTAAAATAAAATGTGGAATTGCTCTATGTGGGGAGTTTTTCTAAGAGATCCTAATTTTATATTTATGAAACATTGAAGAAAACCATACAAAACTCCAAGCAGTTGATCTGACGAGTATGGCATGAGTTCAAACCCAGCAGTCTCCTGTTTACCAGCTTAGATAGCAGAAAAATAGCAATATATTATTGATTATTTAAACATATCTACAAATTGTATTTGTTTGCTTTACTTGTGATTTACAACAGGAGTGATTTGAAAATTTGTGTCAATGAGTCAACTTTAAAATAAAATATCTTACACTTTTAATGCTTATTTGATCTAGATTGCACCTAAATTTTCTCACCTACAATGCATTAAGAAAAATATGCATATTACTTTGGAATTTTTGAAAATTAGAAATATTAAACGTGAAACAATGATAAAAAAAAAAAAAAATAAAAAAAAATAATAAAAATACATGATAAAACAATGATTACAAGGGCTTGGTCAATAGAAGAATGTAGCAAAATTTGTACATTAATGGGAGTTTACAAACTTTTAAAAATTTCATACATCAGAAATATTTGTCATATTAACAAACAAGTCAGATAATTGCTAGATTTAAAAATTTTACATTTAATAGCTACAAGAGTGAGACCAACCAGGAAAAAAAAAAAAAAAAAAAAGGGGGGGGGGGATACTATGTTATCCCGTCGACCGATTTCGCCAAATTATACAAATCGCCAAACTAATAGCCAAATTATACATATTGACGTAATTTTTATTTTAAATAATAAAAAACAAATAATTAGTAGAATATTAATAAAAATACAAATAAAAAGCACTTAATGACGTTTTAAACACGTGTATCATATTTAATGTCATTGAATTGACATTCACGATCATCCATTATTGGCATTTAATCTTATAATTTGGAGATAGTATTTTGTTCGACAGGATAACACAGTAGTACCAAGAAAAAAAAATTAAAAAAGGCAAGAGATTCAAATGACTGATTAATTGTTACCACAATAAAATAACATTTTTTATTACAAAAGTTACATTGTATAGGGCTGGGGGAAACAAAAAAAATTTTAAAGGGATAAATTAATTTAGATCATTGACTATTTATTTGTACATTAAGATAGTGTACATGAAAATACTTAAAAGAATTAGTGTTTTAAATATTTCAAACTATGTATGCTGGGGGAAGCAGGAAAATAATATATTATATATATATATGGGGGCGGGAAAGTGGTGGACTGAGATGAGTTTTTTAAAAACACCAAAAATCTGCCAAAACATGCAAGTTTTCCATTTTTGTAGTAATTATAGCATTACAAATTAGTAAATTTTATCACATTTTGCTTGACAGACAGGCTGCAACATTACTTGTATTAAACAAGAGAAAATTTATATTGAAAAGTATAAAATGAATTTCAGCATTTTTTAAAAACAATAATTAGTTAATAACTAATCTATTAACTACCAATAATACATTAAAATAATATTCTGATCTTGTACATGATTTGCAAATTTTAGACACAGAAAGCTTACAAGCTGGATTTCAGATAATTAAAATTATTGAAGAAATTTGGTAAAAAAAAAGTTTTTGAATTTGAACTCAATATAAGTCCTATAGTAAAAATATTTTTCAGAATAAAAAAAAAAAGTTTTTTTAAAATTTTATTGGGGAAAATATTTAAAATTTACTAAGAATGCATGTAGCAATGTATTTGTACACAAAAACATTAAATATTATTCAATAATAATCATGAATTAGTATAATTAAAACCAACTACATCATTTCTTTTATTTTTTTCTTTGTATGTGTGCTGACAATTTTAAATGATGTTGAAATAAATCTTCCAAAACAGATATATGTGTGACTGAAAGGAACTACAATACAATAACTCTGGATAATTCATTAATAAATTATTAATATATGAACAAACAAACAAAAGAGAATTCTAAAACTGACAAACGAAAGTGATTTGTTTCATGAGATTATAAATAAGAATAAATATAACAGGTATACAGTCAATATAGTAATGTTACTAAAAATGAAAAGGTTCTACTATACAAATTCAAATGATAATGGTGAGTGAATAATGAATGAGTTATTAATGAATAAAAGTGGAATACATAAAGAACAATATTTTGAAAATAATGCCCAAATGAACTATTAACAATCACAGTCAGAATAAATAGAATTTTAAAACCAAAGTGCCATATTTACAATTTTTATAATTCTTTTTTTCCCCCTTGTCAAATGCTCACTACTGATGCTTTAATTTAATTTAATTAATAATTTTTGAAATCAGAATTTAAGAAAAATAACTTGAGAACAGCTGAAACAATATTTACGAAGACTTTGAAGAAAATGGTTAATGGAAATATATTAATATATGTTATAAAGTGAGAATTGTCAATGTGTGGATTGTGTCAAGAAAATTGAATGAGTCTCTTAAAAAAAAAAAAAAAAAAAAAAAAAAAAAAAAAGGATGACTGTTGTAAATAAAATAATTTATTAAATCATTTAACTTCTATTGCATATTTATTTCTAAAGTAATGCAACTTTAAAAATATGAGAAAACCGCAAACACATTTTCCCATCTCTATGAAAAGCACATTTAAGAATAAAACATGGCTAATATTAAAGCAAATTTAATTTTTCTTCACTCTAAATATAAAAGTTTTGTATTATTCCCTAAATAATACAAAATTAAATAATAAGTTATTTGTCTTGACAATGAAAATATTTTTCACATTTGCTGACAAATTTTATTTCTTTTTAGTTGTGTCATTTTAGAAATAAGGTGTGATATGCTGAAAAAGGACAGTGATATTTAAAATTAGTGACAATTACCTCTGAGGTATTAAAAATATATTTAGTTTTTTAAATCTAACTCAATGAAAATTAATCAGTGATTTTATGTTACAGTTGAAGTTTTAGAAATTACTGTAACACAAATACATATAATTCTACAAAGTTTCAAATAGTTTAAAAACACAGAATAATATTTCTTAAAATAAAAAGTAAAAATGTTAAAATTATTTATTTATCCTTAAACTTTTGTTGTCGTAGCTTTTCTATCACATTATAATTTTAGATACTTAAAAAATAAAATTAATTAAAAGAAAAAGAATGATGAAACTGCTTTAAAAATTTATCTTCAAAAGAAATCTACAATGAACAGTTCCAAAAACACACCTTTATAAAAATATTCAATTTTATTTTGATACCAAAAACTTTAAGAAGTATTACTACACTAAAAATATTTTAACTAGTATCCATTAGTGAAAAAGCCAACATAATCTCAAAACTAGCATCACCGAAGCTAGTTACTATATAGAGGCATATATATATAATATATTTATATATATTTTTCTTCAATTTACACATACATTTATACATGAAATATTTATAAAGTACTTATAAAATAAAGTTGGCATTCTGACTAATCAGAGTCATCCTCTGTTACATATTGATAAGTATCTACTTTCTTGGGATAAACACGAGTAAATTTTAATTTTACACCGTTCACTGAAACAGTCCATAAAGGTGGTAATTCAATGCGCCTTGACGGCTGTTTTTTGTGGTGAGGTAATTTTAAAGTTTGTTTTAGCATGGATGATTTTACTGGCAATGCACTTGATGAAGTGTCCATCTGAAAAAACAAGATATAAAATATAATGAAATAGTATAAAAGTATACAATATTCTAAACAACTATTGCCAACATTTCAAATAAGTTATTAAACTGAAAAATGGCAATAGAAAATAGCCATAAATTCAATAATAAAATTAATACTTTAATGGCATTTCATATATAGGGATGCCACTCAGAAAATAACAAAAAAGAGGAAATTATGCGTAAAGTAAAATTTACGACATTTTTCACAACATTTATGTGTGAATTTTGTAAATTATATTGTTTATAATAAACTAAATAAAAAAATTAGCTTTTTTTTGTTGTAAACTTTTAATTTATAAGAGTAAGTGAAGACGATTTTTCTTTAGTTCACAGTATTTTACATCAATTAAGGTAACCCAGCAACAAAATCAGTGAGGAATTTTTGTATCACATCATTTTAAACCAATTCAAGTAACCCAGCAATAGATTCGATGATTATTCCATGAGTAAATAGCAAAACTGTGCAGTTTTTTTTGGGAGGGGAGGGGGGGGGGAGACAAAAATAGCTGTTTTATTTCATGATCGTTTAACGAAGTTCGGCGGGTTTTTTTGCGATCGTTTGATGAAATTTGCCGTTTTATATCGCGATTGTTTGACGAAAATTGCCGTTTTAAACGCGATCATTTGATAAAATCGCCGTTTCACATCATGATCGCTTGACGAAAATCATCGTTTCACATCGCAATCCTTTGACGCACCGTTTTGCTTCGCGATCGTTTGACGAAAATTGACGTTTTACATCGCGATCGTTTCACGAAAATCACCGTTTTATTTAGCGATCGTTTGATGAAAACCACCGTTTTATTTAGCGATTGTTTGATGAAAATCATCGTTCCACATCGCCATCCTTTGACAAAAATCGTATTGCGATCATGTCACAAAAATCAGTTTTGTTTCGCAATTGTTTGACGAAAATCGCCGTTTTATATTACGATCGTTTGACGAAAATCGCCGTTTCACATCGCGATCATTTGACGAAAATCACCGTTTTATTTAGCGATCGTTTGATGAAAATCGCCGTTTTATTTAGCAATCTTTTGATGAAAATCATCGTTCCACACTGCGATTGTTTCACGAAAATCGCCGTTTTATTTAGCGATCGTTTGACAAAAATCGCCGTTTCACATTGCGATCGTTTCACGAATATCACCGTTTCGTTTCGTTATCGTTTGATGAAAATTGCTGTTTTATATCTTGACCGTTTGATGAAAATAGTGTTTTTTTCGATCTTTTAATGAAAATTGCTGTTATATTTTGCGATCTTTTAATGAAAATCGCTGGTATATTTCGTGATCGCTTGACGAAAAAGGCTGTTTTATTTCACGATCGTTTGATGGAAAAGGCTGTTTTATTTCGCGATCGTTCGACGAAAATCATTATTTTATTTCGCGATCGTTTAACGAAAATCGCAAATTCTTAAAAATTAAAAAAAGCAGAAATCCTGTTATAATAATGACAAACTTTGCTATGAAAGAAAACATATGTCACTTTTCAAATATTCTGGTGGCAAACGATTTTCTGGCAAAAAGGTTGTGCATCACTAGTGTAACTTATAAAAGATTCTAAACCACACAAAATTGAATAAAATCTAAATTAAAAAATTCATTTAGCAACTCAGCTATTATTTGCACATAACATTGAGTGAAAATTAAAAAATAGATAAGATATATATAAGGATTGATTATTTCCCTTTGTTTTAATTAAAATAAACATTTTGGATAATTATCTTCAGTTGTTGATTTAAATTATTTCAATGGAATTTTATCATGTCGGTATAAATTTTAAATATTTAATTGGCATGTAAAAAATAATAGGATTAAAAAATATATATATATATATTTTCCCTCTCATATAATTTAATTCCCATGCATTTACAAATGTTATGAGGGAAACTCTCCTTCTATGAAAACCTGAATTTCAAGCCCTGATAGTCAAAGACATATAGTTTTTGAAAAATATATTTCAATATGTTTAAAATGTTATAACAGGGTTCATACTCTCTTTCAATGATAAATTTCAAGCACCTTTTCAGAAATTTTATAAATGGAAATTTTAATGCTAAAAAACATTGTAAAAGTGTCACGAGAAGAAAAAAATATTTTTTTTTCATTTCTTTATATTTTCAGGCTATACATAACATACTGTAGCAAAGTTTTAGTGTAAAATGTTATGAAAAAATCTTCAAAAAATAATGAAAATCTTTTTGCATTCAAATTTGAAAGTTATTTGTGTTAACACTAGCACAAATTTTATATTTTGTCAATTTAATATTTCCTGATGAAAGGCTGCACCATAAGTGCAATTGAAGAAATAACTTCAACAATAAATTTATCAATAATTTAATTAAATAGAAAATATATTATTTATGGAAACATATATACGATTGCTATTGTTAGGATTCAGATTTTTTTTTTTTTTGGAGGGGGAACACAACAGATAAATAAAAATCTTTTATGATTTCAATGGCTCTTCTTATAGCTGGTATGCTGTCAAAATTTCAAGGCAGTTTTGATTATTGATGATATTTTATAATAACCTTGAAGCTTGGACAGTACTTCAACACTCTAAGTGCTGTTTTTAAAATTATTTTAGCCGCTCTGACCCTATTAATAGATTCAATGATGGATTTAACCAGTCATTTCCATAGCGAAAAGCACAATCATAAACTGTAAAAAAAGCTTTTTTTTTTTTTTTTCAACAATAAAAATAATAAATAAGATCAAATTTGCAGAAGAATATCAGGTCTAACATCATATATTTTTTCTTTCATGAATTAATTCTTCTTTGTTAATAATATCACTAATTGAAACTAAAAGTGCAACATAAATTAAAGTAATAATATATTTAAAAAGTACAAGATTATTATATACAATCTTTTTATTTCACATGTTTAAAAAAGAAAAAAAGAAATGAGGGGATTATAGCATATTGAGCAAGAAATAATAAAAATAATTGCTTAAAACTGAAACTAAAAAACCTATTTCTATTTATTATTAATAACAAAACAGTTTATTTTGAAAGTTTTTCTTTTCAAAATTTAAAAATGTGCGAATTCAATAGAGGCCCAAGCAACAACGGACAGAACACACAGAAATATTCTGACAAAGCCAGTGGGGCCCTCAATCATAATTTTGTTTTGAAGGATTTTTGTTTTAAAAATATTAAATCATTCAAATTCAATCAGGGTCCAGGCAACGACAGGTGGGTCAGTTAGTATGCAATTAAAAAAAATAATAATTAATCTAATCACTACATGAGTTGCATGAGAAATAAATTTATATATGGGACACTTGTACTTTCTTTTTGGTTGGAGAAAGTTCAACTGTTGCATTATTAATAAATAATTATTTTATTAATCAAAAACAAAATCATGAAACAAAAATTAATTTCACTTTTTTTAAAAGATCAAAATTAAATGGAATCCAAATAAATTATTTAATTTAAAAAGAAATTAAATGCAACAAGGATCATGACTTTTCCTGCTCCCCTTTTCTAGTAGCAATGTTATACAACACGTGAACAACAATGGTATCGCTTCCAATCCTCCTAACTTTTACAATATCAGAATTAAATATTTATTGTTATAGAAAACACTGCTTAAATGACTTGTTAATGCAGATTCGTCCATATTTTTCAATTTCTGAAAAGCATAGCATAGCTTGCACTGAAATTGGTATAAATGTCGAAAATGCATTAGGACAACCCAACACTGGATTGTCCTAGTGCATTTTCCACATTATTCAATACAGTTCTAACTAACGATAGCATATTTCTTGTTCTATCCACAGTTTATTGAAAGTACACTTTTCATGTATCATTTTAGTATATCTCAAATAATAATTATTATTATATATCTACAGAATGTAAATGAAAAACTGTTAGTTGCAAGGACTACTTTACATGCTTCTGGTGAATGCATCAACTGATTGAGCTCAATATACAGAACAAAGTGAAGCACAAATGCTTGTACTCTAACCTCCAGTAAGGAAAACGATTTCAAAACAAATATTTTCACCTGATTAACTTTTTTTTAACGTTTGGGACTATCATTTTAACTTAAGATATCAATAAGAAAAATTAAGCATCTATAAGAAAAAATTAAGAAAGTTAAGCACCTTCATTGAAATTTAAACAAATTCAAGTACTTTCAAGGACCTTTCTTCTGTTCTAAAAATTCAAGGACTTTTAAGCACTTTCAAGCACGGTATGAACCCTGTTATAATAGTGTGTGAAACATGTTTGCAATTTATTATTTGAGATGGCATGGTATAAAGAAATAAACAAACATTCACCATAACTAAAAACATCTTTACTTTAGTACCGGATATCAGATTCCAGCAGGCATATCAGATACCGGATATCTGGTGTCCGATATCTGGCAAAATCAGTATCCGGCGCATCCCTATTTAAAATTGTAATTAAAAGAACTGTGAAGAAAGAATATAAGAAAATGTCAATAATATGTACTGCATAGATATCAGTGGAAAAAAAATGTTATCATGATTAGTGGGAAATAACAATTTTCAGTCTTAAAAACTAAAAGAAAAAATAACAAGATTGCCACAATAATCATGTTCGTTTGCTATTTAGTCAAATAGCACTGCACACGATAATAAATGATTACTGATTAGGTTTATGTTTCCAAACATGCTTATTTGGGATGATTTTAGTAAGGTAATAAAATAAATTAGGATTTGTATTTAGATAAGATTTTATATCTAAGTATTATAGAACGATAATAAAAGATATTTTTGGAAAACAAAAATTTAAAAATAAATAAAATAAAATTTTAATTTAGATAACTCGTATCATTTTGATAAGTTATTAATACAAATGTTTGTGGATAGTAGATCTAGCAGCAGAATTTTTTTCTGCAGTCTGCAACACAAGTAAAAACTTAAAATACAGTCTGCAGACCAATCCATTGCATTACATCAGATGTACTCAAACCTCCCAAATATTTGTGATAGACATAAAAAAAATATACTTAAAAAGAAGCTGCCTTTGTTCTCAGAATTTTTAACACCTCATACATTGTCGGAAAGAGGGGGGGGGGGGCTCCCCTTTGACAAAATTAGCGAGTTTTCCACGATCTTTTGACAAGATGTCATTTTTCGCGATTTTTTGACAAAATTTGCCGGCTTTTTGCGTTCTTTTGAATAAATTAGCCGTTGTTTCGTGATCATTTTACGAAAACTGCTGTTTTTTCGCGATCTTTTGAATAAATTTGCCGTTTTTTTCGCGACTATTTGATAAAATTTTCCAATTTTTCGCGATCTTTTGAAGAAATTCACCGTTTTACGAAAATCGCCGTTTTTTTGCAATCATTTTACGAAAATTGCCGTTTTTCACGATCTTTTGAATAAATTTTCTGCGATATTTAGTAGAAATTTGCCATTTACACACAATTTTTTGAAAATTGCATAAAGAAATTTTTGAAGAAATTTGCCGTTTTTTCGTGATTTTTTGATGAAAACTGTCATTTTTTCGTGATTTTTTAAAGAAATTTGCCTTTTTTAATGATATTTGGAAGAAATCCGCGATTCATTTTATGTCCAAATTTTGGGATCCAAGACCAAAATTTTTAAGAATTTTGAACAGTTGAAAAATAGTCTGCAGACCTTCCCAAGAGTCTGCGACGTGCGTTGCAGCATTGCGCCGATTCTGCTCCTGGGATAGTAGATAAAAAAATACCAGCTAATTAGAATAATATAAAAAGCTTTTCCAAACTGTTGCTTACCCTTAAAAATATTAGTGTAAAATTAAATATAAGCAGGGATCTTCCAGACTTTTCTCATGGGGTCCTGTTTTTGTGAAATTGTGAAAATTTTCTTATATTTGTAAAAATTCTAGTTGTAATTTTGTGAATTTTAAATTATCTATGTCTTCAGGTTTTATCCTCCTACAATATATATATAAAGGCTAAGTAATATGACCTTTGGTCAGTTCAACTGCTTATTTACAGGCTAGAGTTTGGTTTAAAATGACAAAATTTGTGGGTGGAAAAATTTGGTGAAAAGTTTATTTAAGCGACAAATAATTCTGTGAAGGGTCCTGTTTTGTGATAAAATGTTTTGTAAAGGGTCCTGTTTAGGGATAAAAAAAATTGTGAATGGTCCTGTTTTAAGATAAATTATTTTGTGAAGGGTTCTTTAAAAGACCCAAAGTTTTCCTAAACATATCCCTGATAAGGTGAATTCTAACCATTCACACAATCAATAAAAAATTGCAAATGTAAATTTAATGAGATCAGGGGGGGGGGGTTAGGGGGGCTCTGTCCCCCTGAAGAAAGATACATTTTATCTAAAAATTTATCATAATATGCAGTTCATCTGAATTTTAGACTATCCTTGCATAACAGCATGAACAATTTAATGCATCTAATTTCTGCAACTTCCTATGTATTTTTTATTCTAATAAATATTTATGTTACTTGAAAACTTTCAATTGCTGTTCATATGAAATTAAATATTATGCAAACGTGGTAAAATACAGTGATTTGCAAAGTTGACGTTGAGGCTCCTGATTTGCAGATTTACTTAATTATATCTTGAAGCAAATTGATATATTTTCAGTATTATAATTAATATACAACTCTAAAAATATTTGCGTATTAGCAACTCATACTCATCTTATTAGAAAGAAAGAATTAGACTTGTCCCCGGGTGCAGAATCGGCGCAACGTGGGGACACATGTCACAGACTCTTGAAATCGTCTGCAGACTATTTTTCAACTGTTAAATTTATTTATTTAAAAAAAAAAAAAAAAAAAAAAAGTTTGCTAGAAATTATTTGCTATGTGCCATTGTAATATGATCCACACCAAATGCCATTGCCGTAGCTCTGATTCACACTAAACTATGAATCAGGGATGTCCTGAATTTTCAGAAAAATTAAGGCAAACACTTAAAAAAAATTTTAAATAATCGGTCAGAAATCCGAAAATTCTAGCAAAAATCATGAATTTTGAAAAATGATTTCCAAAAAATCAGTTTTGTCAATCGTTCAAAGAAAAAGAAACATTGCAAATTTTGCTATAAACTTAGGAAAAAACTCTAAATTCGTCAGTGTATTACGAGAAAAAAAAGGTAAAGTTTTCCAAAGGATCGCGATGAAATCGGCAAATTTTATCAAAAGATCATAGAAAAATCCCACAAATTCGACAAGAGATCTCCCTCCCCAAAACAAAAAAATTTGTAAACAGATTGTCAAAAATGGCAAATTTTGTCAAAAGATCGCAAAAAAACTACAAATTTTATCAAAAGATTGCAAGAAAACGACAAATTTTGTCCAGATATCACAAAAATTGCAAAATTCATAAAGCAAATTCTTTGAAAAAATGCAAATTTTAAACACAAAGCATGAAAAAAAAATGCAAATTTTGTTAAAAATTTTAAAAAAAATGGCAAATTTAAACAAAAGATCCCGAAAGAAAGCAAATTTTTTTAAAACAGATCATGATATATGGCAAATTTAATCAAAAGATATGAGAAAACAATAAATTTCATCAAACGGTTGCAAGAAAACAGCAAATTTCATCAAAATATAACGAAAAAGCCGTAAATTTCATCAAAAGATCATGAAAAAAGACAAAATTTGTCTAGGTATCAAAGAAAAAAAACCTGCAAATTTTGTTATATGTTCACGATAAAATGGCAAATTTTGTCAAAGGATCTCGAAAAAATGGCAGTTCCTCAAAGGATCTAAGAAAAAAAAAAAAAGGCAAATTTCCTCAAACGATCTCGAAAAATCAGCAAATTTCTTTAGAGGATCACAAAAAAAAAAAAAAACAATTTTTGTCAAAAGATGTAAAAAAAAAAAAAAAAAAAAAAACTGGCACTTTTAGTCAAAAAATTTGAAAGGACAATCTCATCAAAAGATCCTGAAAAAATGCCAAATTTCAACAAAAGATCCAGAAAAAAAAAAAAAAAAAAAGCAAATTTAGTCAGTTTTATATATTATCTATTTATTAGATTATATATTAGTCAGTTTTATATATAACCTGGCAAATTGTTAAATAGATCATGAAAAAAAAACACAAATTTCATCACAACATCATGAAACTAGTCGTTGGGGGCCACCGTAATACTTACCCATCATGGATATGTATATAAAAATAAAACATGTGAAAACTATTTATACAATGCATTGCAATTCATAAACAAAATTTAAATATTGTTAATATACATAGTAATGCTTTATTAAAGAACTGCTGATGTACCAATTTCGACAAATTATATAAAACACCAAACTACTCAAGTAGTACAGAACTGCGTAAAAGAAACATCCTTATAACTCCAAAAATAATAATTCTATTAACTAACAATTAACTGCGTCGGATTAAGCGTCTCATTTCCAATTAAAATATCCTTCTGAATTGAAATTTGAATGAAATACAGGGTCATGAAAAATCGAAGAATGTGGAAAACAAGATTACAAATATCTCGGCAACTAATTATCCGATCGACTTTGTTCTATATGCCAAATATGTGTTATTTTATTGCCTTTTACGTCCATTCCTTAGAACAAAAAAATTCGAAAATTTTTATATACCTTTCATCAGAACAAATTTTTCGAGAGTCCGAAAAAAATAGTTCCGGATAATCGAGGTTGCTGATATTAAATAGGGTTCGTCCCATTCTTACATACTAACTACATACAAAATTTCAAGTCTCTATCTCAATTTGTTCGGGAGATAGAGCGTTTACAGACAGACAGACGGACGGCAAATTTTTTTTTCTAAAAATATGTTTTTCTGAATCTCTACTATCTAAAACGTGTAAATCCGTCAAAAATTTTTTTTCGATTTTCAAAACGATTGCAAGACTTACCCTATACTACGTATGATGGGTAAGTAAAAATGGGAAAATTTATCAAAAAATTGCGAGAAAATGATAAAATTAAGCAAAAGATCTTGGAAGAAAAAAAAAAAAAAAAAAAACCTACAAATTTTGTCAAAGGATCACAAAAAAAATGGCAGATTTTATCAAAAGATTGTGAAAAAACAACAAATTTAGTCAAAAGATCGCAAGAAAACGGCAAGTGTCATCAAAAGATCATTAAAAACAACAAATTATGTAAAAAGATTGCGAAGAAACAGCAAATTTTATCAAAAGATCATGAAAAAACATAAATTTGTCAAACAAATGTGAAAAAAATGGCGAATTTTGTCAAAAAAATTGTGAAAAACAGCGAATTTTTTCAAAAAAAATTGAGAAAAAACAAGAAATTTTGGGAAAAGATCCCCCAGTGCAGTGTTCTTACTGTCGTTCGTCATTTTGCCAAATTGCGACAAAATTCTTCATTTGGTGAGTAAACAAGCAATTAGATTCCCCAAACTGCTAGTGCTCAATTTTTGCTTTTTCTTTTTTCATATGTATGCATATATATATATATATATATACACAATAATGTATTTTAAGTTATGTTAATATGAATGTTATCTCTTAATTCTAATTTTAATCGTTTTATTAATTTAATTTTATGTTAATATCGATTATTATTTTTTCCGGTTCAATTATATTTCCATTTAGCTTTATTTTTTTTGTTTTGTTATGGATAACTATTATTTTTACTTACTTTCAACTCCTTTTTGTAAAATATCTTTGTTCCTTGTTTAATAATTTGGTTTTTGTGTGATGGTAGTCCCAAATTCGTATTGTTTTGCTTTTTCATGGCAAATACGAAGATGAAACCACACACTCCATTTGTAGTTCCAAAGTATTTGGGACCTGAAGATTCTGCTTTGGTTCTACAAATTTCAATTGTATTCATATTATTCTTTTTTTCCTTCCATGTTCAATGTGCTATAAGTTATTATATTCAATGGTTAATTTCAAATGGTTAATATTGTTTACTATAATTCAATTTAATTCTTCGTTTTGGTTTATTGTTTTATTGATAAAATCCGTTGGTGAATCTTGTCTACTTTTAATGGTATTATATGTATATATATATATATTAATATATACACATTTTTAGCTCACAGGCTATCATAGCCTGAGAGCTTATGTGCCCGTCCGTTCTGTATGTACGTTCGTATGTTCATGCGTAACGCGATAACTCATGATAAAAAAATCCGGTCCACTTAAAATTTTGTATGTAGGTATATCCTGACAAGGCGCTTCCCTGATTAGTTTTTGGAGTTTATTCGATATGTATAAGAGAGGGAACGGGGGGCTCATGCCCCTCCCCTTAGTTGATATAAATGGGATTTTCATGCAGAATTAAGTTTTTGTTCAAAATTTAGATTAGGATCATTCTGATGAGGCGATTCCGTGACTGTTATTAGGTGTTCTTTGAATAAGTATAAATAAGGGGTGACAGGGGTTCTAATGCCCCCCCCCCTTAATTTATATAAATGGGTTTTTCAAGCAGAATTTTCAGATTTCGTTCAAATCTCTGAATAGTTTTGGAAGTTTAATGGTTAAGTATAAAAGAGGGGGATAACTCCTTTTAAATTATATAAATGCTAAATGGGTTTTTATTAAGAATTATCTCATTTGCTCTGAATTTTGGATATAGATTTTTTATATGATAAAGCATGTCTTTGATAGTATAGGTGGTTCAATGATTAAGTATAAAATAAAAAGAATATTGCCCAGTTAAACTGATGGCATTGAGCTCACAGGCTACGCATACTAATTGTACATTACAGCTTTGTATTTTCGTTAATTCCGTTCGAAAAAAGATTAAGAAGGGGAAACAGCTCTCCCCTTTCTCCTTTTTTATATTTAATCATTGAATCTCCTAAACTATCAAGTACATGCTTTATCATATTAAAAAATCTATATCCAAAATTCAGAGCAAATCGGATAATTCTTAATAAAATCCCATTTAGCATTTATATGATTTAAGAGGAGTTATTCCCCTCATTTATACTTAACCATTAAACTTCCAAAACTATTCAGATATTTGAACGAAATCTAACTATTCTGATTGAAAAATCCTTTTATACAAGTTAAGGGGAGGGGCATTAGAACCCCCATTCCCCCTTTTTATACTTATTCAATGAACACCTAATAACAGCCACGGACTCGCCTCATCAGAATGATCCTATATCTAAATTTTGAACGAAAACTGTTAATTCTGCATGAAAATCCCGATTATATCAATTAAGGGGAGGGGCATGAGCCCCCCGTTCCCCTTGTTTATACTTATTCAATGAACACCTAATAACAGTCATGGAATTGCCTCATCATAATGATCCTATATCTAAATTTTGAACAAAAACTGTTAATTCTGCATGAAAATCTCGTTTATATCAATTAAGGGGAGGGACATGAGCCCCCCGTTCCCCCTCTTATACATATCGAATGAACTCCAAAAACTAATCAGGGAAGCGCCTTATCAGGATATACCTATATGCAAAATTTCAAGTGGATCCGACATTTTTATCACGAGTAATCGCGTTACGCACGAACGCACGTACATACAGAACGGACGAGCACATAAGCTCTCAGGCTATGATAGCTTGTGAGAAAAAGAGGAAAGGGGAAAGCTGTTTCCCCTTCTTAATTTTTTTTCGAACGGAATTAAACCTTGAAAATATAAGGCTTTAATGTACAATTAGTATTTGTAGCCTGTGAGCTCAATGCCATCAGTTTAACTGGGCAGTATTCTTTATTAATATTTGTTGTGGACAGTTGAAATTAGATTAATAACAATTGCTGTTGCAGTTATAAAAACTTAGGTTATTTTACAGCATATTGAAAAAAAGGGGGTACATTAAATGATATATATATTTTGCTACATGGCGAATCTATTTTGCTAATACTTTTTTCATTTGGCGAATGATTTTTTATTTTTAATTAGCCAAATTACTAACATTGGTCAAATGTCTGCGAGAATACTGCCCCAGTGAGACACAGAATAGAAGAGGGAAAACATAATGCCGGAGTGGATTTTCTCCCCCCTTTCAGACAATGTATGATGGTGTTAAAAATTCTGAGGATAAAAGTGACTTATTTTTAAAAGCATTTTCCTTTTATGTCAATCACGAATGCTCTGGAGGTTTTACTGCATGTAACGTAATGTGAGGGACTGGAATGAGGACATTTTTTGTCCTTAAATTCTGCAGACAGTTTTTAAAGTTTTTACTTGTGTTGCAGACTGCAGAAAAAAATTCTGCTGCTGGGGACTTGTTCATCCTTTGCTGATATGTCCCCTTCGTCTCTTTACGCTCTTTTATAAACAAAAATGTTGCTTTTCTTTCAGGCATAACTTAAATTATGAATAATATACAGTTTAATGTTCCATAAATAAGGAAACAATTACAGTTACTTGTAAACAAATAATTAATATACGGAAAGCATAGGTATAAAGTATATAAAGCAAATTAGCATAATCCTAAAACAGCCGAGACACTTGGAATCGTTGAATTTGGCGAGGCGATAAATGGCTTTTTCTCGTTACTGGATCGTTTTCTGAATTCTTTCCATGCACCTACAGTTGTTAGTTCAGGAATTTTAATTGATTTAATCGGATTGCATCAGGGCTGTCAAGTTTCTGCCGGGGTGGTTAAAACCAGTGGTTATAATAGGTTTAAACTGGCATGACAGAAACTAATTTCTGCCATTAAGCGGCAAAAAGTGGCAGAAACTAAGAATTAATACTAATAAGAACTTTATTCTGCTGTGATTGATAATTCACACATATAAAAAATTTAGTTAAAAAATTAAAATAAAGTTTATGAATGCTATTCAAAGTAGCGAAAAATTTCCAAGGTTCATATAAATATACTTTTCTTATTTAATAATTTTCTATATCTTGAAAAAATTATGGTTATGAAAGAAACTTTCATAACCATAATCTGATGCTGTACAAGTTTAATTATTGATATTATTGTTTATGGTTGAATTTCTATTTGTAAGCTTAAAAAAAAAAAAAGAATGTTAAAAAAAATCTATGATATTTTAACTTTCCTTTTCAGAATATTTTAAATAAATAACACTGCAATAACAATACACTGCAATAACTTAAAAATTATCTACTACTATATATAAAAAGAAATGGTTTTTGAGAAAATATATCAGTAAATGATTGTAGCCCAAAAATAAATCATCAGTAAATAATTGTAGCTCCATATACTTAGGATTAAAATAAATAATTTAACATAAAAGTTAGCACTGCATTAAATGAGATTTGAATCTTGCATTTGTGAGTTTCCATCATATTTCCGTCATTAAATAAAATTAAGCAAATTTTATGAATAGTTGCAAAGAACAGTCATTTTTTTTTTTTTTTTTACTTTTATCTAAAGAACACCAACTGATTTTAACCAGGGGTCGATTTAGAGAAAGCAGTAACTGCTATACAAAGTCAGTTTTGAATAGCAGTTAGACTTTTGTATAGCAAGTAAAAAATATCTAACATAACTTTTAAATCTTGAAAATTTACAAAATTTTTTTTTTAAAGGGCGGGGGTCAAATCATGTGTTTACTGGGAAAACTGCACCTAGCAATTGCGTCTCGCTGTACTTCCATTGTAAATAAACACTTGGGGAGAGTGAAAACACAACGTATGTCGTGTAAAAACATCTTTAAATTTTAACTTTAAGTGTACATGACATAACAAAGGGTGTGGGAAATATGCATCGCAATGATTGCGATTTAATGCATTTCTTGAATAGCATTTTAGTTAAATTTGAATCGCAAATTGCGATGTGATACCGCTTAAATCGAACCCTGATTTTAACAACATTTGTAACGAGTATTTAACTTCTTTATAAATCATAGTATTTATTTACAATTTTAACAACTGCTATGTCCTTAATATAATTTTCATGATTTTCAATTATCTGCAAATAATTTGGTTGATTCTTCATGAAAGATTCATACAAATTTATCCATTTTTTAATTAAAACTATTCACAATATTTTATTTTTTATTTATCCTGAATAAAATGTATATAAGCAATTTAATACCACAAAAAAAGTCTCAGATTATGTCATGAAATAAGTTTATGCCAGATGTTGCCAGTTTCTGCCGGTTAAAACCACTTTCTGCCACTGGCACAGCAGAAACCATTTTCTGCCGGCAAAAACCCAGCCCTGGATTGCATGGTTTCTTATCTTTTGCTTGACTGGCTTTTATGAAATGTCATTGTTACATCAGTCTTGTATTGTTTAAATTAAAAAAGGAGATTGCATTATATATGTATGACTATATTTTCCAATTTTTTTTTTCATGTTATTTTAATGATATTTAAATATATAATATCATACATTTGGAAACAAATATGCGGTACGGCAAAGGAATATACTGAGGGTATGCTTTTCTTGAAATAAATATTCAATGATTTAAGGTATGATTTGTTAATTTCATTTAAAAAATTGAGATGATGTGTTAATGTTACTGAAAGCGAATTCCTACATCAGAAATACTTTCTTTTTAACTTAAAGATTCACGCAATATTTATGTACCTTAAATATAAAAAAAAATATTTCAAAATTATATCGTGTATTTTTGTACAAATTTACAAAGATTTTAATAGTTGGATATATCTGCATTAATGTCCGAAATTTTGCTCATTTTAGAAATTTCTTCAATGCAATTTTTGTGCATCCAGAGAACAATTTTTCGGTTTTAGTGTCATTAGTTGACGCTGGTTTGACAAGTTTTGTGCATTGATTTTAGGGATTCTAACACAGCGAGTTTCGTGAATCCAGCGATTTTTTTTGTTTTGTTTTGTTTTAATGGGCGTGCAGCATTCATGCATGTGTTACTAATGTGGCGTTGGCGAGTTTCGTGCATTTTAGTGATTCCTGCACAGCGAGTTTCATGGATCCACTGATGTTTTATTTTTTAGTTTTAATGGGCGCACAGCGCTCATACACACGTTACTGACTGCGGCGTTGACGAGTTTCGTGCATTTTAGTGATTCCTGCACAGCAAGTTTTGTGGATCCAGTGATGTTTTTTGAAGTTTTAATGGGTGCACAGCGCTCATACACATGTTACTGACTGCGGCGTTGGCGAGTTTCGTGCATTTTAGTGATTCCTGCACAGCAAGTTTCGTGAATCCACTGATATTTTTTTAAGTTTTAATTGGGCGCGCAGTGCTCATACACACGTTACTGACTGCGGCATTGACGAGTTTTGTGCATTTTAGTGATTCCTGCACAGCGAGTTTCGTGGATCCACTGATGTTTTTTTGGTTTTAATGGGTGTGCAGCATTCATAATGTTTCAGTTTAAAATTATTGAAATTGATATACAGTAGACTCCCTCAAATCCGCACAGCTTGGGACCAGAGGTTTTGAGGATTTTAGAATTTTGTGGATTTCTGGTCATTACTTTGTTTACATTTCTCAAAAAGTAATTTGAATGTAATTAATAATAAAATCAAAAGTATAATGAATGCTTACAATATGCTAAACTGTTACAATAAGTAATAAAATAAAATAAAAATTTAGATAGTTTTTAAAAGGATAAAAATACTAAAAGCAAAGGTCAAATTAATAATCAATAATGTATAATTAAATATTCATTATAAAGATGAAATGTGTTTTTCCTAAATTATTCAATGAAACTTGCCTCATAAAGGTACATTACTAATTCACATCAAGATTATAAAATAATGAAGCTTTATTTCAGGTTTAGCCAGACTCACTAACTAAAAAAGCTTGATTAATACATAAATATATTTGGTAAGTTTGTGATTACCAATGATATCAGCAATATCTTTATTTTTCCAGAAATAAATTATTCTTTCTTCATGAAAAAACATGAATTTAATAACTTTAACAAAAATTACAAATTAAAAAATATATGGAATTGATATAAAACTAAAAAAATCAAATTTCGCACCTAAATCTGAGCTGAATGTTTCATTGTTTACATCCGTAAAATATGTGCGGATTTTAGAGAGTTGTGGATTTTAGGAGTGCGGATTTGAGGGAGTCTACTGTATTTGATAAATATTCTTAATAAATTATAGAAATAAAATATTTGTAAAATTCACGAACATAAGTTGTAAAATGTATATAACTTTGTGCAAATTTACACAGCAAAATTTTAAAATTCATTTTCTGTAATTTTTATCAATAGTAAGTACAGTATAGGATCCGTTATCCAGAATCCTTGGGACTCAGGGCATTTTGGATAAGGGGTTTTTCCGTAATTCGGAACACTTTACTGTAAGTATAAGAAATGCATGAAATAATTTCATAAATAGTGAAATAAATAGGTAAATATGAATACTAATACATGTAAATACCTTAATTTATTGATTAATTTACACAAAAAAAAAAAAAAAATTATAATAAATGAAAAAAATATACATATATATGAAATTTAATTTTGAGATTTTGAAACAGAATCTGTTGATTGGGATTTCTATGATAATCTTTTGCTTATAGCGCGTCTCTTGCACTAATTGTTTTCGTATTTGTAAAGAGACATGATTTGCTGCTCGAGGAAGTAGCTTTTCTGTTATATGCCTGAAATTAATTGTTCGGTATAAAATATTAATTTTTCATTTGATACCTTTTCAACTGCTTCATTCTGCTGGTTGTCCTTCTCATCGTCACTTTCATCAGATATATCGTTTGGCATAATTTCACAAATCTTACTGTCAGTCATGTGATTAGCAACAGGAATGTTTTTATCAGCTTCTAAACAATCTTCCACTGCTTCTTGATTAAGCAATTTAGCTTCTGGACAGCTAAACCCTTTGGCATATGCCAACAGATCATCAATAATTTGCTTCACTTTCGAAATCTTAAAGCCTTCAAACTAAGGCTCATTGTCATCATCGAAAAATAATGCAGATGGCTACAGATTGTACCATCCATGGATAAGTGTATCCTTATCCACAGCCTGCCATGCTTTAGCAGCACTCCACAAAGCATCTTTGATTGTGAAGCTTCTCTGGAAATTTTTTATCCCAATTCCTTTGTTGCAAGAAGTCATTTTTGTAGCAAGTTTTTAAAGATCTTAGAATCCCTTGATCCAATGGTTGGATAAATGATGTACAATTTGGAGGCAAAAACACCGCAAACACATTATCCATTTCTAAGAATTCTGCTTCAGGATGGGCCTTTTTTTTCATGATCTTTTGAAGAAATTTGCCTTTTATCATGATTTTTTGACGAAAATTTTCGTTTTGCGCGATCTTTTGTTGAAATTTGCTGTTTTTCGCGAATCTTTTGTCAAATTTTGTTGTTTTATCGCGATTTTTTAGCCTATATTTGTTATCTTTTGCAATCTTTGTGGGAAAATCTGCCTTTTTCGGGAATTTTGTGACAAAATTACCCATTTTCTCGCGAATCTTTTGACAAAATTTGCCGAAAATTAGTCGTTATTTCTTGATTTTTAACGAATTTTGTCATTTTTCCATGATTTTTTGACGAAATCTGTCATTTTTCGGGGTTTTTTTTTTTGGTCAAAATTTGCTTTTTTTTTTCATGATCTTTTGTTGAAATTTGCCTTTAATCGCGATATTTTGACAAAAGCTCTCATTTTTCACAATCTTTTGATGAAATTTGCCGTTTTTAACGAATTTTTTGTCAAAATTTGCCGTTTTATCGTGATCTTTTAGGAGGTATCTGTCTTTTTGGGGGATTTTATGGCGAAATTACCCATTTTCTCGCGAATCTTTTGACAAAACTTGCCGAAAATTAGTCGTTTGTATCGTGAATTTTAACGAAATTTGCCGTTTTTTCACAATCCTTTGACAAAATCACGCATCCCAAGGGATGAGCAAGAGTTATTTTTTTGTGTCCCGTCGCCGATTTTTTGCGTAATTTATGCGCTATAGCACGTACGTGGCATCGCTGAAAAAAAAAAAAAAGAAGTTACCGATTTGCATTTTGGTTTTTGGAGCATTCCGGATAACAGATCCTACACTGTAGTTGTTTTTCCCAAATTTTTAAGTATGGAACGACGCATGTGAAGAGAAAACTGCGACTAGGGGAAAGTCTAAATTTAGCGCCCCCCCCCCTCCCCTTTTCGCCCGGCGCTGGTAAGTTCACAATTAATTTTATGACTGTTTATTGAGATAAACAAGCCCCCCCCCCCTTTTCGCACGGCGCTGGTAAGTTCACAAGTAATTTTGTGACTGTTTATTGAAATAAACAATATCTGTAAAATACACAAATATGAAATTCCCCAGTTTAAAATAATTTGCGTGAATGTATGCAGTGTGTTTTTAAAATTCATTTCTTTTAATTTTTATAGTGCTTAAATAATTTTTTACGTTGAGTTTTTTTTTAAGGAAGAAAAGTATTTTTCATAGCCAGAATCTAGATAGAGGCTAAGGTGCTTTTGCGTTCGGCCAGAATTAATGGGGAAAAAAATCTCGCCAAGTATGGCGATAAACCCCTAATTCTGGTAACCCTGTCAAAATGTTGCCAAATTCCATATTTTTGGCAACCCTAATAGCAGCTTTTGCAGAGTCAAGGAGGAGGTTGAGGTGAGGGAGGGGGGGGGGGAGTTTTTCTCTTCCCGGAGTAAGAGGGAGGTTGAAGGAGGGAGGGGGGAGATTTTTCTCTTTGAGCCTGTGATGTAATTTGATTACGAGCTGCGCAGGTTTTTTTTTTACATCTGCGCAATTTATGTTCTGAAATTCAAATTTTTGAACTATCTAACGGTGTTTTACTGCTTCTTTTTCGTTTTCCGTCGACAGTGAGCAACAACTCCGAGTGATCTTTTTAAGGATAGATTAGGACGTTATATTTTGCCCAAAGGGCATTTTAAAAATTTTTTTATTGGGGTGCATGGCTTCTTTTTTCATTTTTTGGATAATTCATTTTGAACGAAACTGCCGAAACTGCAAATCAGACATGAGAATGATTAATCTGAAACAAAAGTGGTTTTTCAGTAAAGATTGATGTTTTGGTTTAAAATTTTTAATTATCTTTTTTGTAATAGCGTATTTTTATTTTTGTAATCTTCACTTGCACCTTGTATACATATATTTTTTAAATTGTTTTCTTTTGAATTTAAATTATTTTGCTCGTTTCATATATATGTAAATATTATGTCGTAACCCGTTTTCTGATCTTTTACTATTTGAAAATTTCAAGAAATCTACAAAATGTAAGTACTATTTTTGTCATTATTTTAATTTTATTTTCTGTTTATTCGTGCAAAGAAATCGTTTTAAAAATTATCACGATTTTGAATCGGCAATTTTTGTATTTTTTACATGCACCCTGTATATAGATTTTTTAAAATTTTCTTTGGAATTTAAATTATTTCGCTCATTTTATTTATATGTATTTTTTTTTCATTTGTAGCCCTCTTTTTGTTTTTTCATAAATAAAAATAAATATACAAAATGCAAGTACTATTTTTTTTTTTTTTTTTTTGAGCATTTTCGTGCTAAAAAGTCAGTTTCAAAATGATCGTGTTTCTGAATTAGCAATAAAATTCGTTTTTAAATATGGCGATCACTTAAACATTTTAAATTTTTTCTCCTGAAAAAAACCGGGGGGTTCAGGGGGGCGGAGCCCCCCTGATTAAGTGTAAATTATTCATTTTTTTAAAATATATTTACAAAAATGCATTTTTTCAGGAGTTTTGAAAGTGATCGCTATATTTGAAAACGGGTTTCTCCCACAATTTCAGTTTGGCGATCATTTTTGGAAATGGCTTTTTGGCGCGAAAAAAATCGCCAAATTTATGGGGCTGAACGCTAAAGCACCTGTTCCTAGATAGATTTTGTGCTGTTAGCGAAACAAGATTGACCAATCAGAAAATTTGCTCACTTAAAAAAAGGAAAAACTTTGTCAAAATGCCGGTTTCTGATTGTTCAACCTTGTTTTTCCATCTCTGTATTCCCAAAATTTATCTGAATACTGGACATTAAATGAAAACATTACATTGATGTTAGTTTATTTATTGCTAGAAAAGCTTCAAATTTTGTAATTACTGAATCGTCTGCCGCATGAAAAGAGATCTGGAAGCAGAAAGAATTCTTTTAGTTTGTTTGCTAGATTTTTAATTTGGAACGCATGATTTGTTTTCTTGAATAATAATAAATAAATAAAATAAAGTATCCTCGTTGTAGGATTCCGTAATGTAAATAAGTAAAGGTAAGTGAATTTTTATTTGATGGCTATTGTATTTTGCTTGTTTTAGAAACTGGTGCATATAAAGTTCTATATATTTATTGTGAAATTTTTTTTTTTTAATTTTTTTTTTGTAATTGGTAGATTGGGAGAGGTAAATTTTTTAAATTCGAAAAATATGGAGAGAAAATTCATGGTAAAAGAGGTTAAATAGCTGTAAATTGTTTGTAAAAAGCTTATTTATTATAAAGTAATCATCCTTGAAATCGAGCATGTCGCTAATTGTCTTCTGAAAAACACGAGTTGTGATTGGGGAGAATCTCTAGGTTGCTGAAAACTCGGCGCTCGTGGATGCTTGGCACGTCTTAAAAAATCGGCAAAATCAGGTGTCTCGGCTGTTCTAGGAATATGCCAAGCAAATTTGCTGTTGATTCATGAAATTATCATTTTCTTTATAAAATTTCAAGTTTTTGCAGATCAACTACTCTTTTCAATTGAAGATTTGAGTATCACTGCTTTATCCAATGTGTGATTGATGGAAGTTTAGAATGATGCATAAAGAGAAAAGTTAACTGTCCCATTCTCCTTATTGCACCCCACTCTCCTCTACTATAACATAAATCAATATAAAGTATATGACTAATGTGGCAATGTAGATTTAAAAAAAAAATCTACTGATAAAAATTTATTTTAAATATAATTAAATCCTATAAAATTATAAATAAAACACAACTTCATGCATTCTGTAAATTACACATACATTTTTAGTACGAGAAATAATAACTATTGTGCTATTATGGTGGCTGGTTATCTACATAACACATGATGGATATGATAATGGCTAATATATAATAAGAGTCCAGGACAAAATCCCCACGGACAAAATCCCCACGGACAAAATCCCCGCGGACAAAATCACCACCGGACAAAATCCCCACCGGACAAAAACTCCACCGGACAAAACACCCTCTTTGCTGAATAAAAGCTCTATTTTGACCAAGTTTCATTTTCAAAAAGGATCTCTAAACATTAAAAAATGTTTTAAGCTTATATGAAAATGAAAGTGACAATTGGAAGTTATAAGTTATGTGATAGATATTTTATATTTCTTAAATATACATGTACATTTTAAAGTCTGAAATAAAAGACTATTTACACTAAATATGAAACAATTTTTTAAATTATTTTCTTAATTGATATATATATATATATTAAATTTAATTGCTTTTTAAATGTATTAAAGTCTGTCTAATGCTTCGAATTTAGTTTAAATTTTAGATCTCGTTTATACAAATATTAATATTTTTAAGATTATAAGGTTTTTTTTTTTTTTTTTTTTTTTTTTAAAGATGTAATGATTGTTTTAATTTGTCCCCCTTTCATTCACCGAGGAGGGAGTATACAATCTATAACAGTCTTTCTGGATCAATTTTAGAAAATGCATATTTTTAGTAAATAATACCACATGATGATGATTTTTAATTTATTTCGGCATTCTTGGTACTCTGCGGAGGGTGGGGGAGGGGGTGGAAAAATGTACTACTGAGTTTGCCACAGTCTTAGTAATGAAATGTTAAATGCAAAGTTTCTTTTTATATATAAAGGAAACAGGGTCCGAGTACGGCTATGACGGGGGCAAGGAAAGGAGGGGGGGGGCAATGAATATTTTGGAATGATCTCCCATGATGAATGATAGAATTTTTTGTGAATAATGTGGAAGTAGCTAGTGCTAAACTTCATACGTACAGGCTCGGACTGGCCCACCGGCCAGTGGGCCGGTGCGCCCTCGGTCAAGCAAATATGCGCCCTCATCTACGTGAAATTAATAATTAAAAAAAGACGAAAAATAAAAAAAAATTAAATAAAATAAAACAGAAAAATAAAAATATGACAAATACAAGAATAACTACAACATGGTTAAAAATATTCTTTATATATCTTTTTAAAAAACAATAATTTTGTAAGCATTAAAAAACCAATAAAAAGAATTTATTCCCTTTGCAAAGGAAAATAATTGTATTGTTTATTCTTGACAGTTTCTTTGTTCAGGGCAACATCCAATTAAAATCTTTTAAATTCTAAAGTATAATTTATGTTACCAATAGCGGCAACGAACATGCAGACTGTCTGGCACCAAAGATCATCACTTTCACTTCGATTTCATTTATTATTATTATTATTTAGTTTGCAGTAAAATTATTCATTTAAAAAACGGGAGCTTTGTGTTTCCGTAAAGTTTAATGTTTTGATTTTAATTTATAAAACATAAGTGTTCTTATTAAAAGTATTTTTGTTATTAAATATATATATCTAAACAATTTTAGAAAGAATATTCTCTTCAAAAAAAGGTAATTCAAACTTTTTTTTTTTTTTTTTTTTGGCTAAAAATTTTATTTTAATATGAAAACAAAACTGTGTTAATATTGTATATTAAATGTAACAATCAAAACGTTGCGTCGGTCACGTATTTTAATGGCCATGGATATGGCATGGGCGTGCGAAGAGAAAACTGCGCCCGGGTCAGTTTGGCGAACCCCCCCCCCTGCCAACTTTTTCTTGTAGCAGGCCAAAAAATGAAGTCGTTAGTATAAATTTGGCGCCCTATTGAATAAATGCGGCCGGGCCGATCGCCCCTTTCGCTCAGTGCTGTATATGGTAAAGTAGGGCTGATTAACACTGCACCGCACCCAGGGTGCTACAGCGATCTTTGAATGTTCTCTTTATATCCCTTCTATGTTCTATTCTATCCCGTTTATAATTTTTTTTTTTTTTTCTAAATCGGTTTTTTTTCTACTCTGCATAAGACGGATATAAATCTAACACAAAAATGATTTTCAAGTTCCCCGTTATGATTTTTATTATACAATAAACTCTGTATACGGCGGAATATTGTCTACAGCGGAATATTTGATTCTGTCCGAATAGTTTTTACGTATAAAAATCTATTCCAAAGGTTTTAAAAGTTCTTTTGTTCGTTACATCGGAATTCGATATATAATTTATTTACTTTGCTATTCTGACGATTGTTTTTATATAATTTACATGCTTTCCCCTTCTAATCAGAAATTTATTCTTTCATTTGATCGAACTAAATTAATAGATTTTCGAATCGATCCTAATTTATAAAATGATTAAGCTATTTATAATAAGATAAAGAAAATAAACGTACCGACATACCGATAAAAGACATTTCGGATTACAGTAGAACTCGCTAATCCGAAATTCCGGTTAATCCGGACGGATTTTATATTTGAAGAAATTAATTGATAAGATTAACTTATGAAAATTTTCAGATTACAAGATGAGTGTCGAGAAAGTCGTGTAGAAGTAAGAATTAAACAAAAAAATTGCAGTAAAGCAACTTTTTTATTTTTTAAACAGCTTGAAAAGAGTAAAAATATACTCAATTATGGAAAAGTGCAACATATGTACACGAATATAAATTAAAAACATGCACTGTTGGCCTGCTCGTAGAAGCCATATTTAAAAAAAAAAAAAAATCTCATATCATTTTGTCTGTCAGTCGCTAAAAAACTCTTTTCTCAAACGCAAAAAATATTTAATTCAGATGATAAAAATTTAAATTTCCTTTCAGCAGTTTGATTTCACAAATTATAAATGGTTTCTCGTTCCCACTTCCCTCCCCTCCTTGTAGACGCGGTGAATGAGCTATTTATAGATTCCCGATTTTTTAATTGGTAACGGGTTGTTACATAATTTCTCATTCTCAATTCCATTATATTATTATAAACATCAAATAATTAAACAAAACTGTAAAAAAAAGAAAAAAAAAAAGAGAAGAGCGAAATTGGGTTGCAAGATTTGGTACAGCAAAGTGTTCCAAATTGGAAAGTTCACTTTGTAGCCTGAAATGGTTTTATAAAAAAATGGCAGATCCTTAATAACGTTAACAATCAAAACATCTTAGCTAATGTATACATGATATCAAAACGATTGTTTTAATGTTATTAAGGATCTGCACTGTTTTGAACCATTTTTGATTGATTACTTTGGGAATACTACTGTATTATTTTGAGAACAGTACTCTACGCAGAAATCTTACAAC
Organism: Maratus speculifer; assembly: GCA_964019185.1. NCBI lineage: Eukaryota > Metazoa > Arthropoda > Arachnida > Araneae > Salticidae > Maratus > Maratus speculifer. The sequence goes on along the minus strand of OZ025294.1, from coordinate 118,112,657 downwards.
CCAGCTTGGGTCTTTTTTTTTTTTTTTTTCAGTGAAGGAATATTATTTTTTTCCCCAAGAGTTGTGCCGGTTTATCCAGCAAGCCGAACCATCGGATTACGGACTAAAAGATCTTTACTGTGTGACTGAGTACTTATAACTAAAATTTTTTAATTCGAAATTTCAGATTTTCCCAATTTTTGTAATCAAAATAGGCACCGGTCCCAATTCAGATTAGCGAAGCTCTATTACATATTTTTACAGTCTGTTTGTTATTAATGAATATTATTGGCTTCCTATAAGATGATAAAATAATGAGTTTCGTTAAAAAAGTTGCGCCCTCCAAAAATTCAAGGTCTGCGACCTTTACAATGACCCAGTCCGACCCTGCATACGTATTATATGTATGCATAAATTATGCACCCAGTACTACTCATATTTATATGCAGAGTATCACAAAAATGGCCACATCTTCAAGAAAAATTACTAGAAGGATAATAATAAGAAAAGTGATACATTGGTAGATACGAATATTTCTTTGCAACATTTATTTTGCTTATCTATGTGCGTTTTGTAAGATGTCTAAAAGAAAATATTCCAAATTGTTCATAATTAATGTTTTTACTTTCTTTTATTTTTATATGAAGAAAGTATTGGATTCATGAAAATTTTTGAATTCCAATTTTTTACGTTTTAAGTCAAGTGTCAAAGATTCCAAAAAGCAATTTTTTTTTTTTTTTTTTTTCTTACAAAATGTCTGTTTATGAGTCTCTGTCTGTGACATAAGTTTTGGGGGCGCTGTATCTCAAGAATTAATGCACTGAATTTGCTAAACATTTATATTCAGGTAGTTTCTGATATAAATTGTTGCTGATTTGTTTTTGGTGTAAATTTCTCAACAAATGGCGTTGCTATACTGCATTTTTTTTTCTTACAATTTACGCAACATCTATATCGCATTAGGATTTCCCCTAATCTTTAGGCACGGTTTTCCCCTAAACTTCAGATTCAGTAAACCCATGATATGAAATAGTTTTGTTTATATTTCTATGTGAATTGCTTAACATGTGGCGCTGCTATGCTGCATTATTCAGGATTTTTGCAATAACTCTATTTCAAAAAGTAATGTACGGAGTTCAATAAAAATGCATATTCAGATAGTTCTTGATATACATTGAAACTGATCAGTTATTGTTGTAAATCATTCAACAGGTGGCACTGCTATGTTGTATTATTTTACGATTTTTGCAAGAGCTCTATCCCAATGATTAATATGCGGATTTTCATTAAACTTCAGATTTAGTAAATCCGTGGTATGAACTAGTTCTGTTTATATTTTAGTGACAATAACCCAACAGGTGATGCTGCTATGCTGAATTTTTCCCAATTCCTTCAATAGTTCTAATCCAAGAGCTAATGCACGAATTTTTTCAACAAATTTCAGATTCAGGTATAGTTTGATAAATATTATTGCACTTTATGTTTTGGTATAAGTTGCCCAACAAGTGGCGCTTTTTATGTTGCATTTTTCCCAATATCGCAATTGTCTAATTCAAGAAACAATGCATGGAATTTCATGTCCTTAGAATCCTCATGATGAGCATAGTTTGTTATTTTATTTTCGCGCATTGGTAGCGCTTTTTGAAATATTCACATGCATGAGACAGAAGTTTTGGGATTGCCACATACGATTAGTTTTAAATTGCTATTTTAAATATTATAATTTTTTTTAAGTAAATATTATTTAAAATGCAAAATCAAAATAAAAAATAAGATACTTAATCAAAAGAAAAAAAATCAATTCGAAGAATGAAACTTTGACTAATAACAGTTTTAAATTACCCTTTTTTTTTTTTTTTTCTAAAAATGCATTTTTATTTTAAAATGAAGTTTTATGATGTGATTCTGTTTACAAATTATATAGCTAACCATCTCAAAGCATTCAAAATTCTAACTCTATAAATAAATAAAAGAAAAATGAATGTTTCCTTGATACTTTTACAGTAACATTGCGCATTGAATAACACGCATTTCCATTTGTGTCTGATCCCTTGAAACCCCGCAAATTATTAAAATAGACATAAATCTCTGAGTTTTGCAGGAATCAAGATAGATTTTTTTTTTTTTTTTGTTGTTGTTGTTTAAATTAAAAAATGATAAAGAAAAATTTCCTAAGGAGAAATCTTAACCAACCAGGGCCGTATAAAAATTTAATTTTTGTATTTCCCTAAATAGTCCCCCTGTGTAATTGGAACTTATTATATGAAACTTTGCACCCTTTTCTGATTCTGCCCCCACTTAGGCAATAAATAAGTAAGGAAAAAAAAAGAAACTTTGCAACTGTAAGTATTGTGCCTAGGGGCAATATTTAAAGAGATAACCTATTGTTTCGATAAATATGAGTCACCCTGTGTCTGTGCATGTGTGTTTATTTTATTGTAACTAAAGATGTGAAATTTCTTGTTTTTTTTTTTTTTTTTTTTTTTTTTTTTTTTAATTGTAGATAAGAAGCCTATTTTTTTAAAATTCTCAAAAAATTCTGAGTAAAAAATAAAGAATTAAGTTGAAAAAAAAATAACAGCCCATTTTGGATTGAAGAATAATAATAATGATAAAAAAAGCATTTGAAAATGCAGTTAGATAGATCGACACACAGCTGAAAATAAAATATCCATACCTGAAAAAAAAAAAATCGGAATAACTAGTATTTGTTTTTTATAATTTTCCCTTCGAAACATGCAAACTGATTTTGCAATAGTTTCGTAAACAGTATTAAAACCAGCTTGAATTCAAGACGCGAAAACCTTCAAATTTTCCTTAAAAAAAAAATAAATAAAATAAATAAATAAAATAAAATAAAATAAAATAAAATAAACTGTATAATTATTATTATTATTATTATTATTATTATTATTATTATTTTGCTTAAAATGACATTTAAATCATGTTTCTATCTTAATTGGAAAAGGAAATATTAAATTTTATGTTTTGGTTTGTTTTCAAAATCTAGCACTTTCCAGCAAAGATTGATATGGAAACAACGAAAGTGCGATTTTCTTCATGATGGTTTTATTCACCATTTCTCTTAGATAAACCATTATAAGTCAAGAATCGTTACAGATAAATGGTTCAAACTTGAAATATGTCTTTCTTAATTCTTTTACAGTAATTTTGATTCAACAAATAAAAAAAATAATTACTTTTAAAAATTTGACTTTTTTTAAGTTTTATTTTTTTTTCATATTTTTAATTTAAGTATTTTTAATTTTTATTTAAATTAGTATTTTAAAAAATGCTGAATGAAAATCAAAGCGTTTATATTCCTATTTATTTGAATGAAAGAAAAAGTGAAATTCTGCAAATAATGATTTTGCAAACAATTTTATTTTACCCATATTTTGAATATATATATAATATTTATGAGAAGTTTCATCATGTGATTTTGTTTACAAATTATATAATTACATTAAAAAAAAAAAAAATCAAAATTTTAACTCAATAAATAAAAATTAAAATAAAAAAAATCTTCATAGAAAAAAAAAATCTACATAGAATTAACATTAGCAATGGGTATTTCGTGTGAATGATATGGCTTCTTATGAGCACATACAATATATAAGTTGTATATTCGCTGTAATAGCTCTAAAGCTGCGACTATTTACTGCTTATGACAATGTCAACGCAGAATTAACGAGTTATTAAAAACTCCAACACGGTGAGTTTCAATTAAAACAATAAATGAATAAAAAAGTGTGAAAATATCTATCTCTACATTTTAAAATATAAAGTAAAAATTCTATCCTAAGGATTCATGATAAATTAAAGGACAATAATGCATACAAATGCATCATATATCTTAAAGTTATTATTATTACTATATAACATAGTTGATTAAATCCTGAGGTTTGAGTTGCTCAATTTTGTGACCATCAAACTACGGGGGATTACTCTCTGAGTTATATACTATGTTATTTATTAATGCAATTATATTTCTTTTTATGTTAAAAAGAATTCTGTAAGATACGCAAAATTCTTCAGTTGGACTAATTTTACTTTTATTAAAATCTTTATCAATTAAATTATGTTTCATAAGATAGTATTACAATTCTAAATACACGTGGGGATTTTGTCCGTGGGGATTTTGTCCAGTGGGGATTTTGTCCGCGGGTATTTTGTCCGTGGGGATTTTGTCCGCGGGGATTATGTCCGCAACCCATATAATAAGGTCCCTAACCCTATCCCTAACTATTTGGCAATAAATAATTCAGAAAACTGCCAAGATTTTTTTAAAGATCAATTAAGAAAATTATTCATGTGTTTCAACTGCTTACATTTTAATTCAGAAATACATTTTTTTTATGTGATTCATATTATTTAAATAGATCAAGTATAATGAATTTTTGAAATCATAGGATTTAATTGTTAATGCATTAAAAATTATTTTAGTAATCCTGTTCAGTTGTCAGGTAGGAACCTTTATGGCATTTTAAATGATGACTTACGGTCGAGAAATCTAAATTGAATTATGTGAATTTTTGTTAGCATTGCTAACCAGACATAAAAAGCGTAAACAAGGTGTACCTTTTCACTCTGTTGGTTTTATATCCTGTTTGTAATGTGAATAAAAAGTCACATAATTAAATTTATACATTACATTATTTGTGAAATATGCACATTTTATCAATAGTAAAATAAAAACAAACTTACATTGTATTTAGCAGTCCTATAAGAATACTGGCATGGATTCGTCGAACTTCTAGACAGTTGTCTTGTAGTATTTATTTCAGTTACACTACTACGCTTATGAACAGATACAGGACTGTGTTTCATTTTCTTACGAACTTTCTTTTCCTTTCTGTGAACTTTCTTTCTTTTAAAAGGGACAAAATACTCATAGTTAGTACAGTGATCTTTCTTTTCACTATAAGAAACATTCACTGAGGTAAAGTTTGTATTATAAGAGTTTGCAGCCTCAGGATGTTCTTTCCTCTTTCTGGAAACATTATCTTTGTTTACGATAGTCTTTTTATACAAACCATCGCTTTGATTTACATTACTTCCTTTACCAGAAACACTAGTATTGGATATGCTAAGTTTAACACTGGTTTGAATGCTAGTCCTTTTCTTATTACTTTCTTCATGTGACTGGAGATTCTTAGGTGCATCACAGGAAGTTTGATTTTGTATACCTACAGCAGAGGCTTGTGTATCTGATACAACAGCAAGTTTTGGAGTGTTAGAGATGACTTTTGTTTCAGAATTATGTCTGACTTTATCAGAATGTTCTGACTCTAAAGGAGTTTTAACAGTAACAGTAATATTAGATGGATGTAGGCCAAAGTTACTTTCACCAGAAACTTGACTGCCAGATTCATCGCTTGCTTTTGAAGATTGGGAGCACATCTGTTGTTCAGGATTATATTTCACTTCACTAGGGCTTTTATCTTGTGATATTAGATTTGCAATAGAAGTAAAATCTCCACAGCGCTTTGGAACCTTTTCATGAATACTACGATCAGCAGCTTTAGAAGTAGATAAATTCAGACAGATGTCAATGTTGACTTTATCTTCTTTATGAGACATCTCTTCTCCCTGAGATATGAGATTTTTTACAGGTGCAGACACATTGTAAGAAATTGTGCTTTGTGTATTTTTCCATAGACATTGGTTTGCTGAGATACTACTTGTATGAGGTATGTTCAAACTCACTTTTTCTGGAGGGCTGTGCTTTTCCTTATTTGCAATTTTTTCTTCTGGCAAATAAGGTGTTTTGACAGATGCAACATCGCAAATGTTCAATTTTACATCATTTTGACACTGAGGAAAGTTCACTGATGATTTAATGCTTTTATCAGTTGCAGTAGATAAATTTGCAGAATTTACTTTCTTGAGATGTTTTTCTCCTGTTGGTCCTCGATTATCACCTACACTTTGATTCACAGAAACAATCTTAGTATTCGAAACATTAACAGTACTTTTTATTTCAGGTGTATCTTTTTTTTCTTTAGGGACTTTTCCTTCAGGCAAATGGGCACTTTTAGCATCACAATACGGTTTACTTGTCTGGCTGATACTTGGTACTGATTTCAATGAAAGGCAACTTAGATCGAGAGTACTATGGCTTGTATCTGTTTCAGTAATCTGACTTATATTTTTATGTACCTTTTCATCTGGAGAAACATTTTGATGAGTCATTAATTTATAATTCATGTAGTTTACTCTATTTTCAAGGGAAGTGGGGTTTATTAAAGCAGCAGATACATTAGAATTTACGGTGGCTGATTTAATAACATCTTCTCTTTTAAAGTTTTTAATAGATGAATCCACTGCACTAGAAGATAAAATTTCACTCTTTTCTAAAGAAAGGGAATTCACAGAACCAATACTTTTATTAAGACCGCTCAAGTCATGAATGTCAGCATTAGTAGATACATTAAAGTTGGTCTTAGAAGAATAAAACAATTCTTGCTTATGAGAATTATTTTTAATAGGATTTATATCCATGTAATTATTTTGACCAATTCGGTTTTCATAAACAATTGGCTTTGATAAATCACCTGTGTAAACATTTGACGGAACATTCCTTTCAATAGTTTGTCTCCTTTCAACAGAAACCTTTCTATCATTTTCATCAGAAATATAGGGTTTAAAACTAATCTGATCAACTTTTCTATCAGGAGGAACTGTTTTAACTGGAGTAATGTTCGCTTTTTCTTTTTTATCAAAATTTACTTCTTTACTTTTCTCTGTTTTATTAGAGTTCATATCCTTTGAGCTTGCACTTTTAATAGGAGTAGAAGTTGCTGGATAATTGGACTGTTTTACTCCTTCAGAAACACTGACATGTACTGAAGAACTTACTCCAGAGTTATTGACTGCCATTTCACGCATGGATATATTTTTCTTGGGATTGGGATATTTTTCACTGCTTTTCTGGTTTAATTTAGTTTCTTCTAAATTCTTACTTTGCAAAGATGCAGCGGCTTCTTTGCCTTTAGATGGACTTTTTTCATTTAGAACTTTTGTACTGTCTAATGACCTATTCAAAGGAATAGGATACTTTTTATAAATTTTATTACAAGTATAGTCCCATTCTTTTTCTTGTGAATTACTATCCTTGCGACTTTCTGGATCATTTTTAATATTATTGGACGGTAACTCACTAGAATGATGCACTGAAGCACTACTAGCACTTTTTTGTGTATCAATGTTTGTTACAGAAATAGACTCTTTCTTTGTCTTATTAGCTGTAGAATTTTCTTTACTCTCATTGATGCTTTTGCATTCTTTGTTATTACCAATTTTAGATTTTTTGGCTGATTTTTTATTCTGATGTTTTATATCCTCAGAAACAGAAGTGCCAACTTTAGAAATCTCCTCGACATTTTGAAAAGGAACTTTACCTCTGTCAACATTACTGTTACTCACAAAATTATTTACCTGAGAATTTTTAACAGGCATGTTCATTTCAATAACTGGAGGATTTGGCATCACAGTAGAGCTTTCTTTGCAAGAAAATTGTAGCTCTATTTGATTTGAAACCAAATTATTTTTAACAGACTCAAGTTGGTTATTTTTTGATCCACTGCTTGCACCACCTTTTTTGAGTAAAGAATTTACTTTAAATTTCCCTTCCAATGAATTGTCTTCACTGCTCTCTTTATCAACTTTACCTTCATTGTCGCTGTTAGTGATAAAATTCAATGCATTGCTAATTAACACATTGCCATTTTCATCATCTGAGCTTTCATCAGAAAACAGTTGCTCAAGATTCTTACTAGGAATAGTGTTAGAACATGAAGGAGTTGCTTCAATGCCAATTTTATCTGAACAAAATGAAGCTATACTAAAAATTGGCTTTTTATTTTCTAAAGAAAGGGAGTCATTAAATGAAACAGGAATATTGAGTGGCGACACTGAAGTTTCATTTTCCTTTCCTAACTTACAAGTTGAAAGAAAACTTTCTTGGTTGGATGGTTCAGTTTTAATAAAATCTTTCACATCTACTGAAGTATTCATAAAAATAGAAGTGTTATCAGTCTTCAAGTTGGAGTTTGAAATACCAGACACTAAACCGGGAGTTTGAGGAACTTCAGAATTAACAATGTTATCAACAAAAGGTTCGAAACCTTCATCGTCCACTTTTGCCTTTCCATCATCAAATGCAAAAATATCATCAAACTCCATATCTTCCACCTCACAAGGCAAACTATCTAACCAATAACTATCAAAATTCTTCAAACAAAGCTGTGCTAAAGCAGCTGTATTAGTTTTATCAAAGAAGTCACCTCCATTGTTTTCATCACACTGAATGCCATCAAGTAATTCATTAGGTTGTTTGTCATCAATTTTAATATTTCCCATTATTACCTCATTAACAGGTTCTTGCTTCAACTGCAAAAGGTTTATTTCTTCTTTTTTATGTAATCCTACGTCTTCACAGTTATATAAATTAGTCTCCTGCTTGATCTCAACTTTAATTTCATCATTTCTTTTAATATGAAGATCAAGCGGTAAAGGCATTATTTCTTCTTTTTTCACTTGAAGATTACTGCCATTATTATTCTTACCAATAGGTGTACTTACTTGTGTTGTAGTTAATGTAACATTTTCCCTTCGTACCTCTAAATTTAAGGGAACAGAATAATCAGTTTCAGGTATATTAGCTACTGGCATAGTAGCAGAATTGTCACCATTTGTTAGAGCAGGATCAGAGTCAGGAGAAGGTTTCTGCAAGCTTTCAATGAACTCTTGAGCTGTTGGCAACATTTTTAAAATATTATGAACACTTTCATAATTTTTATCATTCGAAACAAAGCTTTGATGTTTTGAACTTTTTATGTGCTGCTTAAAATCAGCAAAATGTGTTTTACAACACTCACAGTAATTATTATCTTCTTTGGGCCTTGCCCTATTATTTTGAGGTTTCTTCTCATTTACTTTTACAGGTAAATTAGCACCTTTGCCTTGATGAGTTGGCCTAATAATAGGGTTCATGTGAGTGAACTGTATGTGTTTGGTCACTACCACTGGTTTATTTAAAATAACATTACAAGCCTCAGGTTTTACCAAAACACTGGCATTTTTCAATGGAACTAAGCGATCAGGATCATTATTAAACATTTTGTAACATGGTCGATAGTTTTTATTAACAGTCTCAAACTTAATAAAATAGCCACTGAGATTTGAAACGTTTTCAGATGCTTTTCGGGGTTGTTTTTGACGAATCACTTTAAATTGAGGTTCAGTCCAAGTTAAAAACTGCGCAATTCCCAGAACTTGAATGTTATACTGACGAGCATAACAAATCAAACGATAAGGCGAGTACTTACTGGACGTATTGGTGGCTAAAAAATTGTAACCTCTAGATGTTGATGGTATATTAGACAAACTACTTGGATAAGGAAATGATGCTACAATGGTACCATTTACAGTATTGTAAGTCGTTTTAACAGACAGATCAGGCAACAAATCTTGTCCAATAAGCTGATTATCTTCAACAAGCAGAGTTGTTACATCTTTGCTCAGAAATTCTTCAACTTTGCCACCTAATAGTGAGATTCTTGTTTTTAAAATTTCTTGATTTGAGCAATTTGTCAATATGAAAAATACTTGTCCTTTTAAGCATGATTCTGGTGTGGATTTACATTTATTTGTCGGGCACATATTCATTGGACCGGACGCTTTTCAGCACCGACATTTGCTACTACAGTTCTATAAAACTTGTTTACGAGAGATGAGAAGTAGCATAGATGCAATAGCCATAAAGAAAACTATAAAATAAGCTGATCAGAAAAAATATATAAGAAATAAATAATACATAACTAAGAGTTAAGCACCCCGCGAGTAGACTATAGAAACCTAGAGCGTTGCCATCTTCCTAAAAATTTAGTGAGTAATAAACAATCACAGTTGATTTTATCAGTGTTGTCATTTGCCAACGACAATTTTGTGAAAATAAATACAAATAAATAATTTCATGTTAGTGTTATTTTCTATATATGAATGCTTTTTAAACGATTTATAATCAATCGCCTTCACGATTTAATAAACTCATAACGATATTTTGATAGGTAACATGAAGTAAAAGGATTTTTTAAGATCTTCACTAATAAAAAATTAGTAAAGATGAGCTATTGTTTTTTCGTAAAGAATACAAAAAAGGGAAAAGCGTGATGTTCAACTGTATTACTATTCATTTGTTTTAAAGACTTTTTTTCTTAAAAGTAATCTTTATGAAAGGCTATGGAGTTTTCTTCTTATATTGTTGTTTTTTAGTCTTTTTCACCTATATAAGTTAATGTAAGTTTTATTTTATATAAAATTTTCCGGATAATTCCCGACAATTCTCAAATGCACTGATGTTAACTTTTTCTAAAATGAATTTGCAGGTTGGTTGGTGATCAGAAGTGGAGAGAAAAGTCTGCGTCTGGAAACTGTAACAGTTTCTGCTATTCTTAACTGGAACCAAATATATTGCTGTCTGTCGGTTGCGCTGTCAAAATCAATTTTTAAGTATATCTAAATAATTGCTTACCTATTACTGATCAGCTTAATTTCGAACTAAGAAACTTCCAAAATGGCAGACAATGAACAAAAAGCGATGCAATTAGTTGCCGATGCTGAAAAAAAATTGAAATCTTCTCAAGGATTTCTTGGTGGTCTGTTTCGGTAAGTAACATTAACAACTGATATCGATATTAAAAAATATATGCTTCATCTTGTCTTAAAAATGAATATAATTGTTGTTAAACATCATTTGTTTTTTATGGTCAATGTTTCTGTTTCCTCATATTGTATCTTAAAACTGAGCATAAAAATAGAGTTGAAATTTTTCTATTAAAAGTTAACTTATCAAACTCTCCTAATCTTTTAATAATTTGGTCATGTTGAAAGCTGAAACTCAGTTTTTCTTCTTAAACCTATGATTACTTCTAATTTGAAAATCTTGTCAACTTTGATTCTGAGATGAAGTTTAAATTAAATCTTGAACATGTCCATCATTGTTTTTGTATGCTTCACCGTTCATCATTCTTTGTTTATCAACTCCCCCCCCCCCCCAGCTTTTGATACTGCAACATAGAAAATAATCTATAATAATAAATTGCTGTTTTTTTTTAACATTGTGAAGCTTTGTTTTTATGAAATATCCTATTTAATAAGGATGTGTTGAAAATTGTATATAGTACAATAAACTCCTATAAGGTGGACTCTGTGCAAGACGAAAATCTGGCTAACTCTGTAAGATTTTCAAAGCCATGTAAATTCATAGACATAGAGTAAAATTTGTCTAAGGCAGATTATTGTATACTATGGAAAATTTTCTTGGTTTCGATCAGTTCTGTCTTAGACAGAGTTTACTGTATTTCATTTTTTTAATGGAAAAGGTTTGACTGATGAAATTTAATCATTTTGCTTATTGGTGACTTCCTCATTAGCCATTAAAAAAATTGTATTTATACATATATAAAATAAGGAAATATTATAATATTTCCTTACTACTAGAAAGATTACTACAGTAGACTCCTTCAAATCCACACAGCTTGGGACCAGAGATTGTGCAAATTTCTGGTCATTGCTTTGTTTACATTTTTAAAACATTAATTTGAATGTAATTAATATTGCAATCGTAACTATAGGCTGAATGCTTATAATATTTTAAATTATTAAAATAAGTAAGAAACTAAATAATAAAACTTTAGATAATTTTTAAAATGATTAGAATATTAACAGAAAAAGTCAAGTTAATAATCAATAATATATGATCAAATATTCATTAGGTATAAAGATGGAATGTATTTTTCCTAAATTATTCAATGAAATTTTCCTCTTAAAGGTACTTTACTAATTCACATCAAAATCATAAAATAACAAAATTTTATTTCAGGTTTAGCAAGACTTAATAACAGGGCTGGGTTTTTGCCGAAAGAAAATGGTTTCTGCCATTCCAGTGGCAGAAACTAGTAACAACTGGCATAAACTCATTTAATGACTAATCTGAGACTTTTTTAGTAGTATTAAATTGCTTATATGCATTTTATTATTCAGGATAAAAAAAAAGAAATATTGTGAATAGTTGAATTAAAAAAAAAAAATGTATTAGAATTTGATAGTTTTGAATCTTTTACAAAGAATCTGGACCATATTATTTGCAGGTAGTTGAAAATCATGAAAATGATAATTAAGGACATAGCAGTTGTTAAAATTGTAAATAAATATAATGATTTATAAAGAAGTTAAATACTTGTTACAAATGTTAAAATCTATTGCACTGTTGCTTTAGATAAAAGTAAAAAACATAACTGTTCTATTGCAACTGCTCATAAAATTTGCTTAACTTTATTTTATGATCAAAATATCATAGAAACTCACATAGATTCATTAGATTCAAATCTCATTTAATGCAGTGCTAGTTTTTATGCTAACTTATTTACTCCATCTTAAGAATATTAGATCAAAATTTACATATGAGCCTACAGAAAAATTCTTTTTTGATAACAATCTAAATTTTGTGCCATATGTAATAACCCCTTGTAGCAAAATCGATTCCTTTCCTTAGAAACATATTTCCAAAGGTACCAAGTTTCAATAAAAGATATCAGTAAGCAGGTTTTGAGGAGGGGGGGTAAAAGCAAATTTTTAAAAGTTATTCTTTTGCTTTTTCGTGATCTTTTGATAAAATGTGTGCATTTTTTGCAATCTCTTGATGTCATTTGTATATTTTTCACTTTTTTTGATAAAATTTGCACATTTTTTTGCTATTTTTTGATGAAATTTGCATGTTTCTCATGATATTTGGATGCAATTTGCACATTTTTTTTCAATATTTGAACGAAATTTGCACCTTTTTTGCCATCTTTTGACTAAATTCTCGATTTTATGCAAACTTTTGATGAAATTTGCATCTTGGATGAAATTTCGTTTTTTCTGTGATGTGTTTGGTCTAATTTGGTGCTTTTTTGTGATGTTTTGGTGCTTTTTTTTGTGATGTTTTGACTAAATTTGTGTTTTTTTTTTTTTTTTCCCCACAATTTTTTAACCAAATGTGCATTTTTTAACACTTTTTTTTCCACAAAATTTCATGTTTTTTTCTGCATTTCCATGTCGAAATTTGTGTTTTTTCAAATAATCTTTTGGCAAAATTTGTGATTTTTTTTTATCCGATGCCCATAACACTATAGGTGAATTCCATTTTGTGACAGACACACAGTCATGACTGGGAGAACATTTTTGTTCATCTTTACGTACTAAATATTAAATGATAGTTAAAAAATTGCATGGGGTGATGTAAATATAGGCCTTATGCTATAAAAAAACACTAAAATTTTAATTCAAGAAAAAACTTAATTTAATTGATGGTTAAAATCTGCCGTGATAGACATGACAAAATTTAGACATAGATTTTGACTAGACACATATTATTATCATTTGCTCTTAATTGGCATGCATACCAAGACCAGAATATTTTAGGAAACAAAATAAGACTTGGATATGTGAAGCAGAAAAAAAAATATTGAAAAATTTGCAAATAGAAAAATATTATGAAACATTTATCAGCGTGACAGACATGACAAAGTTATGTGACAGACGTGACACATGTAAAATTTTCTTTTAATTTAAGTATTTTTTTCTTAAATATTACTTTCTTTACTTTTATCACAACTTGGAGATTACAATTCAATATGATATAACGGTATATTATGTTAAAAGAATCTCAAAATAAATTATAAAAAATATTTAAAATTTATAAAATCCCTTGAAAGTGACTAGTGTTGGAGTTGAAACATTTGCTAATATTTGGTTCTACTCATACCAGACAACATGATCGGATTTTTTTTGCTCGGTGAGGTTGGTGCGGTTTGGCAACTTCTCCGACGTTTACTATACCGTAGTGGGTGGTGTTTGTTTTTGAGTGCGAAGTGTGCACGTTTTTGCATTATTGTTTTGTTTTTAGGAAAGTTCTACCTTTTCGTTTCAGGTTGTATATCACTCCTGTTTTCAGTTCACTTACACAGTAAGCTAGCTTTTTATTTTGTGTCTTTCTCATTTTCATGATGTATTGTTGTGTGGCTCTAGTTCATGTTGTTACAGAGCTGAGCTGTTTATCATGTCGGGGTCACCCCAATCTCTAGTAGTCAACGATACTACTCCAGTAAGTGTACTTACTCCAGAAAATAATATTGATATGGAGAATGCAGAGAAACATGTTGAAAATAGTGCTTTGTACCGGTCAAACAAATCACAAGTTGAAATTTTAAATGAAGCCAATGAGGCAGGCATAGCGAGGGTTGCGATATTAATCTCTGCTGATACAGGAACAATTCCGAATTCTCATCCAAAGGCTCTACGTGATGCCATCTCGATACAAGTTGACAACCACATGGGAATAGATTCTCTGCGGCTGTCTAGACAAGGAAAGCTCACATTGACTATACAGAACATCGTAACGGCTACTCAAGTGTTAAACATCAAAACACTCCTGGGCATCCCGGTTTCTGCCCAGCCAGGGTTGTTTGGTTTAAACCAAGTGGTTTTTTTAAAAAAACCATGCTGGTTTTTTTTAATTTGGTTTTTTTCCCTTTTCTCTAATGTTTTCATTTATTTTACACATTATTAAAATGTGCAAAATCAAAGTTATGGAGTAGCCACAAGCAAAGCTAAAGACAAATTAAATTTTTAAAATGACAAACATCTTTAATCAATCTAATTTTTCTTACTAGCTATAAATTGACATGGCAAAATATTTTTCTACAGTGAACTGTGGAGGTTAAAAAAAGGTAGTTTTAATTATTTTTTAAACCTTTTATTTTTTTTAAAAATGCAAAAATGGCATATGCCAGCCAAAAATGCAATTTTACTGCTTAGATAGCTAAATTATGATTTACTAAGGATTGCATCATGTATCAAAGCATCAATAATGACATAATCATAAGTCATTCTTTCCATTGGTTACTCTTGTTCTGTATGTGGCTATGAATTTTCTCTGTTCCAGAGCTATTGGTTTTAGCAAGCTTTGGTTTTTCTTAGATTGGATTTGCAGTTTTTAAATTATTTTTTTCTGTTTCTAGTTACTTTGTATTATATTTTATTTTAAGAAAGCTACTTATATATATTGAAATAAAAGAATGTCTAAAACTACAAGAAAGGAAAATATAATCTGGTTTTCATTTGAGGGAATAAGAAATACATCAGAAACATGTTTAAGAGCTAAATGTAAAAATTGCATGCAATGTAAATGCTGTCAAATTAGCTCTTCCTTATAATACTAGGATTGATTCATTTTCAGATGCTTTAGATGTTTACCTTAAAAATTGCCCCACTTTACTTAAAATTTGTGTAGAAAATAGGAATGTTATTGATAAAAATATTTAAAAGCTCGTATCTGTCTAATTTTTATTTTAAAAGAAATGTTGAAGATATGTTTAAAAAACTGTTAAATTCTATTGCAGTTGCCCTGGATAATATCTAAAGTAATAAGTTCCATTACTAATGCAGTTTATAATTGGACAGGTCTTCAAAAAATATTAAGAGAAAAAAATGTAAATAAAAAAGTCTCATAGTTTTTTAGTCCATGTATAAAATAGCCCTAACACCCATGCCCTTTTAGGTATACATGCTTGAACCACAATACAGTCAAAGTGAACTATGTGAACAAGAAAAAAAGGATACATTAAATTTTACAAAACAAAAATATCCATGTAACTGGATGCTTGCACAGATAATAAAATTTAGTGCTAAATCTTCACCTTTTGATGAACAAAGAAACAGAAAAAATAAAGTTTGTATTTAAAAATAATAATAATAATAATAATTTTTCTAAGCCTATGTCACAATTTGTGTAAGCATTACATTCGTTGATGTATCAAGTAAGTCAATACACATGTATTTTTTAGCATTAATAAAATGCATATTGATATTTTTTAAGTAAATATATGTAGTAAGAGATTAATAATCATTTGTTGATGTTAATACTGTAAATAATTTCTAAATTATGCACAAGAAAATGTTTTCTATTTCAGCTTATTTCTGTTAATTTAGTAAAATATGTTTGTTTGCCCTTTACTATGTTCTTCATTATCAACCTGCATATAATTATTTCTTAAATTATTATCTAAAAGGTTTATATAAGTATACTAATAAATTATTAGTTTTTTTTTTTCACACAATGAATATTACCCTATAGAAACCTAAACTTATAAGATAATTTAATTATAAATTTTTATGCTTTAGTTATTTAATTATCAAAAAAATAAATACTAATGTGAATGTTTAACATTTATTAACTATTAATTACAAAAAATCATCATGACTTTCTAAAACTCAAGTTATTTTTCTTGCAAATGCTATTTAAATAATGATTTGAAAAAAACCCGGTTTAAACCAAAAAAACCCGGTTTTTTGGGTTTTTTTTTTCAAAAAAACCGGTTTTTATACCAACCCTGTGCCCAGCTGCTAATGGACAATATTACCACCAGGTTTTTGTTGCGCAACATGAACCCTCAAATCAACTGCAAAGACATAGCTGAGGAACTTGAATTTTCCGGAATTCCCATCCTGGAGATCCGTCGATTTATACGCAAGGAGGGGGCCCCACTTCGACTGTTCTGGTGACAAAGCTGGGATGCAACTTGCCTGACACTGTTAAACTGTGGTATCAAGTCTTCCGCATCTCCTTGTTTATTGACAGGCCGAGACAGTGCCGTAAATGTTGGAAATTCACTCATGGCGCCGGTGTTTGCAGAAGCGACTTCGTGTGTGCCCAGTGTGCTAATGTTTATATGGGTTCCTGTACGGTAGACCCCCCACTTGCGCAAACTGCAAAAGCAGCCATCTTGCCACAGACAGGACTTGCCCTAAATACATACAGGAAACTCGGATTTTGAAATTTAAGTGTGAGCACCACCTGGGTTTTAGTGAAGCACGGAAATCATTCCCGACCAGTGGCTATGCTAAAGCCGAGTCCTATGGCCAGGCTGCCTCTGCCTCTCCCCCCCTCCGGCAAACTATATCACTAGATCGGACCTTCAGATTATGCTACAAGGTTTTGCCGAGAATATCGCTGCTATGATGCAATCTGTCCTGGAAGCCCAGGCTTTAAATTATGAACATATGCTGTCTGCTGTCACCTCATCCTTGGTAGGGGCCCTGCGGGACGCTCTTTCCCCAGGTCACCCCCCCTCCTTCACAAAGCGCTACTGATAAACTGCAAAGGCCGGGTCACTCATTGACTTGCACTATTTCACGCAATAGCAACGTCAAAAAATTGTGCACCGGGATGTCTAATCCAAATAATCTCCAAACACAGAATATGGACTCTTCCTCAGGGGATGATTGGACTTTAGACGAGCATTCCACCACAAGAGACAAGCCCGATCTCAATGCCTCCATCACTTAGGTGGTTGAGGTAAGCGTCTTCTTTTGTTTATTCCTTTTTCTTACTGGTTTTTGTTTTCATGTTTATCTGCAGTTTGTGGAGTTATTGTCTTGTCCTATTTAGTTATTTTTGGGTTTTTGTTTCGCAATTGAGTTTTTCCCATTTTTGCTTTCCGTTTCTGAGTTCCGGGGTTTGGGGTACTCGTACTCTTAGTTGGTGGGGTTTCTTTTCAAAAACTCTCTATTTGTGAGTTTTCTTTATGGTCAGTTTTTTAGTTCATTGGAACTGTAGAAGTGTCTGGGCCAATGGTCATTGGCTTCGCTCTCCACCTTCGCCCAGGCTCGCATTATTTGCCTGCAGGAAACCTTCCTCACGCCTTCGGATAGTTTTTCTCTCCCGGGCATGAATGTGTTTTGGAAGGACTGCCTGGATGCTCGCGGTGGTGGCCTTGTGACGGCCATTAAGACCTCATTGGATGCTCTGTTGGTGCCTTTGCCTCCCTGTCCGCAGCCAGATTTTGAAGCTTTAGCTGTCAAGGTCTTTAACCGCTCCTGGGTTTCCTTGATAAATGTATACTCCCCCTCGGGTCTTTTCCCGGGTGAGTGGCTTTCTGGGGTCCTGGATTCGTTGAGTTCCCCTATCATCCTCTTGGGTGATTTCAATATTAATCTTTTGGGTCATGATCCTCCGTTCCCTCCTAGAATTCGTCATCTGTTAATTAGTCTGCCTCTCATGAGATCTGCTTCCTAAACTTGCATTCGCCGACACGCTCTGCTCCTAACGGGTCGGCTTCGTTGTTAGACCTTACCTTGTTGTCCCCTTCACTTCATAGGGACATCCACTTCTACATCCACCCAGATAATTTTGACTCAGACCATCATCCTGTTGTTCTGTTCCATAATAGCATGATCACCCCGGCTGGGCCGGGTCGGGTTTTGGTCAATTGGTCTAAGGCTAGCGCCTGCCTCAATGAGATGTTAAACGCCTCCAATCCTACCTACTCAGAGTTCGAACAGTTCTGTCACCAGGCTATCCAGGCTCAGCAAGTGTTCCGGCGTTCCCAGGCGGCCCCGTCCCCACCTTGGTGGGATGCTACCTGCCAATCTCTATTGCGCCAGAAGCAGAGGTCCCTAAAGTGGGCCCGCTCTACTTGTTCCAGGGAACATTGGAAAAACTACAAGATGTTTGCTGCCAAACTTCGGCGCCACATGAAACTTGTGTCTCGTCAATACTGGGACAATTTTTGTCGGGATAGCTGCTCGAGTGGCAGAATATTCAAGATTCTGAAGCGTCTTGCTAACAAGGAGTCTACTCATGGGGACAATGTTTTGTGCAACCCTCATCCTGTGGTTTCTGCCCATCTTCAGGCCGAGGTTTTCTTGCAGCATTTCCAACAACTAGATGCCTATGAACCCTTGCCTTTTGACCTTAGTGATGGGGACGATTCTTTGGATGCCAGTTTTTCCTTGGAGGAGCTTTCAGATGCACTCAAACACACCAGGCCCACGACCCCCGGCGCTGACGGTATTTCCGCCCGCCTTTTGAAAAATCTCCACTCCGACAATCGGCAAAAGCTTCTTTCGATCTTCAACGGCTCGTATGAAAGTTCGTCGCTTCCGGCATCCTGGAAATTGGCCACTATCATCCCGATTCGTAAGCCGGGTAAACCGACTATGCAGACAAGTTCTTACAGACCGATTGCCCTGACTTCCGTCTGTGTCAAGGTTATGGAAAGAATGATCCTCCGTCGCCTCCTGATCTGGACCAGTGTGCGGAACATCTTTCCTCCCAGCCAGTTTGGTTTCCTCCCTTTTAGGGACTGCACTACGGCTCTCTGCACACTTGTTGATCATGTACGTCGTGCGAGGGCAAACAACCACTTTGTGGCTGCTGTGTGTCTAGATATTAAGGCTGCCTACGACTCCGTTTGGATCGACAACCTCATTTATAAGTTGGCTTCGCTGGGAATTCGTGGATGTATGGGCCGTTGGATTGCTGAATTTCTCACTGAGCGCCGGATCCAGATCAGATGGAGGTCGGCAACTTCTGGGGTCGGCCCCTGTCGTCATGGCGTTCTGACAGGAAATGTCACCCTGTTCTTGCCACTTTCCGGCCATATCTGCATTTCTATAGTCAATCTATCTTTATTACACTAACCTTATTACATTCATCCTTTTTTAAAGTTTACTCATTTATTATAACCTTTACAGTCTATTATTTACCTTTTCATTCAAATACCACTTTTACTTTTTCGTTTAATAAGTTTCCTTTTATTAAATCTGTTAACTTTATTAATATCTCTTTATTAAAGTTCTTATTCATATAAACAATAGTTACTTAACTTACCTTACATTTATTTCCAACACTTTTTACCTTTTAAAACGCCCGGCTTGTTGTTGTTTTCCCGTCGTACTTCGTATGCAATCGGAAGCTGTAATGACGTGTTTCTTTACCGTCACAAGGTGACGTCATTTGTCTATCGCTCATTTCCGGTATGACGTTTCGTCATGATGGTTTCTCATTTGACCATCGCTTCACCTGCCCTTTTGCATGCGTAATAAGTTTCTTTTAGTTTCCCTTCTAGTATAAATACTTCGACAATAGCTTAGATCCTTGTCTTAATGTTCCAGTATGAAGTGTTTACGTTCGTCTTGTTCAGTTTGATAATTATGATTTAACTTTTTGCTTTAGTTTCATTTATGTGGTTGTCGAAGTGCCGTTCTTTAGTTTTGTTAAATGTTTAGTAAAACTAATTTTACTTGAGACCGAGAAGCAGAAGTGTGGTGTTATCTCTTTTGATGTTTTCTCCACTTTACTGTGAGCGATGTTAAAGGCTAAAGTCCGTGAAGAAGGGCCGTTGTATTCGAGCCGAGTTTTGAAAGCTTCTCCGTGTTTACGTATGAAGACTGACAGCTGGTGAAGTGGGGAAAGTTTTATGATGATAACATTTATTTAGTCAGTAGTTTTACTCAGGTGCACTACTGCTCTTTTGAATCAACATTATGGCTACAGATCGTCAAGCAATCAGATGTAATATACCTTGTTTACCGAAGTATAATTTTTGCCTGCCATGAAGTCAGTTTATTTTGTTTCCTGTTTTAATTGTTTAATATATTTAAATACCTTTGTTAATTATATTGTTTTTATCTTTATTTCTTTTTAAATAAACGTTAGTTTGTTTTTAACTTATTTGTATTTATTTCATCAACATACAGTATTTTAGTTATTTAATTTTCCGGACTTTAACTTTTTACAGGTTTAGCGACTAAAAGCAAAAGCTTTCATTGTGCTAATTAATTTTAATCTCTGCTAATCTTTAATATTCAAAATTTAAATCCGTCAAGGTTATGGGCCCAGCCCTAACCTGTTTTTCTTTTATTAATTTAATATATTAATGAGTTATAAATTTTTTTTTTAAATAGAAATTATTTTGTAATAGTTAAATGTAGATTAAATCTAGCATTTTGTAAATTTTTTAATAGATATTTTTTTCTTAAACTTTAGTTTATTTTTGTATTTGCCATTTTTTTAACCCTTAACGGTCCGGCGATATCGTAGTAAACGCTGCTTCCATCGACATTTAGCGATGCTTTGCGATGGGGGGGCAGTTAATTTATTATATTTTGTTCAGTTTTTAATTAAATTTCATAGTTAAAAATTACTTTTATTTGGTTTTTAAATAAATTGCATAAGATTTATTTAAATTTAACAAATATTTTTAAAAATATAGTAATTTTTGAATTTTTATAAAATTTTTATGAACTTAGGTGAAAAATTTAACTGACTTTTGTTACCTTAAATTTAATGTAATTTTTGAAAGTTTAAGGAATTTTATTTAAATTTAAGGAAAAATAATTAAATTTTTGATAGATTTTTGATATATATATAAATTTTTTTTTGCAACTTAGAATTTTTTTTTAATTTGAGGTAAAATTAAATTTAAAAAAATTTTTTGGCTTCATGGCATACACTTCTTACTTCTATTTACCTGATGGAGACGCTGGCCTTCAATTCCTGGTGCAGTTTTGCTGAAGGAGGTTAAAGATTTTTGTGTCAACCAATAAAGTTTTAATGTTTGTGATGAAAAAAATGACATTTATTCAAGCATTCAAGTCATTTTTGGCGATTGCTAGCCTCGAGTTCCTGGTACAGTTACACAGATAGAGGTTCAAGATTTTGGAGTCTGCCATGTTGGTTGTGATAAAAGATGATATTCGTAAGAATTTTTAAGTCATCTTTGAAAGAATCATGCATGTTGAAGGTGGTTTTTGGCAGTGGTCCGCGTACTGGGCCATTGCATTTTGATATTCTTGTTGATACATTGCAGTGATATCATTGCAGTTTGATATTTTTGAAACAAGATTTAACTTTTTTTCCTGGTGTGACTTCAATCCGGAACTTTTGTGTGATAGTAAGCCTGGACTCGTCTTCAACTATGGCCGGTGTTTTTGAGTGGCTTGACTTATCTAAATCTCCAAGAGTGGATTTTTGAACTGTCATTGTGAATGCAGTTTTTTTTGCTGACTGGTGCCAAGAACTTGCCACCTGAGGTCAATGACATGCTTGCTGAGGACTTGAGTTTTTCTGCTTTTGGTGGTCTCTACTGGAAATGACTTTTCAGCCCTGCGTCGTGATATCAATGCTGTAAAGTTTTCAAGAAGCTTTTGAAGAGTTTAGTGTGCTCCATCAATGTAGCTGCAGTTAGAACTTTGCATCTTTTTCAGTATATATATTTGTTGTGTAAATTTTAAAATATATATATATACATTGTTATGCAAATTTTTTTTTTTTAAACATGAAATTTTTGATTTTGGTCCATCCTGTTTGGAGTTTATCTTGTATTTTGATCTTTTGTAATGAGGCTTAGTTTAAATTTTTACTGTGACTTTTTGAGCAATTTTGAATATTTTAAACTTTAATAAATAAGTATTTAAACTTAACTTTAAAGAATAAACTTAGCTTTAAAATCAGGGTGAAATCATAATCTTTTAAAGCATTTTCTGTAGTTTTGAATAGTTAATTTTTGTCAGGTTTGGAACGTATGTTCCGGGGTATTAAAGTTTGCCCAATTTTTGCCTGACATGGATAACTTGGTTTTATTAAGTTCTATTTTCATTTACAGTTAATTTCTTAAATGCTATATCTTGACCCTAAAATTTTATAAATATGGCTTAACTTTTATAATATGTTCGTCTAGATAATATTTTTTTTTAACTGATTTTCTTTACAGTTCAATGTATTTACTATCAGCTATTTCAGAAGTTTGTGGGGTTTTACCGTGCTTTACCCTCAATTACCTGAATCTTGATAGTTTAAATTATATAAAGTTCAGCTCTGGTCATATTTTATAAATTTGCTTATAAATTAGTTTAAAGGTTTTAAATAGGGGTCAAGATTTTCAATTAAAAGCTTATAATATACTATTTTATTTTGAAATATTGCTGAATTTTTTTTTTTGAATAATTAACTATACTCATTTAAAATAGTCTTGTATGAGGCTATATAGAGGATTGGTTGATTTGAGAAATTTATTGTTCAGTAATATATTGTGTTTTTCTACTGTTTGGATTATCAATATTAAAGATACTGTTTTATAATAAAGTTGAATTTTTGCCCTGATAATCTATTTTGAATATGTATTAAAGTTGTTTATATTATTGCTAAGTAATTGATTCTAAGGAATCATTAAGTCAATTTAAGCTGCTGTTTTTGAGCTCATGACAAGGTATCATGCCATTTTCTTCAAATATTTGAAAGTATTGCCATTATTTCTAGATTTCTGAAATTTTGTTATACATTTTTGATTTACATTTAATTTCTTTTGAATTTTATATTGAAAAAGATTATTTGAAATTTTTTTTTTTTATAAAACCTGTTTAATTTTTTGCCTAAATTTTTAAGAGGTTTATTTTTAAAATCTTTTGAATATTATGTGCAAGATATAAATCTTCACATGTCATTTTTAATCCCTATGTAATTAAAGTGGGATTTAGTTAAACCTCATTATGGCATTTTTCAAATTTATTTTTATGTAATGTTATATAATTTGAAAATAGTTTAAACTTAATTTTATGTTTTATATTTTAAAGTAGTTTAAACTTAATTTCTGATGTTGTATAGTTTTGAATTAATTTAAGCTTAATTTAAAATGCTAACCATTTTAATGCCCTCTGTTAAATTGTTTTCATGTATTTGGATCTGGGGTTATAAGACTCGATTTGATTCCAAAATTGCTTGAGGATGAAATTTTTGAAAGGGGGTAATCTTTGGTTTGGCATTAAAATTACATTTTATAAAGTTAAACATAAAATATTTTCTTTATAAAAGTTATTTTGAAATATTTTTTTTTTTTTTATGGCTGTTTGTACTTTCAAGTTAAGAAACATGAAGAATGGGCTGTTAGGCTTCGTATGTGGATGGTTTTTTTTGAAATTTTGAAGAAATAGATTTTAATTGTTAAATTATTTTTATTTTTGTTATACCCTGGAAACGTTTAAGCCATGTTTTTAGCTGACCTTTTTCTGACCATTCTCTGGTGAAGATGGAGATTTTCTTTTGCCTAGTTCAATTTTTAAGAGTTTGGATCAAAGTTTAATATTTTTAAGATTCAAATTCATTTGAATTATTTTTGGCAAGTGGTTCCTGTATTGGGAAGATTTAGAGAATAGGAAGCTTTAAAGTTTTGTCCTAGGTCAGTTTTGATAAGGTTAGAGGTAACTGGTTCTAAGTTGCTCATGAAAGTAGGAATTAAAAGAACTTGAAATTGAGAAGTTTGGTTGACTTTAAAGTCATTCCAGGGGTTTAAAAGTTTTTATCGTGGTAGCTGTTATTTGAATCATGGGCAGTCATTTAGAGAGAGGAATTGTTTTTAGCTGAAAGATAGAATGCTAAATTTTTCTTTTAAAGTTAAGCAAGTTAAATTTTTAAGGGTCGGTTCATGCAATTGTAAGAACCGGATACCTATTTTTACTTGATACTCTCTCGTTTTGAATAGATCTGATCATCTACCCCCTGAATTAAAATTTTAACTTTGTAGCTAAATAGAAATTTTATATGCCGATTTTTGCTTTATTAGATGAAAGTTTTTTTTGAGACTGGTTTTAGTTGTGTCCTCAAGAGTTTCTTCAGACCTGTATATCTGGGTGTATATGTAGAATGTGTGTGGTATGTATGAAATCCAATGGCCATTGGTAGGTCCCGGAGCCTTGAGTGTGTGCGTGCCTCGGCATTGGTGCTGCTTGGGCTGGGATCCTTGAGTTGACTGTTTGGTACTCATTCGATTCAGGGATTTCAGCAAGTTTGTTAGGTTTTTTTTGAAAGAGGTCAAACATCAACAGCATATTATTCCTTTTGTTGTTCGTTTATATTATAAGTTTTCTGGATCGCTGGATATATTGAGGATTGGAGATTTACTTCTTGAGGAATTTTTTTTTGTGTGTATTTGAACAGTATACTACAGTAATTTTTGAATTTTATTAATTTTTGTGGGTAGGTTTTGATAAAGGGCCCTATTGGAATCTACCATTTTGTTTTTCTTGCTTGTCTAGTATTTTCTTGGGGAATAGATCAGAATGAGAGAGGATGAGTTATTGTCTTCCTTAAAAAAGTATGTACTGCTTAGGATTTGTTGGGGCTGCTACATAGATAAACTTTTGCAAGAATTGTACAAAATTT
Source organism: Maratus speculifer (assembly GCA_964019185.1). Taxonomy (NCBI): domain Eukaryota; kingdom Metazoa; phylum Arthropoda; class Arachnida; order Araneae; family Salticidae; genus Maratus; species Maratus speculifer. Next base: position 118,087,630 of record OZ025294.1, on the reverse strand, counting down.
ATTTTAAATTTTTCAAATGGATTTTTTTTGCAAAGATTGTATTCAAATTTTCCAAATATTCATTTTTATCTGTAGCTCAAAGATTACTTTTTTTTAGATGGATGCTTACACTAGCAGTTCTATTTGTAATGTTAGGAACTGTAAGATTTTCTAGCTTCAATTTTTAAAATTTTTTTAATGTTGATCATTGAATTGATATTTTTGATATAATGAATTGCAGCATGTATAGGGTATTAAATAATCAACTTTTGGGGGGCTGAAAAATGAAGTTTGTACTAATATTTGTTATTTGTAATCTGTGTTATATGTAATTTTTGTATTATATATGTGTATTTTTATGTTTATGATTTATAATGTTAAAGCAATATCTGACTTGGCGATCTGGAGTGTATTTTCTATTTTGAAGGTATTCTGCTTAAGGTTTTAGTAAATTTTTGTTACAGGTCATATAATCTTTTTTTTTGATAGGTTGTGGAGATGGTGGATGCATATTTATTTTAGGCTCTTGTAGAACCAGTACGTCTATGGTTGTAAGATCATGTTTCTCGGTGGTTCTGTGAGCATTTGCTCTTTTTCAGGCCGTTCAAGTGTCAAGAGGGGGGGCTTTTGACAGGAAATGTCACCCTGTTCTTGCCACTTTCCGGCCATATCTGCATTTCTATAGTCAATCTATCTTTATTACACTAACCTTATTACATTCATCCTTTTTTAAAGTTTACTCATTTATTATAACCTTTACAGTCTATTATTTACCTTTTCATTCAAATACCACTTTTACTTTTTCGTTTAATAAGTTTCCTTTTATTAAATCTGTTAACTTTATTAATATCTCTTTATTAAAGTTCTTATTCATATAAACAATAGTTACTTAACTTACCTTACATTTATTTCCAACACTTTTTACCTTTTAAAACGCCCGGCTTGTTGTTGTTTTCCCGTCGTACTTCGTATGCAATCGGAAGCTGTAATGACGTGTTTCTTTACCGTCACAAGGTGACGTCATTTGTCTATCGCTCATTTCCGGTATGACGTTTCGTCATGATGGTTTCTCATTTGACCATCGCTTCACCTGCCCTTTTGCATGCGTAATAAGTTTCTTTTAGTTTCCCTTCTAGTATAAATACTTCGACAATAGCTTAGATCCTTGTCTTAATGTTCCAGTATGAAGTGTTTACGTTCGTCTTGTTCAGTTTGATAATTATGATTTAACTTTTTGCTTTAGTTTCATTTATGTGGTTGTCGAAGTGCCGTTCTTTAGTTTTGTTAAATGTTTAGTAAAACTAATTTTACTTGAGACCGAGAAGCAGAAGTGTGGTGTTATCTCTTTTGATGTTTTCTCCACTTTACTGTGAGCGATGTTAAAGGCTAAAGTCCGTGAAGAAGGGCCGCTGTATTCGAGCCGAGTTTTGAAAGCTTCTCCGTGTTTACGTATGAAGACTGACAGCTGGTGAAGTGGGGAAAGTTTTATGATGATAACATTTATTTAGTCAGTAGTTTTACTCAGGTGCACTACTGCTCTTTTGAATCAACATTATGGCTACAGATCGTCAAGCAATCAGATGTAATATACCTTGTTTACCGAAGTATAATTTTTGCCTGCCATGAAGTCAGTTTATTTTGTTTCCTGTTTTAATTGTTTAATATATTTAAATACCTTTGTTAATTATATTGTTTTTATCTTTATTTCTTTTTAAATAAACGTTAGTTTGTTTTTAACTTATTTGTATTTATTTCATCAACATACAGTATTTTAGTTATTTAATTTTCCGGACTTTAACTTTTTACAGGTTTAGCGACTAAAAGCAAAAGCTTTCATTGTGCTAATTAATTTTAATCTCTGCTAATCTTTAATATTCAAAATTTAAATCCGTCACGTTCCTCAGGGGAGTGTGCTCTCCCCTTTTCTATTTCTAATCTACTTGGCAGATATCGTGGAGATCTTGGAAGATAACGTCTACCTCATAGTGTACGCCGATGACATTATCGTGTACGTAATTGAGTCGTGAGTCATTCCGACAAAAGATCGCGGGTTTCGTCTGTCAGTTTCAGGAAAAAAATCACGATTTTGTCTGTCATTCCTGGGAAAAGATTGCAATGTTCGTAAGTCACTCTGGAAATGACCGTGATTTTCGTCAGTCACTGCAGGAAAAGATCTCGATTTTCGTCAGTCATTTGTGATAAAAGACCATGATTTTCGTTAGTCATTCGCGATAAAAGACTGCGATTTTCGTCACTTATTCGCGATAAAAGACCGCGATTTTCGTCAGTCATTCGTGATAAATGACCGCGATTTTCGTCAGTCATTCGCGATAAATGACCGCGATTTTCGTCAATCATTCACTTAAATCATGATTTTTGCCAATTATTCGCGTCAGAAGATCGTGATTTTCGTTAATTACTCTCGGGGAAAGATCGCGATTTTCGTCACCTCTGCAAAAGATCCTATTTTTGTCTATCAGTTGTGGGAGGAAATCACTTTGTTAGCAAACCAGTTGCGAAGAAAAAAATATTTCATGAATTTCATAGCTAGTATAGAAATCATGGATTTTTTGCTCTGTAAGAATAAAAAATATTCCATTTGTATAAATTTATTAGATTTTTTTAACTACATAAAAAAAGTGATAACTTTTTTTTTAATTTTGTTTGTATGAATAAATACAAAAGCTGTCAGGGTTGAGGATTAAGAAAGTATGTGTAAAAGATATTTTAAAAATACCTCAAAAAAAATTATGTGCAACTCCTGAAACGACTCCTGAAAAGTGACTATTTTACTCCTGAAGAGTGTCCAAAACTCCTGAAATTTAACTAGTTCACTCCTGATATGGTATTTACAATGTTGGCATCTATTCTCCAGCTACCTGCCTCCTCGAGCTACAGCGAGATCATGTCTGTGGCCCTCTCATCTCCTCATGGTGTTGCAGCCCTAATCCGCTTTTCACGTGTGGCTCTTCCCCATCTTTTTTGACCGCTCTAGCTGACAGCCTGTGTGGGCCTATTATTGTTGCTTTTTCTTCTCTCGTCTGCCTGTGTCATACATGATTTGACCCTGGCTAATTAGTTTTGTGTTTACCCTGGAGTTTCGAGACAAAAGCCTCCCTAACGGGTAGTAGCATGCGTCTCAGTACTTGCCAACCAACCGACCAACCAAAACCAACCAACATGATCTTCAGGTTCAAATTTAAACATGCTTTTAATTTTAGTTTGTACTAAGCATTTTATTTTATGTTGTTGCTGTGTCTGTGCGATTTGTGTTATTATTCCATGATAAACCTTATTGTCTTATTGCACATTCACCCATTGGCTATATTGCTTTGTTGCATTTTCCAAAAGGTAATTTTCAGTGCATGCACCAATATTGAAATTGAAAAGAATATTATGCCAGGTACACATGATCGGAAACAATGCAACTTTCTTGTTCCTGGCATTGTTTTGATTACTTGCCATGTCAGGTCAAGTTTTGCTTTCATTCTTTGTATTTTTTTCTTCTGATTCATGAAGAAATAGATTCCAGGACCAATTTTCCTCACAGCTTCAGCACACTTACATGATGCTCTAGGATTTATACTTCTAGCTTGAGTAGCATCAAGGAACTGATTCTTAATAGTCTCATCTCATCAATGCATCCTTTTCCATGTGATGTCACTGAAAAATGCCAGACTGTTGGGAATTTGTTTTGTGTTATTCAAAATATCATATATTTTGTTTGAAGTGTAGAGATGCTTCATCAGATTAGAATTCAACCTCTTTGACTTTTAACTTTGAATTATTTATCATGATTTTTTTTCAATGATCAAATTGGTAAACATTATAACAGCCAGGACTGGCAAGTTTCTGCCGGGGTGGTTAAAACCAGCGGTAGAAACCGGTTAAAACCGGCATGGCAGAAACTGGTAAGTGGCAAAAACTGGCAGAAACTAAGAAACAGTACTAAATAAGAACTTTACTCAGCAATGATTCATAATTCACACCTACATTTGATATGTAAACCATTGAGCTAAAAGTTAAAACATAAGATTATGAATGTTATTCAAAGTATCAAAACGTTTAAAAATGATCATATAAATACATACCTTGCGTATTTAAAACACTAATTTTCATTCACTTGAAAAACAAACTTTCACAACAATAACCTGATACTGTACAAGTTTAATTATTAATATTATTGTTTACATTTGAATTTCTATTTCTTTTAAAAATAAATTTACAAAAAATTCTGATTTAATAACAAATTACTTTTCAGATTATTTTTAAATAAATAACATAATCCAATTTCTTGTGAAAATATATAAGTAAGTAAATAATTGAAGCACAAAAAATAACATAGACAAAGAAAATTTAATGAAATATCTTGTACAATTATTTTACAATATTGAAGAAACAAATTACCACTCAAATATACTATTAGTGTTTTTTCCACGAAGCATTCCATAACATAGGACTAATTTTGCTAATCTTTCTGCCCCCAGATTATTTCTTAGTTTGTTGAGTATAAAATATTGAGTTGTCTATACTAATAAAAGAACAAAACGCTCTGTCTGCGTGTGTGTGTGTGTGTGTGTGTGTGTGTGTCTGCGATGGCTAGGAAAATCTATAACACGTACGAAGCTCAAAATTTTTTTGAGAGTAGCCCCAAATCTCTCCTGATGCACCTGAGCTTCAGAATTTCGAAATTCCAATTATTAACTGAGTAATTAATTAAAATCAAGAGGTTACTCTCATAAAAAATCATCTTTTCCCATTTTTTTTTCTCTTTCGTTTGTTTACGGTTGGTTGGTTGTGTAAAAATTTTCGCAGAAGTAATAAGAAAGCTGAGACAGAATTAAAGAAACCCATGGAGGAATGAGATAAGTGGAGGTGAAGTAAGCCTCAAAAAAGGTTTGCAATATGAAACCATTTATCGCTCAAATTTTAATGTGCCAAATAAAAGGACGTGGAAGGGATTTTGTATTATAAGACGAATTGAAAGAAATGAATTACAATTGAAGCATATTTTAAGAGGAAATAGCAAATTTTTAAAATGGTCTTTGTTCTACTATTATTTATTAAAATAAATGTTCGTTTTTAAAATGAAGGAAATTGGAAAATTAGCAATAATTAAATATCGAATTAAAATTAAATAAGATATTGAAAACATTTGATACGAATTAAAAATTGTATAACTAAAAGTTTTCTTCATTAAAGTAATTTTAAATAGTTTATAACGTAGATGAAAAATGTTTATGACTTAATAATTGCATGTAAATAAATATTTAAAATATAATGATGAAAACATTCTTTTAAAATCATGTATGAAACCTTAATATTAATCTAAAATACAGATTTCTGACTGCAGACGATTTTTATATATTAACAAAGGAATGTTATATTTTCAAGCAAAACGTTAAAATAATTTTCTGTATTGATATTTAAAACACATATGATAAAATGATAATAAATTATTACCGGTGAAGCGATAGATTAGTTCTTTTTAAGAAACAAGAGCAAAAAAAAAAAAAAAAAAAAAAAAAAAAAAAAAAATACGGGTTTAAACCTGTTTCAATTGATAGGCGTGTCAAATCACGTGCTTTTATTGGTACTTAATTGGACTTAATGTAGGGTTACATTTTTAGCATCACCTCCAGAGATAATACTTCCATTCTATTAATTTCTTTTTACTCTATGAAAGAAACCAATTTTAGATTTTGACATTTCAAAAGTGACTGTTTTTTTCCCAAAGACCTTTAAAATTCATAGACTGGCAAAATGTCAGTTTAACTTAGGATTTTTAATATAGCTGTTACGTCAGATCGTTGGTACTTCGTACATTAGAATCTATGCGTGGTTAGCTATGTTGCAGTAAATATATGTATATGTATATATGAGGCTTTTTTTAGCAGTTTTTTAAATCATTGATTAAATTTGAATGCATTTTATTTAAGTTAAAATTTTTTTAAGACTTTAATTTGTTTTTAAAACAAAAATGAAATGGCTGTTTGACATACAATTGTTCGAATCGGCAGACGATTCATACACAGTAATAAATTATCAAACAACAAAATAAATTATGTATCAAAAATAGTCACTAAAAGAATAGTAGCAAAACATAATTTTAAGGGTATTAACACATAACCCGATCCCAACCAGAAAAAAAACAGACCATACTCCGATCCAAGCAAGACAAAAATTTCATGAGCATAAACCCGACCCGAACCTAAAAATTCCATTGAAAAAAAAAACTATGGATTTGATATCTGACCCGAATCAAATCTGAATCCCACAAAAATATTCAAATGAAGCATACCCCGATCCGATCAAGGAAAAATAATGTTCGTGTATATGCAACCCGATCCGAACCTAAAAATTTTCTTTGAAAAAACCCGAAAAATCACCAGAACGAAAACTGAAATCGATAAAAATATTCCAAAGAACTATAACCCGATAAGAGCAAGACAAAATAGAAACCGTGAACATAAACCTGACTCGAACCTAAAAAATTCCATTTGAAAAAAGACCTGAAATTTTATGCAAACTACATCTGAATCCGATCAAAATATTCGAAAGAACCATAACCGGATTCGAATAAGAGAAAATAATTTCCGTGGACATGAACCCGATCCGAACCTAAAATTCCATTTGAAAAAAAAAATACCTGAAATTTGAATCGAACCAAATATGAACCTAACAAAAATATTCCACAGAACCATACCCGGCTCTGAACAAGACAAAAAAATTCCCATGAACATGAACCCAATCCAAACCTAAAAAACTGAACTAAATCTGAATCTGACAAAAATATTCCAGAGAAGCATATCCTTATTCGAACAATGCAGAATAATTTCCGTTGATGCGCAACACAACCTGAACCTAAAAATTCCATTAAAAAAAATCTGAATCCGAAAAAAATATTCCAAAGACCCAAAACCGGATTCTAGCAAAACAAAATAATTTCCCTGGACATGAATCCGACCAGTACCTTAAAAATCAATTTGAAAAAATACCTGAAATCTGAATCGAACCAAACCTGAATCCGATGAAAATATTCCAAATAACTATAACCAGATACGAACAAGACAATATAATTTCCATGGACATAAACCCAATCCGAACCAAAAAAAAAATCTAAAAAAAATAAATCCCGAAATTTGAACCAAACCTAATCTGAACCTAACAAAAATATTTCAGTGAAGTATAACCTCATTGGAACTAGGTAAAATAATTTCCAATGAAGTATAACCTCATTGGAACTATGTAAAATAATTTCCATTGAAGTACAACCCGATCCGAACTTAAAAATCCCATTTGAAAGAAAAAAACCCCGACGAAATCTGAATTGAACCGAATCGAAACTGAACAAAAATATTCCAAACAACCATAACCATATCCGAAGAAGACAAAATAATTTCCATGAACATGAATCCAATCCGAACCTAAAATTCGGATGTTCTACAAAACATAATGCGCTCCGTAGCGGTGGAAAGTGAAACTAAGTACTTAGCGCGAGATGGTTAAGATATTTCGTTTATAGTTAGAGTTAAATTATAACTTGGTTACGGTTAAGTAACAGTTAGGTTGCAATTACGTTCCGGTGAGCCTTATGTTATATTTAATTTCCGGTTAGGTTACAGTTAGGTCATGGTTAAGTTACAGTTAGGTTAAGGTTAAGTTGCGGTTAGGTTGTGGTTAGATTATGGGTAGGTTATGATAAGGTGACGGGCAGGTTACATTTATGGATTATTTAAGTTACAGTTAGGTTACTGTTAAGATACAACTAGGTTACAGACAAGTTATGATTACAATACAATTAGGTTACGGTTAGGATTTTGTTCACAGAATGAACATTACGCATGTTTGATAAAAAAATTACACCTATTTTTGTAAAATGGCTCTGAAATTATAATACTATATACTAACCTTTTAGCTAATCATCGAGAATCGATTTCATTCACGGTATAGTCGGATTTAAGAGTGATATAATTAGTTTGAAATTCAAAGTATTTCACTTGGGATATCTATGTGAAAAAAGTATTTAGTTAAGTCACTTAATAGTAATTTTAAGAATAAATATCAACACTTTAAAACGAAAATCACGCAATCGTTGGACACATATTCCCTCCTGCGTTTCCCATTGCAGTCATTTTGGGTATTTTTGCAGCTAAATATTAGTTCTTTTAAACCAATTTTTGACACAGTCAGGGGGCACGTATTTAATATAATGTACATTGTAAAAAATTTGACCCTTTTGCTGCATCATCACTCCCCCGCTTTTATAGAATATCTCTCTTTTGACCTATGAGAATGCTCCATAATAAGCTGAAGTAATCATTTTCTATAAAAGCGGTAGAGTGATGATGCAGCAAAAGGGTCAAATTTTTAACAGTGTATTTACACAGGGGTGCAGAAAATGTTTCTATTCCCAACATTTCCCCCAATCCACATGAAAATTTCCCCAAATTTTTACGGTATGTTATAGGTAAATGATGTATTACTGCAGATATAGGAAATTTAGGGTTTCAGATTTGAGGGAGTCTACTGTACTTGTTTCATTAACAAAAACTGAATCAAATTTAGATATAAACATAAACTTAGCTTAATAATTTTATTTGGATGTTTTTAAAATTTAATTTTTCTCTAAGAACTGGTTTTATCAGAATGTTAAGGCAGTGTATAAATACAAATATTTTTGTACTCTCAACAATTCAAAATTTTCTGACACTTTTTTAAAAGTAAAAACATTATACTTGTTGATGTGACTTTTTGAAGAGATTTATAAGCGACCTCAGGGCTGCTACATGCAACAATTTTTATATTCTTTGCACACCAGTATTTTTCTAAGTTTGAAGTATATTTTTCTTGCAAATGTTATCAAAGCATCTATTAGGGATTTCAGTTTTAAGAAAGTGGTGCCAGTTAAAATGAAAAAATAGTCACCTGTGGCAGCCTTGCAACCTGTGTTTTTGTTTTTGGTTCAATGAATTAGATCTTGATTTACAACAATTATTTTCTCAGTATGACCATTTTTTCTGTTTCCAATACTATCGCTTTGGAAAATTCAATTCAAAATGCCCACTTTGACAGCATTTTTAAAATATATTATGCATTATATATAGAACCTGCCAATTGAATGCTTTTGTGAGTAAAAATGGATCTAAAAATGAATCAAAGTCCAATGATTTTGCTTTGCCGGACTGTCCTGTTCACTTAAAAAGCAAGGCATTTTTGTGCACCCAGCTTTTTGTGCCAATAATATTAATATATATTTGAAGTCAATGCAGATAAATCATTTGTATACCTCATGCTGAATACATAGTCTAAAAGTCGTTAGATAAATTTGCAAGAATCCACAAGTATACATTTACATTATCTGTGACTATTACATGATGCTTGTTCCCGGCAATGAATCTTCGAAATCAACACTGGTTGATTGCAAACAAACTATATGTGATAGAAGAAAACTAAGAACAGTTGTGTAATTTGCATAAAAAAATGCATTAAGGGGTTGCATTGGTTCTTAATCATCCGATATCATGCAGACTAGTGTAACTTTTCCTTACTATATTTTTTATTTAAGAGTTTTAATTTTATCACATTTTGTATTATATGCAAGTATGATTTTGTTATATAATGTATTTATTTGTAGAATTTTTTCTATCATTTAATTTTTACTTATAATTTATTGAAACTCTGCAATCAATTTCAATTTGTCAGGAAAGTACTTCTATGTCTTGCAAGAATCCATTATTGGCATTTCTATTAATTTCTTTGGGATTCTCCCTTTTTTAGCCACATTAAATATATATATTTATGTAACCTTATCAAACTTTTAGATGTAAATATGTATGATATTTCTGGTAATAAAAGAAATATCAACATTATTGCGTTTTTTGCTATTGTGGAAAGTCAGTAAAATTGAATTTATTTTTTTAAATAAAAACCTGTGAACTGCCCATTAAAATTCTTTTATCAGTCATCAAAACACACTTTGAGTTGCCTATTTATGCAATTAGGTGAAAATTGAAGGGGGTACATTGGGAGAAATCAGCCATTGAAGTTGCACCTTCTTTTACTTAAAAAAATGACAAAAAGTCATTTTTGACAGCATTTTTATAAAATGAGGTTCACAAAAATCTGTTTAAATGAAAGCTTACTTTATTCTGAACAAAACAAAAAAGATTTGAAAGCTCTAGCTTAAACCTGAAAGAAGTTATGGACTTTTTTGTTGTCACATGTGCTATTCAAAATGGCGACAAATCGGCCATCTTTGGAGCTATTTAAAAGCTCATAAATCACAAACTTTCTGATCAATTTCAATATAATTGATATTTTTGGAATCAGCATTAGAAATTCTACAAATCCACTGAATTTTATCAAAATTGGTGATGGTGGGTGTCATTTTTTGGAAAAATCTGGATGATTTGACATGGAATGACCCTGTTAGCCATTTTTTTTTAAAGATATATTTGTTTCAAAAATCTATGTGATATTTAAATGCTTCAAGGAACATTAAACTAGAGATAAAAATAGCAGATTTTTGATTTCAAAGTTAGTCTTGATAATAATTAACTATAAAAATTTATTTTTACAATTATCTTATTATATCTTGTTATTTTCATGAAATTTGACTTATTTTCTATCAATTGGAACAAAAAAATACTAATTTAGTTCAAATTTAAAAAATGATGTCCATGTCGCATTTTCATGGAATTCACCTATAACTTTTTTGCGTATCTGTAATAATTACTGATAAATCGTAATACTTGACACCTCTGAATTTCTCCAAAAAAGTTGTTTGTAGAAAATGTGTTGCCTTTTGGGAGTAGTCGCCTTTAAAAACAAACATTGGTGAAAATGAGAATTTTTCAAATTTTACATCCTCAATAAGGTCACTACCAGCAAATAATACTATCCTAAAAAAATATTTTCAAACTTTTCTTTCATTCAGAACAAATAAAAAGCAGTCTAGGTTAAGAAAAATTCGCAAAATTAATTCTATATCATGGAATGCTCTTAGCATGTTATTAATTTTTCCACAGAAGTAAATTTGTTCTTTCAGTATTGCAAAATAATTGTACAAGCTATTTCATTAATTTTTTTTTTTAATTTTTTTTTTAATTTTTTTTTTTAATTTTTTTTTTTTTTTTTGTGCTACATTTATTTACTTATGTATTTTCCCAAGAACCATTTTTCTTTCCATGTAGTAAGATAATTTTTTAGTTATTGTAGTATATGATTTATATAAAAATACTCTGAAAAGTAGTGATGTCAAAATATCATAGAATTTTTTGTAAATTTCTTTTTTTTTCTTTTTCTTTTTTTTTTTTTTTTTCACTTTTAAAATAGAAATTCAAGTGTAAACAATAATATCAATAGTCAGGCTTGTTCAACATCAGATTACTGTTGTAAATATTTCTGTTTTTCAAGTGACAGAATATTATTATTTAAACAAAGTATATTTATATGATCCTTTTAACACTTTTTACTACTTTGAATAACATTCATAATCTTTATTTTAATTTTTTAATTAAATTCTTTATGTATTAAATCCCTGTGTGAATTATGAATCATTGCAGGTTAAAGTTTTTCTTGGTATTATTTCTTAGTTTCAGCCAGTTTTTGCCACTTACTGGCAGAAACTTGCCAGCCATGCTTAATAACCAAAAAAGCATGATTGATACATAAGTATGTGGGAAATGTCATTATTATTTCTTTATTATCATTCATTTCTTTATCGTTGTGCATAATTTAACTATAACTGTAACTTATTTTCATTGTTTCAATTTATACTCTGAGGTATCTGGCAACGGTCAGGGAGAGAAGACGTCATGTGACGTAACAGAAAAAGCGGGCAGTTGGTTTTTCGGCTCCGATGGGAGAGCTGTGTTATGTGAGGATGCAACCCCCTTGTATTCTTTAAAATGTTTTTCTGTTCCGAACGACATGCAGAAGCCGCGTGTTATGAGTATGCAATCTTGTAGTTACTGTATCTTCTTTTTTAATGTGTGTGTGCATTTTTTTTATTAAATGTGTTCGTCTTAACAAAGGACTGCGAGTAATTATTCATTATCCCTAGACACCGATGCTGACCCACAGTGAAAATTTGGGTGCTCGGCGCGAAATTATTATTATTATGATGAAATAGTTTGAATCACGCTGATTCATTCTGCGAAATGTTCTTCACCAATCAACTGTTGTTTAGAATCACCCTGATTCATCCTGCAAAGTGTTCTTTACCGATCAACTGTTGTTTAGAATCACCCTGATTCATCCTGCAAAATGTTCTTCACCGATTAACTGTAGTTTCGAATCGCCCTGGTTTTTTTTTTTTTTTCGTTGTGGATTCAGCACCTGTTTATAAAATCTTCAAAATATTGCATCATCAGTTGTTAGTGAAAATGTTTTCTTCATTGTGAAATTGGAAATATAAAAGCCATCCGGTTTTATGATAGTGCCTTTATATCATCGTGCCTTCATCATCTTTTCGTTTTGTATTTCTAGTGAAAAAAAAATTGCGTCATTTGTCACAAAAGAAAGTGTATTTATCTGTTTTCTTCGACAGGAGGAAGAAAATTAATTGTGAAGAGAACAAGTAATTTTTTTTTTGTTGTTAATCTCATTTATTTAGGAGTGAAAGAAAAGTTTTTTTTTTCATTTTAGGGCATTTCCATGTGAACTTGTTTGTCTGTTACATACTAAGATTTTTTAAATACCAGTATTTTAAAGCGAGAAAATGCGACTTAGTTTATCGAAGATATATCATCAATTGAATAAGGCGAAGCAAACTTTTTGAAAATAACGGTGGCCAACAAGGATTAGTGATTTTCAGTTGCATAACAGACAAACAAGTTTGATTTTTGATTTGACAAATTTAAATTTTTGGGGCCTGAAAGTTGGTATGATGAAATTGACAAAATGTCCTTTCTTAGTAAAGGTACCAAGAAAGATTTGCAGCACATTGCAACCGAATTAGGAATAGAAAATGTAGAAAATTAAAAAATCGTTGAGTTAAAAAATGCAGGGCTCCCAAATGGTCCCCTTCTTCCCCCAAAAGTCCCCTTTTTAGAAAAAGGTCCCCTTTAGTCCCCTTTTCTGTATTTTGGTCCCCCAAGTCCCCTTTTCTGTGCCTGAAAAAAAATCGCCGCAAAATTTAAAAAAAACTGAAAATCATTAAAATTTTACAAATCCAAAAAGACAAAATTTTTTTGAATGGGCATAAAAAAAGCGTTATAATGGGTATAAAAAAGTGTTATAATTGAAATTCTTTCTTGAATCTAAATTTCAAAAAATCACCACAGAATACAAACAAATTTTAAAAATCTCATTAAAATTCTTAAAAATTAAAAAAATTGCAGAAACAAAAGTTACTATATTAAACTAGTGCTTGACCAGTTTTCAATAACAGGTCTTAACATGCTTCACCCCCCCCCCCCCCCAAATGGAGCTTTTTGAATGGAAAGAATCATTGAATTGGGAGAAAACAAACGATTAAAACTAAGAAAAATGAATTTAAAGTTTACAACTCCAAACCATATTGAAGTAAAATGCCTTTTCACATATTTTTACTTTCTTCTATCTTTACAAGAAGAAAATATTGAATTCATGAAATAATTTAAACTTCCATTTTCAATGGATTTATAAATTTTAGAAGGTCCTGAATACGATTTGGTGGTTTTTAGAAAATGTATGTGGCATAAATTAAGTAGGAGTTGTATCTCAAGAATTAATGCACGGATAATGCACAAAAAATTTCACTTAGACCTTGAAATAAATTAGAGTTGACTAGTTTTTAGTGTAATATTGCTCAACAAGTGGTGCTGTTATGCTGCATTATTCACAATTTCAACAGTAGCTCTATCTCAAGAGCCAATGCATGGATTTTCATAAAACTTTAGATTCTATTAGTCCTTAATAAAATTTTGTGTTGATTATCCTTTGATGCAAATTGCTTAACAGTTGGCACTGCCATGCTGCATTATTCATAAATATTGCAATAGCTTTACCTCAAAAACTGATACATAAATTTTCATCAAATTTCTGGTTTTATTTCTCCTTGATATAAATTGTGTTGCTTAGTTTTTCATGTAAATCACCCAACAGGTGGCACTGCTATGCAACATTTTTCACGATTTCACAATATTTGTATCTCAGGAATAAATGTATATGGGTTTTCATCAAACTTCAGTTTCAGTTATTACCTGATTAAAATTGATCCTGATTAGTTTTTGGAGTACATCATCCATCAAGGTGACGCTTTTATACAGAATATTTTTTAATATTTTGCAATAGCTGTACCTCAGAAATTAATGCACAGATGCTCATCAAACTTTAGATTCAGTTAGAAGCAGTGTTTTCACTGTCGCTCGCCATTGTGTTAAATGGCTACTAAATTCTTCATTTGGCGAGTAAACAAGCGATTAGATTCACCAAATTGCTAGTGCTCATTTTTTTTCTTTTTCATTTTTTATGCATATGCATTTGTACTTATTTTTAATATATGCATATTTTTAATAACTTATAACGGATAGTTGAATATAGATTAATAACAATTTTTGTCGCAGTTATAAAAACTTAGTATTTTTTACAACATATTGAAAAACAGGGGGTACATTAAAGGATTAAAGGTAGTTTTTTTTTTTTGTGTTACACAGCAAATCTATTTTGCTAATACTTTTTTCATTTGGCGAATGTTTTTTATTTTCAATTAACCAAATTACTAACATTGGTTAAATGTCAGCTAGAATACTGGTTAGAAGTTGAAATAAATTGTTGCTGACTAGATTTTGGTGTGAACCATCTAATTGGTGGTACTGCTGAGCCTCATTTTTCAGGAATTATTAACATGTATAAGATAGAAAAAAGTTTTGGGATTGCCACATTCTGACTATTGAAGATAAAATAAAACTTCTTAAAACACCATAAATAAATTAAATTACACAAGGCTTTTGGAAAGAACTTAGTCTTTCTTCATCAGGCGCAAAAAGACGAGCGTCTACTATGAAGGTAGCGGCGGCCCGACTGAAGTGAAAAGGCAGGAAAGGGAGCAAGCTGAAGGAACTTGGGTTTATTAATTAAAGGTTAGAATGTTTTGAAAGGAATAATTAAATACAACCCTTTCAGTGATCTGTGATCACACTTACCCACTTACTTGTTTTTATTTACTGATCACTAATTTTTTTTACCTGTAAGAATTATCAAGGTGAATGCCGAAATATTGAATGTTGTATATACTTTTCAGTAGGATATTTAAATGTGTTTAAATAAAATTGTGCACATTGTTTAACAAAATCTTATAAAGATAACCATCTAACATATTTTCTGGTTTAATTTAAAAAAATTATTTGTTTATTTAGAAAAATTTGTGCTATATTTTTATGCATGAACCTTTTTTCAGTTTCTGTTTTTAAGCAAAAATGGTCCCCCAAAGTCCCCTTTTTAAGCAAAAATGGTCCCCCAAAGTCCCCTTTTTAAATAAAAATGGTCTTCTTTCCCTCTTTTTGAGGCCTAAAATGTGTTGGGAGCCCTGAAAATGCCATCATAGCTGCCGAAGAGTATGAAGAAGAATTTTTCAAGGGATATTTAGATACCGTTATTGAGGAGAGAAAGCGTAGAGATGAAGCACTTAAAGAAGAGGAAATGGGAAAACAACAATTAGAATTCGAGTTAGAAAAAATTCAACTTGAGAATGTAAGAGTTGCCGAAACCAGCAGTAACGAGGGTCAATTCGAATGTGGGAAGGTGCGTATAAAGTTGCAAGATATCATTCAAAAATGTGATCCGCAAACATGTGACATCAGTATTTATTTGACTCTTTTTGAGCGCCAGGCCAGAAGAGCAGAAATCAAAAAAGAGCTATGGGTGACTCACCTCATTGGGCTTCTACCCCAAGAAATTATAGAAATAAGTGAAGATATAACCAATAGTTACGACAATGTTAAAGAATTATTATTAAAAAGATATAAATTTACTCCCGAAAAGTTTAGACAGATGTTTGTTAAACACAGACATGCTACTTTTCCGTGGAAACGCGGAATTCCGCTTTTTCGGCGACAAATTTTATTATCCCTGGGATCAATGCAAATGTGCATTAAAATTGGATGATATTTATATGTAGGGGGGGAGGGGGTAACGATGAAATACAACAAAAACGCAAGTCAAACGGCGCTAAATTAAGAAAATTTCTTCAAAGAATTGCAGAAAACACGCAAATTTCTCCAAAGGATTGAAAAAAAACTATAAAATCTTCAAACAATCGCAAAAAAAATATTTTCTTCAGAGGATCGCGAGAAAAAACACGATTTTGTTAAATGATCATGAACAAGACGCAATTTTCGTCAAAAAATTGCTGGGTAAACACGACTTTTGTGAACAGGTTGCGGGAAAATACTCTAATTTTGTCAAATAATCGTGATAAATAATTGTATTTTATCGAAAGATCGCGGAAAATGCTCCAATTTTATAGAAAGATCGCAGAAAATACCCAAATTTTGACAAAAGATCATGAAAAATACGCAAATTTTGATGAAAGATCGCGGAAAATGCGCAAATTTTGACGTAAAATCGAGGAAAATACACAAATTTTGATAAAAAAGTGCGAATTTCGCTAAAGGATTTTGGAGAAATGCAAATTTCATTAAAAAAGCTGTGGGAGAAAAAGTGCTATTTTCGTCAATTGGTCGCAGAAAAACGCTAATTTCGTTAAAAAAAATTGCAGAAAAAGGCAGATTTCGCCAAAAGTCTGTGAGGTCGTGAAAGTTCAGCTTTTTTCTTGCTGAGCCTGTAGCATGTCTGTAAACATGTGAAAAAAGCTGATGTAACATGGCGGGATTTTGTGTATGAGTTAAAAAATTATTTTACCGATTGGGTCCGTGGTTTAGAAATTTCAACTTTTGAAGATTTGTGTGACTTAATGGTTACTGACCAGATTAAAAAGAAGGTACCTCCTGAAGTAAAAGAACACTTTTTTGATGAATAGGCGAAGTTCAAATCAACGAGCGTTATTTCAGAAAAATTAGATGATTACAAAAACATTAAACTGACGTTTAACAGAAAACCAAAAGAATCCTCTTACCGAGAGAATAGAAATTTGTTTGGAAAGTCAAATTTTGAGAATAACGGCAACAAAGATAGGAAGACGTTTGCGAGGTCGTACCCTGAACAGAGGGAACGCCGAAGAATAACTTCAAATTGACAACCTGAAAAGTTTGACAGACAAAAAACTTTCCAATGTTACGAATGTGGGGATACAGGCCATGTGAGATTATATTGCCCTGAACTTTTGAGAAATAACGGAAGTACGAAGAATAAGACCAATGAAGAGGTTTCTGCTGCACATATCGCAAGAAGTTGTAATGTTGTCCCATTTAAAAAAGTTCAATCAAAAGAAGTTTCGTTTAATAATCTAACTATTCCTGCACTCATCGACACAGGCTGTTCAGTGTGCCTTCTTCGTGAAGACATATACCGAAAAATTCCTGACCTTCCCAAACTGTCCAACGACTCTTTAATATTATCAGGAATAGGATCATCTAAAGTGTATTCAAAGGGATCGATGGAGCAAGAAGTAGAAATAGATGGTAGTAAATACGCCCTAATATGGCATGTAGTGCCAAAATCGCAGTTGGATTACCAAGCAGTCATCGGAATGGACATTTTAGACCAAGCTAGTTTAAACTTTGGTAAAGATGGTGTTGAATTTTACAAGTACGAGAAGACAAATGCATTATTTATGAAAGTATAAGAGTTAAGCGATGAAGCTGAAATGAAACACGTTCGTGATACGCAAGAAAGTACAAGAAAACCAGAGAAGATCGAATTGGTCAAAGTTTCTGTGAAAGTCGCCCCGACTTACCTCACTGCCAGAGAATCTGAAAAAACTTATTTAAGCAGATCCTTGCAGAATAGAAAGCCAGATGTAAAGGATGAAAATTCAGCTACGAAGCAAAATGTTTTACAAAGATTGCTATTTAGAAGGAATGATATTGCTTCCGATGCACCCTCTTTTAAGCCTAGAGTGTTCCGGTGGAATAGTGTTCGAAGAGGCCAAGGTTGTAAACTTGGAGATTTACCAGAAATAAGAGAACGAATTCAGAAAGCAAAGAGTATCCGGCCTTTGTACAGAATTTTATTTTTCCAGTGGCCAACAAACGGTCAAGATGTAGTTGGAGTCATTTTGAATTTTAATGGTTTCCAATTTAATAAATATTCTTATGAATATAGTAAACGTGAGAACTTTATGAAAATAATGCTTGACAAAACCATATTCAACATATGTGAATTACTGGGTATTAGTAAAGGTGATAAACTTTCATGTATCAAGAGTATTCTTAACTTCTTATTAAAGCCTTTTGCAAAAACTGATTCATCTAGATATCCTAAATGGCAACCAGCTGTACGCCTAGAAAGAATAAGAACTGATAATGCATCATTTCATCAGTCATCAAGTAGTGATAAACTAAGAAAAGATAAATATTGTGGCCTCTATTAAAAAAATCTCAGATTTAATAATAGTTGAAAAAACGCCCTCGTTTTTATTGGGGTGCTTCCACGCCCCAATAAAATTAATATGATAAATTGCTAATATGATAAAATATTTATCAAAATGTAACTTGTAAAGTATTTTTGTATTTTGTGTGTTATAATATCTGTATTTATTAAGGTTTTTCATTATAAAGTGTCCCTGAGGCCAGTGACCTGCAGGATGGCCAATCTCTGTGGGAAATGTCATTATTATTTCTTTATCATTGTTGTACGTAATTTAACTATAACTGGAACTTATTTTCGTTTTTTCATTTTATACTCTGATGTATCTGGCAACGGTCGGGGAGAGAAGACGTCATGTGACGTAACAGAAAAAGAGGGCAATATTTTTTTGTCTCCAATGGGAGAGCTGCATGCAGAAGGCACGTGTCATGAGTATGAGATCTTGTAGTTATTGTATCTTTTTAATTTGTGTGTGTGCGGTTTTTTTCTATTAAATGTGTTCGTCTTGACAAAGGACTGTGAGTAATTATTCATTATCCCTAGACACCGATGCCGACCCACAAGTATATTTGGTAAGAAGAAGATTGTGTTTACCAATAATATCAGCAATATTTTGATTTTTTTTTTTTTTTTCTTCTTCAGAAATAAATTCATTGTTTTTTCTTGAAAAAACATGAATTCATTAATATTAACAAAAATTACAAATTAAAATATATATAGAATTGATATAAAACTAAAAAAGTTAAATTTTGTCCCTATATCTGAATTAAGTTTTTCATTGCTTACGTACTAAATTTTATAAGAATTTTAGAGGGTTGCGGATTTGAGGGAGTCTACTGTATAGCCATTTTCAATGGGCCAATCTATGATTGGGATGCACAGGATAATAATTTTGACTAAATACCAAATACAGTTGACACTAGTTATTACATATTTTCAGGGGACCAGAAAAAATGGTAGGTAATAACCAAAGCACATTATAAGCAATTACCAATAAAATGCAGTGCTAAAACTAAAAGGTGCATAAAAAGATCATAAATTTTAATATTTTTCTTTTGTTCTATAGATCATCATCAAAAGTTGAAGAAGCTTGTGAAATGTACCAGAGAGCTGCCAACATGTTTAAGATGGCTAAAAAATGGAGTGGTGAGTTGTCAGTCTTAAATGTATACAACTTAAATAAGTAATATTTGAGCAATATTACGTGTAATTTATTCATATACCTTCCTCAAATATTGAAAAATTGGGAAGGTTTTGAGCTCAGGGCTTTGAAGATCTTGGATGATTACTCCAACTTTAAGCTTATGTCCATTGTATGCAGATGATCAAGAAAATATCAATTTTAAGTTTCTGATGACAGTACTATTTTAGCATTCAATTATAAATTCATACATTCATTTTAAGACATTTTCCCGTTAGTCAGGGTTTGCAATTTTTTTGTTTTAAATAAGTTTTTTTTTTTTTTTTTTTCCCCAAAAATCTCACACAGCATTATATTTTTCATTACTTTTCTTTTAATTTATAAAATATAAATCATACATACACACACATGCATGATATAAGTATTACCAATATATATAATTATTACACAATTTTACATAAATGATTCAATGGCATAATTTTAGGCTATGGAAAAATCTTTATTATACAAATGCACAGAAAAGTATTTTAGTTGAAATAAAAATAACTACAGCACATAAAAATTTTAAACAAATTTGATAATTAATTGTAAACTAAGTTGTTAACTTTTGTTTTGTTAAAGTGCTGATACAGAAAAATAAGCTTAGCAACTTTATGAATCTATTTCTACTTTTTGAATGTACCTAACCAAAGACAGAAAACATTCGTTCCACTGAAGTAGATTAAGCTATTGTAGTAAAAAGCTAGTTGATCAAGAATTCTATAAGTTTTTTACTATCAGGCTTTTCAGTAACTGTAACAAATACTTTACCTACCATTCTAAAAGGTTGAGACCTACTATATTAGATTCAAATGAAAAATCATTGAATGGTTCAGATTTTGTTCAGACTTAAATAGAATAGACATCACCAAAGTAGAACATACAAAGTCATACAGTTTTATTTTAACAGTTTTACTTCAACTTGCAGAATTTTTCTAAATGCTAATAAATAAATATTCCAATATTTAATACATTTCTGCTTAGATTTCCTTACTGTTGCAAGATTATTTTCAAAGCACTTTCTTCTAAACTTTACATTGTATTTTACTTTTTGACTAAGTTTAAGCTTTATCTTTCTAAAGCCGTTTGATTATCTGAATTATGTAAAACTAAATTACATTAAAGTATATTAATATGTTTGTTAAATTTATTCAAAAATAACTTTAAAGAAAAACTGATTTAAATCAATGATTTAAAAGAAAACAATTGATTTTAAACATGATTAAAATCATTGTTAAAATCAAGCTGATTTAAATCAATGAACCTTGCCATTAGTTCACCACAAGTCATAAATCAACCAATATTCTCTAGCTCTTACAATAGTATACAAATTAAAATTATAGATGAAAACTGGCATTACTAATGCTAAAAAAAATATCTCAGCTCTTCTGTAGTAATAATAATATATTCTACATGAAAATAAAATATAAGGTTTTTTAATGGACCTGAAAAATAATAATTCCCCATTATGCTGATATAGGTGGACCTTCTTAGAGCTTTCTAGTCCAAATGGAATGCATCTGTTTTTTCAATATGAAGTTTCAAAAGACAATGTATCCATATTTTATTTGTTGAAATACAGAAAGTCAATCATACTTTATGGAAATTATTTTGAATATTTGTGTATGAATGCCGAGATTATATTTTCAGATTTAAAAAGAAAAAAATATAGTATTTTTAATGTTGTCTATAAGAATGTTCTTTTTCTTTCCCCTTCTATTTAAGATTTCTAGCTTGTTCAGATTTTATGTCTTTATGGATAATATAAAATGTCTGTATAGTGTTGACTCTGGAATAAAAGGGCCGCTGGGTGGGAATTTTTCAAAGAGGGAATACTATTCTAAAAAATGGATACTTTTTTTCAAAAAAGGAACACTATTCTAAAAAAAAAGGGCACACTTGTACATTGTTCAGTAAAAATATTTTGAACTGATTTGTTTAGAGTCATGTAGAATTAGTGATATTTTCTCAAGATCAATTTAATATGAATTGCCATGGGTGCACATATATATTTTAAAAAGGGCCACCAGGTCTTAAAAGATCTGCGGGGTGCTGTTTCCTGCTAAAACAACTTAGAGTCAATACTACTGTAAGAGATTTATTTATTAATAGTATCAATTTAATTATATATATATATATACAGGGTGTCCCTAAACTCATGGTATATACGCTAGGGGGTGATAGAACACATCAAGACGAGTAATAATAAATAGGAAACCAAGGGTCCCAAACGTTTTCCAAAGGAGATAGCTGCCATTAAAGTTTGGGGTCCAAATTTTCAAATACACATAAAAAACGGAAAAATTGGTTGATTTATTTGCTGTTTTCACTAAAACTATTCTTTATGTTGGTATTTTCTTGAAAATAAATTATAAAGATAAATTTCGAAAAATGCCTATAGAGGGCACTTTAGACTTTGAAGTAATGAAAAACTATTTTTTGCATCTCATTAAATAGTTTCGTAAGCTTAGACTTAAACTTAAATTTTGAGCTCAAAATCAGAATAGTTGGGAGTGGTTAAGTAGCACAAACTTAAGTGTGTTCAGAGGGTTTAGAATTTCAAATGACTATAAAAGACAGAAAAATTGGTCGATTGACTTGCAGTTTTCACTAAAACTATTCTTTGTCAGTATTTTATTGAAAATGAATTATAAAGATAAATTTCAAAAAATGTCGATAGAGGGTGCTTTAGACTTTGGAGTAACAAACAACTATCTTTTGCATCTGATTAAAGGTTTTCGTAAACTTAGACTTAAATTTTGAGCTCAAAATCTGAATAGTTGGGAGTCGTTAAGTAGCACAAACTGAACTGTGTTCAGAGGGTTTAAATTTCAAATGATTATAAAAAAAGGAAAAATTGGTCGATTTGTTTGCGGTTTAAAATAAAACTATTCTTTAAGTCAGTATCTTGTTGAAAATAAGTTTTAAAGATAAATTTCAAAAAATTCCATTAGAGGGTGCCTTAAACCTCAGAGTAACCAACAACTAATTTTAGCCGTTATTTTTTTTATCTAATTAAATGCTTTCCAAAACTTATTAAATGTTTTCAAAATCTTAGATTTAAACTTAATTTTGAACTCAAATTCTAAACCGTTTTGAGGGGTAAAGAAGTAAAAACTGAAGTGTGTTCAAGAGTTGAAATTTAACAACTCCCCCCCCCCCCCCACCCCCACCATACCCCCTCGAACACAGTTCACTTTTGTGCTACTTAAACACTCGCAACGATTCAGAATTTGATCTCAAAATTTAAATCTAAGCATTTGAAAGCATCTAATGAGATTAAAAAAAATAACGGTTGAAAACAGTTGTACGCTACTCCAATGTCTAAGGCGCCCTCTATCGGCATTTTGTGAAATTTATTTTCAAGAAAACACTGATTTAAAGAGTAGTTTTAGAAAAAACCGAAAATGGATCGACTAATTTTTCCGTTTTTTATAATCGTTTGAAATTTAAACCCTCTAAACACAGTTCAGTTTGTGCTACTTAATGACTCCCAACTATTCAGATTTTGAGCTCAAAATTTAAGTTTAAGTCTAAGTTTACAAAAACATTTAATCAGATGCAAAAAATATCATAAAAAATAGATGTTCGTTACTCCAAAGTCTAAAGTGCCCTCTATCGGCATTTTTTCTAATTTATCTTTGTAATTCATTTTCAATAAAATACCGACTTAAAGAATAGTTTTAGGGAAAACCACAAGTCAATCGACCAATTTTTCCATTTTTTTATAATCATTTGAAATTTAAACCCTCTGAACACAGTTCAGTTTGTGCTACTTAACTACAGACTTCGAGTCGATTACAAAGGACTGTAATCGATTAAGATTATGATTATTTTCAATTTCAAAAAACAGATTACGATTATGTCGCTATTTATGCAAGCCTGATTACGATTACATAATCAATTATCCATTTTTTTATTTCAAGATTACGATTACGTTTGGATTACGATTAATATTTTTTTGTTGGATTACAATTACCGAACTAGTTGATTACGATTACAGTTCGATTACAGTGATTCCATAGTCTACATCAGGCCTGTCCAACCTTTTAGTAAGCAAGGGCGCATCTCAGCTCTTGGCACTCAATGAAGGGCGCCATCATTCACTTGACCGAAAACATGCGACAATACTATCGCAAAGTGTTAGTATAAACGTGCGTCATAACATAATGCAAATGAATCTTATAGCGGTAAACAAAAGTCCCTACGGCAAAATAAAATAATAATCTGGAGTTAAATATATTAAATTTCAAATTATACAATTTTCTATAAGAGGACTATCTCAAAAAATCTCTGCAGTATAAAATCCCAGAAATTTTAATAGCGCGTATAATAACAATAATAACAAATAAATAAATATGAAAATCAGAGATATGCTATGTTTCTTTTAGAATGTGAAAATACGCTATGCCTTATTTTTGATAGGAAATAGACCCTGTGTTCTTGCCACTGTAGTAACTATCTTTTGGTTGACATTTACTGTAAGAAATGTCATTTGGTTTGAGAGTCAGGCCATTTCATCCAGCCCTTAATCATTACATATTTCATCCATATAAAACTTAAATTTACAGCAAATAATTACAATAGTCATCTTTATTTACAGTTCAATATAATTTAAAGTATACTTACCTTTTATAATAGAAGTTTCATTTCTGTTTAATTGTTGTCTATAAACTGTATAATTAAACTTTAGTTCTATATTAATTTATATTTCCCGGCAGACTTATATTTTTCACACACCTTTCATAAGTAAACATCGCCTTTTGACCTAGTTCCCCATATCGCCATGTGGAGGCGTAGCGATGAGAGTCGATGACGTAATCGCTTACGCGATCAGACGTAACGATCTCATCAGCCATTCATCTTTCAATGATTGGTGGGTGTGTCTCTCGGCAGGGAGAAACCTGATGTTCAATCCGTTTGAGAGGTATATATACTTCAGTCTTGCCGGCGTAAAGCAGCTTCGTAGTTTTATCAGCTTCGTATTTTGTTTTCTGTTTTTCTTAGTTTCGTCTGTTGAATGTTGTGTTATGTTATCTGGAAGTCATATGTGTCATCGGTCAAGTCATTTATTTAATTCGTTTAATACATCGTTCAATACAATAGTTTAAGTCATCAGTTGAAGTAGAACTTTCATCTAGTAATGGCATTTCATTATGCTTTCACGTTTCACTTAAACTTACGGAAGATATTCGAATATATGGAACTTTATTTCTAATTTTCACCTGGAGGCTAGAAGGAGAGGTCTGCCATTGACATGAGATCGTTGACCTGGAACGATGTGATGATAGGCAATATCATGAGATGTTCGAGTAGAAGAGACTTTGAGATTTGGACTTTAACCTTCGCCTTCTTAGGGAAAGTTTAACTATTTGCTGTGGTTTTTCTCTTCGGTTTTTGATCATGGAATTTTTGGAACTTTATCGACGGATGAATTTGACTTAGATGTAATTTTTTTTGGGAACTGAAACCATTTTCCAGTTTTTGAATTAGCAAGCTCCGGTTCACTTAATCAAGACAATAGAGGACTTATAAAATGTTCTTTAAATCTTTACTTATTTTTATTTACAGATAAGTTCAATTTTTATTTATCCTGATATATTTTAATTTACAATATACTTATTTATATATTTGGTTTATTGATTTAATAGAAAGAAAAATATATTTTGTTTTAAATATGATTCGATTATAGATGCAATATATTTATATTTGTTTTTATATTTTATGTTTATTTTATTTTATGAACTAATAAATGTTTATTGTTAAGTTTTAATTTTGCATGTCATTATTTCAGTTGATTTAAGTTTATTCTTGACTAAACATTTAATTAGATATTCATTTGGGCATTACGTTAAAAATTAAATTGATTTAATTACTTATGGGGTTAAAAATCAGCATAACGCTGACACTGCTTTTAGACGCGACTCTGCTAAACATTCAACCCCGATGGAATTCTTGTTTATATTCCATCAATTTTGAATGGCTGAATTTAGTTTTATAAAAATACAAAAACAAAGGCAAGCATAATAGTCACTAATCCATTCGGGTTGCTCCAGAGAGATAGTCTGAAAGGCTTTCAGAGATGGAAATTATGCTCAAACTTTATAAGCAAAGTAAAAAAACCCTAAAATTTCAAAAATCAAGAAGGAGTAATTAAGCCCTTTATCCCCTGTATAAGACAGCCAATAGGCCAGTGTGACAACAGCAAAAAGAAAAAAGCTGAACTTTCATGCACATGTATTTGCAAATTGTTGGGAGTGATGAGAAATGTTTATTTTTCTGTTACTTCTTAACTATTAAAAAAAGCTATTCCAATTATTACCAAAATTACAAAGACTTACCAAATTTAATTTACCAGATCGCATAACTGACTGGACTGTTCTGGACGGGGTGACAACCAGCGATCACAACGCCATGACCTGGACCTACCAAGGCAGGCTAAGGGCTCGAAATCCTGAGGGAGTCCGCCGTCGGTGGAAACCCAAGGACCTTGCCTGGGACGATTTCCTCCAGGATCTGCAAAACGCAGATTTGGACGTTTATGATTCGAACGCACCAGACTCGGGAGTTGAACATCTTGATTCAGTCCTGGTTGATTTGTGCTTGAAACACCGAAAGCGTCGTCCTGCCGCAGGCAAGGAGACGTGTTGGTGGACTCCACAGTTGGAGGCTCAGAGGTCTAGAGTGCGTGCACTGAGGAGGTTGTACAAGCGGACGCTTGACCCGACTCAGAGAGAGAGACGTGAGGCTCTCTTTAAGCGCTCGCGGGCGGAGTACAAGCGAGCGATTCTGCAAGCTAAGCGTCGTTCGTTCCGAAAGTTCCTTTCGGACAAGCTTTCTACCGACAAAATCGGTCAGGTCTGTGCAGTGGTGCGAGGCAGGTGGCGTCCTGAAGCTCCAGCTATTCTGGAGCTTCCCGACGGGGTGGTGGCATCCACATGGGATGACATCCAGGCAGCCCTTGCGAGACACCACTTCAGACAGGTCGATGAGGTAGTGCAGACAGCGATCGAGAGGCCTGATGACCCGGACTTGTTTGACATCGGGGAGCTAGAGTTGGCTATCGACTCGATGGCGCTCGATAAGGCGCCAGGCCACGATGGATTCAGTCTGGGAATCATCCGAGAGGTCTTTCGCTGGCACCCTCAGTGGTTGCTCGGCTTGTTTAATCACTGCCTTAGAGAGTCCGTGTTTCCGAGAAGTTGGAAGCGGGCGGTCGCCATCTACTTTCCCAAGGAAGGTAGAAGTAAGAGCGATCCGGCTTCCTACCGTCCTATCTGTTTACTTCCCGTCGTCGGGAAGATTTTGGACAAGCTGTGCGCTACTCGACTGATGGCCTTCCTCGAGTCTAACGGCGTACTTGATGGTCGTCAATATGGTTTCAGACGAAATCGGTCGACTGTTGATGCGCTCCATGAGGTGGTCAAGTACATCTCGCAGAGTAAGAGGACGGGTCACTACACCTGTCTCGTCAGCCTCGACATCAAGAATGCCTTCAACAGCGCTCGGAGGGATGACTTGCTTCGCCTTCTGGTGGAGTACGGAGTCCCTCCGGAGCTCCTGGGCTTGATCGATTCTTTTCTTTGGAATAGATCGGTCATTTCGAACGCAGAAGAGCATTACTTCAATGTTGGGGTCCCGCAGGGCTCGTGTCTCGGGCCGGTCCTGTGGCTGGTGTTAATCAATAGCTTGTTGAGGCGGCTTGGGGTTGAGGAGGCTTGGACCGTACTTGTCTTCGCCGATGACATACTCATCCTTGCACGCTCCGTGGCTGTCTACAGGTTCGCTGACATAGTCCGGCGAGTTCTCGCAGAGATTCTTGCATGGGCTGTAGGATGCAGCCTGGAGTTCAGCTACGACAAGTGTTTGTACACTATCATACCGCCTAAGGGAAAGATGGATTACGAACCCTCATTGCGCATCCGGATGGGTGAGCATCGGGTGAAGTTCTCTAACCAAATCAAGTACCTAGGAGTGGTCATAGATAGGGACTACAGCTGGATGCCTCACTTGGACCTCGTCCGAGAGAAGGCGACCAGAGTCCAGTACAAGCTTACGAGATTGGCGACAGCCACGTGGGGGCTCAAGCCCGTTGTTCGAAAGGCAGTGTACTCGGTGGTAGCCGAGCGCATAGTCTTGTACGCGGCCCCTATCTGGTACTCCGGCAAAGTGGCTCTTCGTCAGAGACTGCTGAGTATTCAGCGAGGTCTCTTGCTGTGCGTCACCAAGTGCTACAGTACGGTGTCAACCGCTGCGTTGAATGTCTTGTCTGGGGTGATTCCCCTGGACCTCCGTGCTCGTATCGAACGCGACTTCGAGGCCCTCACTAGATGGGGCGAAAGCGTTGACAGACCGAACCTCTCACCAGAAATGGTAGAGGTCTGGAAGTACCGACCCCAACGACGCTATCCGGCACGAATACCTTGGACGCCGGATCTCAGCCGGAAGTCTCCGTATACTTACTATACGGATGGTTCCAAGCTGGAGGGTGAGAGGGTGGGTTGTGCCTACCACCTCGCCACCAGGGATGGCGTTGTTGCGGAGGGAAAGTTCCGTCTCTCTGATGGGTCGACTGTTTTCGCGGCCGAGGTCCATGCGATCAAGGAAGCGATTGCGGACGCCCTTCGGAGGGGTCTCAGTGAACTCGATATCTTCTCTGATTCGAGATCGGCGCTTCAGGCTCTTTACGCTTTGGTGCCTCGGCACAAAGCTGTAGCTGAGATCAGGAACTTGGTTGAGAATACAGGAGTCAGGGTCCATATGCACTGGATTAAGGCTCATGTCGGGTACGCCTTTAACGAGCTGGCCGATTCCCTTGCGAAGGAAGCTGCGTGTCGACCGTCGGTCGATATACTTGTTCCTCTTTCAGGACGTCAAGTCAAGAGGAAGCTCCTTGGTGAGGTTCTTTTGGATTGGCAGCAATGGTGGGACCGATCTGAGGACGGCCGGTTGACGTATGCGATCTTCCCGAAGGTCTCCACTCGGAGAATACAGGGTGATTTCTTTCTCAACCAGGTCCTAACGGGACATGGTGCCTTTGGCGACCATCAAGCCCGCTTCTTTAAAGGCAACCCTGCGTGCTTTTGCGGGACCGGGGAGAGTACGATTAGACATTGCGTCTATGAGTGCCCCCTGTGGAGGTCCATCAGGGAAAAGTGTTTCCCGCCTGACTTCCACACTCGAACGCTGACCGATCTCGTCCTTGACAATTACAGCAGGAAAGGTATCGTCGACATCGTTGGCGACCTCTTGACAAGGACATTGGATCGGGTTGGTCGTCGGGCCAATTGAGCTTTCGACCGTCTCGACCGAAGTCTTTGAACGCTCGACGATTTTCCAGTTCATTCGAACGCAACACTCGATTTAGAGGAGTCCGAGGCCTCTAGCAGGCGCGATTCGGACGAAGCGACTATACAAGGTTTTCCGGGTTTCCCTTGTACGTAACGAGAATTCGGGTCGCTTTCCTATAAGTCCTCCCGGAAGGCTGGGTCTCTGGATCAGTGGTTGTTCAGGCAGCTTGTGCTACGATGCCTGCTTGGCTGCTCCAATTGCCGTGTTGGGCGCGGGCGGCGTCGAGTGGTGGCTGCGGATGGTGAGCGGCCGAGGCCGCGACGCTAAGTCCATGTCCGTGGGCTGGGTGTCCTCGCTTGTCTTCCTGGCCGGCAGCGGGCGCTGTCGTGAGGCCGGACGTCACTTGGTTCCTCCTCTTTCGGGGGTCTCGTGACCTCCCTGTGTGGACCGCATGGAGCCACTCGGCTCTGGATCGGGAAACTCACTGTTTTACCAAATTTAACCATCACAAATACACTTTATAAACAATAACTAATATAATATATCCACCACCCCTCAATGGGTTTTAATGCGTTTTCACAATTTTTGAAAATAGCTCTGATGCAAATGTTGATGATTTTAAAGAAAGCATTTTTTCTAATGGAATTTTACTTCTGAAAAGTTTAATAACAGAGAAACTTCAAAAGGGTGCCAAGAAAATCTTCAAAGGACGCCATGGCGCCCGCGGGCGCCGCGTTGGACAGCCCTGGTCTACATGTTACAAACTAGAGTTACAAATTTACAAAATATGCGTTTCCTTTTATTTATTTATTTTTAAATTAAAAATAAATCATTTATATTTAAAGAGCTATTCTTTTCTATATAAAAAATATATGTTTTCCTTTTCAATATTTTAGAACTGATTTCATTATTATAAATTTATTTTGAAATTATGAGCATTTCTAAGGATGTTTGATTGATAGAATAGGTATATGTAACATACGAAACTCCGATTTGAAATTCACGAATACCAGTGTACGTAGAATGAACCCCCCTCCCCTTACATACACACTAAAATTTGGGGTGGGGGGTAACCCGTGTTTCACAATCTTTTTTTTTTTAACCCAAAATTTAAACATGAAATGAGTTTAACTAAGATTATTTTTCCTTAGAACTTTCATTGCAAGACGTTTAAGGATAAAAGCAAAACAAAATTTAAACAAGTAAGAAAAATCATGCGTTAAGCATAGATTATGAAGCACTTTCCAACACTTAATGAAATCTTTAACAAAACTTTGTTATTTAGGGAAATAATAGTGTATAGCCAAATATACCCAAATATGTATTCCAGTACATTAGAACAGCCCTGTATTTCATATGTCAGTTCATATAATGGGAAAATTTAGCTTAGCAAGAAAATACCCAGTAGCTTGAAATTTCTTTTTCAGCAACTCATACTATTAGATGGAAACATACTTGAATACTTTTGTTCAGCCCTGTAGTTTACATTGTACCTTTATTACACGTCAGCATTAGGCTAAAATTTATTGTAAACTAAAACACTTTTAAAACAACTGAAATCACATTCTCATAAATCATCATTCATAGGTGTCCATGTACCGAATTCTTTGCGTGGCCCTGTATATCCCTTTATCTATATTCTGCAAACATTTTTCAATAAACTGAATGCAGCTCAGCATAAAAATGCATAGCTTATTTAAGAACCACGTTTAAATAATTTACGCTCATATTCAGTAACTTTGGTTAGCTCTTTTGGGTAGCCCTGTATATCAACTATAACATTTATACACACCATATAATGGGCATATATTTAACGAAATATAAACGCAAATATAATAATTAAAATGCATTTCATCCCTCCATCAACCATCATCAGACACATATATGGTACTTCGAAAAGAATATACTATTTGAAATCTTTTGTATGGCCCTGTAAATGCTATGTACTTCATATTATGCAAGACAGTAGCGTATAATTTATATTAAGCTTCAGTGACATATATCAATTTTATTATACGTGAAAAAGCTTAAAATATTTAAAATATGTCACACAATTCCACCTTTTACCATTATCTAAAGGAATTTTTTTGTGTGGCCCTGTAAATGAATAATAGCTACATTTTCACCTTATATTTTATAGAATGCATATTTTAATATGTTTGACAGGGTATAACATCTTTAAAATTCCTTTGAAACGATTTTTTTCCATAGGCCGTAATGTAATAGGAAACTTTTGATTTGCCCTGTAGATAAACTATTCATGGTAGAAACTTCATTTTCGATATGACTTGTGCTAGGATAAACGTTAATAACGTCCTAAAATTTCATGGCAATCCGAGTATATTAACGGTTTTTCCCCCATGGGCCGTAATGTAATGGAAAACTTTTGATTTGCACTGTAGATAAACTAATCATAATAGAAACTTCATTTTCAATAGGGTTCGTGCTATGGTAAACGTCAATACTGTCCTAAAATTTCATGGCAATCCGATTATATTAACGATTTTTCCCCATAGGCCGTAATGTAATGGGAAACTTTTGATTCTCTCTGTAGATAAACTAATCATGGTAGATACTTCATTTTCAGTAGGGTTCGTGCTAGTGTAAACCTCAATAACGTCCTAAAATTTCATAGCAATCTGAGTATATTAACGATTTTCCCCCATAGGCCGTAATGTAATGGGAAACTTTTGATTCTCTCTGTAGATAAACTAATCATGGTAGATACTTTATTTTCAATAGGGTTCGTGCTACGGTAAACCTCAATAACATATAAAAATTTCATAGTAATCCGAGTATATTTACGGGAGTTAGAGCGCGGACAGACGGACAGATGGCCAGACAAACCGAATGCATAAGCACTTTTCAACTTTGTTGGAAAGTGCTAAAAATGAAGAAAAATTAAATATTTAAAAATACGCTTCTACCAAAATTTTCGAAATGGGAGAATTAAAACAATTCATTCTTTTTTCTTTCATTTGCATGCATCTGTCCCCTTGAACCACATATTTAAAACAAAATTGAGGCACATGAACGTTGACAGGCAAATAATAATAATAATAATATAAAATACTGTCTTTTGGTAGGAATGCATTAGGCGAGGGGAGAGGGGAAAAACAAACCTTTCTGGGAAAAAAATTAACTACCTTTTTTATCCTATTATTTATTTATAACTCATTTAGAGAGTTTTTGGTAGTTTTTTTTTTTTTTTTTTTTTTTTTTTAATAATCAGAGGTAAAGAAAATTTGGTGGCTACATTTCCAAAATTCAGGGGTTCATCATTGAATTTGCGGGCACATAAGCTAAAGAAATTTACTAACAAATAGGTATCATTAACATTGTCTTTCACCCTTAAAGAAATCTTACTTACACCCGTATATTTATTGACAAACCTGTCTTACTTTCTGTTTTTTTTTTTTTTTTTTTTTTTTTTTTTTTTTAAGGGGATTTTAATAAAATAAATGTATTTAAAATAAATAAATAAAAATAAAAAAAACAATCTTTTATTACAAGAGCTTTTGTAAGAAAACTGATCTATATGTTTAACTTATCCAGATATATTAAAATACAAATTTTGAATAAACAGACTTTATACTTATGATTAAAAACACTATATAGTTAATTTAATATAAAAAATTCCTTTCACTACAATTATAAAGAAAAGGACAAGATATAACTATGCAATATTTCTAAAATAAATCTACACAATATGTATATATCTATTAAAAAATTACCTGCATGTGGGTGTTCAAATTGGATTTGGTTTTTACAGAGACCCTGACATCTGACGAGCACAATTTACGTTTATATTTTAATAATTTCACGCCTTTTTCATTTAAATCTGATACAGATTCTGTGAAATAATCTTAGATTTTTTTGTTACTTCTCTTAGCCATCTCTAACCTTGTAAACAACTACTTAGATATAACCAACCACTAAGAAATCCAAAATGCGAATAAGCTGTTAGATGAATTGTCACATGTAATTTAAGCATCTTTTTTTTTCTTTTTTTCCCATTTTCTTTATTTTCCCATTCCCACATTTGAAAGAAGGTGATGTCTGTCCAATTGCTAAGTGCCCATAATAAAACCATAAATAAAATATTTTTCTTTCTTTTTTTCTTTTCTATCCTTATCATTTCCACTCAAAAACCCGCGAAACAAGACCCCTCGATGACCAGAGTTTTTTTCCCAATTCTCATACCTTTTAACGAAGTCAGACCATTTCTATGTTTTTATACTACATACCAGGGACGCAGAGACAGCCCTTTATAGCGTTGACTACATACAGTGTAAAGTATGCATTCTGTTTCACCCCGAGCGGCTCCCTGACCTATGACCTCTTCTCACTTTTAACTTAAGGGGCGATTTAACGAGCTACACACATCGACTACTCTTTCCCTGGTGCAATGTTTAACTCACCGACCGAGTATTTTACGGATATGGCGAAACAAAGAACGGGGGAAAAAAAGGTATAATCGAAAAACATAATCGTATTTTTGTGCTCGATTACGATTATATAGCTTTTTGATGCAGATTACATTGCGATTATCTGCATTGCGATTATGATTAGATTATGATTGTAATCAAAGTGAAATCTTTTGATTATGATTATATCGTGATTATTTCGAAATTAAAATTTACGATTATGATTACAATGAGATTAAGCAGTTTTTGTAGTCGATTATAATATATAATCGATTACGATTACTCGAAGTCTGCTTAACTACTCCCAACTATTCAGATTTTGAGCTCAAAATTTAAGTTTAAGTCTAAGCTTATGAAACCACTTAATGAGATGCAAAAAATCACGGCAAAAAAAAGTTTAAGTCTAAAGCGCCCTCTATTATCATTTTTGAAATTTATCATTATAATTTATTTTCAAGAAAATACCAACATAAAGAATAGTTTTAGTGAAAACCGCAAATCAATCAACCAATCTTTCCATTATTTATGTGTATTTGAAATTTTGGATCCCAAACTTTAATGGCGGCTATCTCCTTCGGAAAACGGTTATGACCGTTGGTTTCCTATTTACTATTACTCATCTTGATGATGAAAATACCTAGGTATTTTATGAAATAAATAACCGTGTACGTTAAAGTGTGTAAAATTAATAAATTTTACGATTTAAATAGTTATTTAATAGAATAACAATTGTCTAACCATTAAAGTATTAAAGACAGCAGCCGAAAACCATTTGAACCGATTATAACTGGTTTTTAGTCAGTTTTGAATTGTTTCTAGCTGGTTTCTACTATTGTTATTTCAAGTGCATATTTTGTCAATATGTGTATGTGTATTGAACTACCATAAATTTGTAAGCGATATATTTATTTAAGATTATTTCATTTGGAATTATTCAAAAATATTTTTGCAATTTTTTTTTAACCCTTTGAAGGAAGGTAGGATATATTATCCCACTGATTTAAAGTTGTGAAATTGCTTTTCTTATTTTAATATATTTATATTTATTCAAATTTCTGTTGGGAATTCAGGATTACACAAACACAACTGCTTGCCCCTCAATGGATTAAGTAGTGATTTCCATAGGAATGAGAGATCAATCAGTAATAAGAAATATTTTAATGGAATAGCAGTTGTAATCCTTGTTAAATAAACATGAAATAAATGGTGCTATACTTGCTTGTGAAAAAATATTAAATTCAATAGAAGAAATAAATTATTCCAAAGCAACACAGAATAAAATCTATGTGTCTATTGTTTAATTCAGACATATGGTATCCTAGAAGTCCAGGAGGTAGAAAAATTTATTTGTGCCACTAACAGATGTAAAACCTAGTGTCATATTTTATTTTTCAAAGGATATTCTATTTGATATTTTTTTATATCACCAGGGTATAGTGACAGAAGTAATATGAATGTCATATTACAGCAATCCTTGTTCTTATAATTAATGGAATTAAAATAAAGATATTTCATAAATTTTAAATTAATGTGCTTTTGCATTATTAATTTGAAAAATGTTTATAAAATATTATTAAATAACATTATTATTCCTGTCAGCATGTGATTTTTTAATAATATTTAAATTTATTAATATTACTTTTGTAAGCGGTCTTTATATTCTCTGTTTAAAATATAATTTTTGTAACATTTTTTAAACACCTTAAATTTTTTTACTAATAGGGTAAAGTAATCTAATAATAATATAAATATGAGTTATAAAAATTTAAACGTAACTATTGCCACACAACATTCTGTTATTTTGTATTGCTTTTAACAAATATAAAAATACAATTACATTATGTATTCAGTTTTTATATACTATTTGCTAAATCATCTATTAATAATTTGAAATGTATTTTTCAAATGTCTTTAAGTATTTATCATCAGTTCATTTATAAAACAACTGATTTTTTTAATGTAAATTGTTTATTTTACACTTTAACGATTAGGCAATCATTATTCTATAAAATAACTAGTTGAATCATAGAATTCAATAATTTTACACATTTTAACAGACTTGGCTAGTTATTTCATGAAATAATTTGGTGTTTTATGAAATAACTGAATTATATGCTTTAACTAGTGTTCATTCTAGGCCGTTTTTGAAGGGTGCAGCACCATGCCCTTTTTCATATTTACAAAATGCACCCTGCCTTTTTTCAAATCTACAAAATGTACCCTCCCTTTTTAAAAGTAGTAAAATACACCACTACTTTTACCCAGAGATTTTTAATAACAATTTTCTTTATTCCATAGTACTTCGAAATTTCTGTGCCCAAAAATGATAGAATTTTTTCACTTCTTTAGGAAAAAGAACATAAAACTATTCAATCATGTTTTAATTTAATTGTATTTTTCATTTTTATATCATAAAATCATTCCAAATTAATGTTACTTGATTTATCATACTTTAAATTATGTATTTTCCTGCTTTTTTTTTTTTTCCTAAAGGCAATAAAAAAAAAAAAAAAAAAAAAAAAAAAAAAAAAAAAAAAAAAATTCCTGTAAAAGTGCCCTTTTTCTTTCTAGAGTGAACACTACTTTAACGATAACATATATATAAATCATTACTAATTGTTCAGGTTTGAAAACAACTAAATTTTTCCAATTTAATTCATTGGTTTCATTTTAGAGTTAACAATAACAAATTAATATTAAAAATCATATATGATCCATATTATCATGAATATATTTGTATAGATTATTAAATTTTTTCTTTAGCTGCTGGAAGTGCTTTCTCAGAAGCAGCCAACTTGCGGTTAAGGATGGAAAACAGACACGATGCTGCTGCTGCTTTAATTGATGCAGGCAACTGTTATAAAAAATCTGATCCTCATGGTAATTTGTTTTTGAAATTTCAGTATATCATTAAAATAATTTAATACTCTTATATACAGAGCAGTTTAAAAAGTTTATATCCGAAATTCATAAGATACTTTCTGTATAACATTGCATGTCACAAGGGGCAGTTAATCTTATTTACTTAAAACTTTCAAAGAATAAATTATTTAGATAAATTGCTTAGTTTTTGTTAAAATCAAAATGTAAACTATATATTGTGAACTAGAGATGGGTAATATAGTTATTTTTGGTTAACAGGTTACATCGTTCCACACATTCACAGGTAACAGGTTTCAATAACCTGTTATTTTTGTAACGTATAACTACAGGGTTGCCACGTCACCTGGAGAACCTGGAAAACCGGGAAAACACAGGGAATTTTAAAATCCCTCCCAAAACAGGGAAAATCCAGGGAATTTTTTAAAAAATCCTAAAAAATCTGGAAAACACAGGGAATTTTTTTTCCTACTATATCCAAGCATGAATTTTTTTTTTTTTTTCGGCTTTCATATTGAAAGCTGAATATTATCTTATGACATTTTTTAAGATAAAAAATAAACCAGTGTTGTGTATCAAAGTTATCCTATATTTTATGTGTCCTATCTTTTAATATAAATATTAATTTGAATGCATAAAGTAAGTAGCTTTTCCTCTTTCCTTTTCTTTTTTACTTCTGCAATTTTTGTGATATTATGTTCAAGATAATTAATTTTTAGATAAGATTCTTTAAAATTTTATATTTTTTAAAGTAATAGATACAAAGTTTTTAGATATTTTAACATTCATTTACAAATATTTCAAAGTATTTTTTAGCAGAATGTTTGAGTATCGCTTTACTGTTTTTATTATTGTTAATGTAAAATGTGGGATTCAATAATAAGTGTAACAACTTTAAAGGGCTTTTTCATTTGCTCATATCATATAATGTATTATTTGTTTTATTAATTGGGTAATGGTAAATTATAAGATGTCTAACTAGCCTATATACATGCATATATTTTTGCGCACTCAACATAGAATAAATGCGTTGCAGTACAGGGAAAACACAGGGAATTTTTTTTCAAAAATAGAGTGGCAACCTTGAACTAATCGATGAGACTATGCTGTCAACAGACATTTTAATTAGAGGGCCGTTAATTAAGGTATCTTGAATAATTTTGATACACATAATTATAGACGCTGTTTTAGTTCAGATAAACCTGTGCCTTTAAAATCAACATAGAGTTAAAATTTTAATTTTTGCAAGACAAAAACTCAATTAGTTGTGATATTTTACATTTCATGTATTATTGTCGTTTTCTTGCACTAAAAATGCATTTTTCCTCGTTAAAACTTATATGTATCATAACTCAGTAAATTTTGCCCGTAGAACTTTTTTTTTCTTTCTTTTTTTTTTTTTTTTTTTTTTTTGCTGATATACTTGTTAAAACACATAAAAACTTTTTCTAAATAAAAGTTATAGGAAACTTACTGAACACTGTATAAAATATGTAGTTTCTTAACAATTTAAAAAATAATTATTTTAATGTAAATTAATATTTATATGATGCAGAAGAAAGTTTTAAGCATTTTTGCAATTGTTACAATGACTCCAAAACTGACGGTTTAGAAATAAATTTTTTCTAAACAAT
Organism: Maratus speculifer; assembly: GCA_964019185.1. Taxonomy (NCBI): domain Eukaryota; kingdom Metazoa; phylum Arthropoda; class Arachnida; order Araneae; family Salticidae; genus Maratus; species Maratus speculifer. Next base: position 118,049,765 of record OZ025294.1, on the reverse strand, counting down.
CAGAAATATCCTCCATAAAAACAACACAGTTTTAACAATGCGATTTGTTCAAAAAAAAAAAAAATTGATCTTCATTCGTTAGCACCTTGATTTGAAGTTCGAATTGTGACATCCCCGAATCAATATCTGTCAACGCATATTCAAAGCTTATCCCACAAGAGCACGAAACATTACTTGTATATTATCAAATGTCATTCATCCCACAAATTTCATATGTGCAAGTACGTATTTAAAATCTGCTCCCCAAAACTTGTGACAGGCCAAAAAATGACGTTGGTAGTATAAAATTGGCTTCCTATAAATTTCCGCGTCTGTCGGGACCGTCCCCTTTGTCCCCCCACATTCCCATCCCTTTTCGAATGGCTGTGTCCTCACCAGGCTATTTGTCTTTTTTTTTTTTTTTTTTTTTCAGGAAAATACAGTTACAAAAGTAATGTTTTCCAGTTTGAATTTTGTAACGACGCAATATTGACAAAATAATAATGATAAAAAAAAACAGTAATAAACATTTTATTAAATAAAAATCATAGCGCCAGAATAACCCCCCCCCCCTTCCCCAAATATCATGAATACATAGTAATATCCCTTCAAACTTAAATATTCAAACTCAAAGATTGCCAACGTTTTACCCATCTAACTACATCAACGAAAGATTATGTCCCGTGCCCGAGCGATAAAACAGCTTTCTATCGACAATTAAATCCATAAATCTCTTTAATTCCATTTTTCAAACAGAGATTCCTTCCCATTAAAAATATGACCAAAGATGGCCGACATTACCTCCTTGCTTTTTAATAATCTGCAAGCGTCACTAACTTCACATACTCTAGAATAAAAACACATTTTTCTCCCATTTCATTTTCAGTATTCTAACCAATTTTCATTATTCCAGCTGTTTTTTTCAATAAATGTTGTTTTTGTTATTCTAAAAACTGATTCTATTGCTTTAATCTTTGTAAATGTGAGCGTTATAAAAAATTCAAACAATAAAATATATTCTGTGAAGAATCGAAGCCAGATGTTTTTAAATATTCATAGAATAATCGACAACAAATAGCTTTAAAGAGATTTTATCACGTTAACTTTTGAGATAGCAAAAGGACAAGGTTTCATGTGATTGGCTTTCTTGATTAGACCAAAAAGATTTTTAATGTCTTGGACAATGCAAAAGGAAAATGGTTCCTATGATTGACTTCCTTGATTAGACCAAAAGGATTTTTAATGTCTTGGAATCGTAGATCGACAGTGACGCGTCAAAGAAAAATTTCATAGGGTTTTTTTTTTTTTTTTGTGCGTTGAATTTTTTTTTTTTCTCTCTGTCTCAAAAGCGTTTTAATGCAGTTGGGGATTTTTGTTTTCTGCAGTAATAGAAATTCTTTGCCTCAGAATTCAAATAGATTTATGTTGGAATTTTTTTCATATAACTAAACTTTTATTAATTTATAAATATGTATTCCTAAAATGATTTTCAGCCTTACTATTTGTTTCTTCTTTTTAAATTGCTTATCATACGAGGCGTTCCAAAATTAACAGGGACTTTTTGATAATCTGTTATTGAATAATAAGTTTTTGGTTAATATTATGAATATTTATCGTGTTATGTTAAATAATGCCCATCTCTATTGTGAACCAATTTTCACAATATGGTTTTAACAAGAATCTATTTAACTGTTATTTTGTTTAGATCCTTCAAGTTTTGAAATTAAAAAATTCAGTAGTAGGATTGCAAAAACCCCACCTACAAAAAAAAAAAAAAAAAAAAAAAAAAAAAAAAAACTGGGTGGGTTTTTTTAGCGTGTAATGTATTAAGTTAAAGAATAAACTGATCTATACTGTGAACCATAGACATAAATATCTTGAAAATATTATCAAGCATCCTTTGATTAATAAATAAAAATAAAAATAAAAAATTTGTTTAACCTTTCCCCACGCACGCAAATTTTCATCACAGGAGTTAGACGTGTGCTGTAAATTGAACAACAGGTGGAAAACATTCAATTATCTGTTTTGTTTTAACTTTACAAATAATTTAACATACAGATATCATATAAGTTTTCTCTGCTTACATTAATAAAAATATTCTGCAATACACTTAGATTTATTTTGTTATAAGATATTGAAGCAGGTGTGAATTTTGTTTTAAAGAAAAAGAAAGTGAATGTTGTACTTTTTACAATGGTGTGCCCGCCGGAAGGTTAAAAAATGTGTTATTAGTAGTAGAGTTGTAAATTTTCCGGTAAAATTTGAAAAGTTGGAAAATTTGATTTTTCACAGTTGCTTCTCTCAAATAAACTATATTTTCTTTGAGAATATTAAATAAATATATTTTTTAATTTATCTGTACTAAAAGAAAATTATTTTTTCTTTATATGACTATATTACAAAAGAAAAAGAAGCAAAGCTTGCTTTTAAAAGTTTAGTTTTTTTTTTCAGTCTCAGAATTTTCATAGAAGCATTCCAGCCTCATTTAATGATATTGTTTATCATATCATGTCTCTGATGAAATGATTTTTCAGTTACATGCTTAATTATGAATTAACCTAGTGTAAAAATGTCAGCCAATATCTCTGCAGTTTGGAATCAAATGTATTATACATCCCATTTATATAGCATTGTTTTTTGAGAATACAAATGATACTAGTTAAGAAACAAATTTTTGCAGTTTTGTCATTATTATGAATATCAGTATTCAAATCTTCCATTGTTTAAAAAATGTTTAGTTTTATAATATTACATTTTTTCCCTTACAGTTATAGTTTTCATTTTTTTTAAATATGTTTAATTTTGGTATAGCTTTCCAATCTCAGCTCAAAAAGTTTTGATTTAGTTTTATAATCTAAACTCAAAGAAAATTAAGTTTTGGTTCAGTTTACTCAGGTCTGCAACCAAGAAACAGCATAATTTATTGACTTGTGCGGATTATAGAACTTTGATTGTATAGAGGAATTTGAGAAACAAACAAAAGCAGTTACATACAGAGATAAACTTCTGCTATGCTTCAGTCAGCTACTAAAATTCTAAGTTGAATCAAGAGGGAAAGAATAATTTGTAACACAGTTTTTTGTAATAAAATATTGCTTTTTTTCCCATGCAGTTGTACTTTTCTAATGTAAACTTCCTATGTTTTGCAAACAATTCTGTATGTGATGAAGAGAAATGGACATCATTTTTAGATTCAATATACTGAAAAAACATTCAATTAATCACCTATAGTGAAATCAGGAAAAATGCAGAATAGTAGTGCCACCTGTAGGGCAATTTACTCCAAAAACTTTATATATCAGAAACTGACTGAATATGAAGTTTGATGAAAATTGTCCTTTAGTTCTCGAGATAGAGCCATTGTGATAATCATGAATAGGGCAGCATTGCAGCGTCACCTGTTGAGCGATTTACACCAAATTATATCAAGGATTAACTGAATCTGAAGTTTTATGAAAATCCGTGCATTAGTTCTTGAAATAGAGATATTGTGGAAATACAGTACAGAACCATTTATCCTGAATAGTTGGGGTCAGATGTATTCCGGATAACTGGTTTTTCCGGTTAACTGGTTGGGCATTAAAGCAGCATTTAGATTACTTGAACTAAGAATCAGATGCAAGTAAGATCAAAAGTTGAGTTTGAAAGAAGGTTATTTATGGGAATTCCTTGGGCACAAAAATTCTTCTGCTTTCTCTGCATAAAAATGAAAACATCTACAATAACTATGAGTAGTAGGAAAATAAGAGTACGGGCTCAAGCGCAGGTGGGGTTGTGGGGCCGCGCAGCATCCCTCCGGCTGCCCCACCTGCTCCTCCGGCTGCCCCGCCTGCTCCGCCTCCTGGCCCTGCCTGCGGTGCCGCCGCTCGAAATCATACTATAAGATGAAGATTAAATTTATATTTGAATTTTGAACAATCGTAGTTTTAATGAGTATTATTAATTAAGTGAAACAATTAAAATCTCATTTTTTTAACCATTTTATTTAGATTTCTTCAACTACAAGATGAGATTATCAATTTAACACAAGAAAGTTAAACGTATATTTGAATTTTGCTTGATAGACATCTTAATGAGCAGTATTAATTAAGTAAAAACAATGGAAAATATCAAGTTTTATAGAAAAAGACTGATTTCTTACTATTTTTATCAACTTAAAAGAGAAAACTTAAACGCACATTTCAGTTTTAAGTGGTTATCATCTTAATGAGTATCGTTAATTAAGTAAAAAACAATGGAAAATATCAAGTTTTATAGAAAAAGACTGATTTCTTACGATTTTTATCAACTGCAATATCAGTGTATCGACTTACAAGTTGAAAATTAAACATGCATTCTAGTTTTTCAACAGCTATAATCTTAATGAGTATCGTTAATTAAGTAAAAAACAATGGAAAATATCAAGTTTTATAGAAAAAGACTTATTTCTTATGATTTTTATCATCTACAAGATCAATGCATCGACTTAAAACTTAAAAGTTAAACATGCATCCTAGTTTTTCAACAGCTATAGCCTTAATGAGTATCGTTAATTAAGTAAAAAACAATGGAAAATATCAAGTTTTATAGAAAAAGACTAATTTCTTACGATTTTTATCAACTTAAGAGAGGAAACTTAAACGTACATTTCAGTTTTTCAACAGCTATAACCTTAATGAGCATTCATAATTAAGTAAAAAACAATGGAAAATATCGATTTTTATAGAAAAAGACTGATTCTTACGATTTTTATCAGCTACATGATCAATATATCGACTTATAAAACTTAAAACTTAAACATACATCCTAGTTTTTTCAACAACTATAACCATAATGAGTATTGATAATTAAGTAAAAAACAATGGAAAATATCAAATTTTATAAAAAAGAATGATTTCTTACATTTTTTCAACTCAAACTTCAGAATATCAATTTGAGATAAAGAAATTTAAACGTACATTTAGGTTTTTAAGTGGTTATCGCTTTAATATCGTCTTAATGAGTTCTGTTAACTAAGCAAAAACAAGGAAAATACCGATTTTTAAAGAAGGAAATCCAATTGCATTAGTTTTTTTTTACATCAAACTAATGATTTTACCATTTTTTACAGAATTTTAGATGGTTAAGCAATTTACACTACATTACAAACATTATAATTTAAAATCGCGTTCTTATAAAAGTATGACATGACCAGTTTTTTTTTTTTTTTCCTTTCTATTCATACCTCCAAATATCTCCAACTTCCCCTCTTTCGAAGGGTTGAATACAATAGCCTGACGTCACCTGTTTACTTAACTACAAGACTGCGTTATGCTTTTAGAAAAGAGTGATTCTTAACGAAAAATCATCTTAAAGAATAATATATTTTAACAGTATTACAAAGATAATTTTTGAACTTTAATAAATTATTTAATTATTTATTATTAATTATCTATTTTATTAAATTATATACTATATTTATGATACTACATTTCATACATTTAGACAGATTTTAAAACTTTTCCGTTCAATAAGTAAATATTATATACATTTTTAACTGAAACCAGGTTTTCCAACGTTAATTCATAAATACGAATTTGTATAATAAATAGTATGTATTCGTTTAAAATCATGTGAACCTTTACTAAACTATTTGAAATTTTCACCGCATAAGAGCATATATTATGTATATTTTTAGTTTTAATAGCAAAAACTTAAATTTGTATAATAAATAGTATGTGTATTCGTTTAAAATAATGTGAACCTTTACTAAACTATTTGAAATTTTCACCACATAAGAGCATATATTATGTATATTTTTAGTTTTAATAGCAAAAACTTAAATTTCCAACTTTGAAATACATTCGTTTATATATTGTTACAAGATACTAATTATATTTCTAAACTATTTTTAAAAGCTTGAATGTCATTATAAAATGTTCCTATTTATATTTTTCACGTCATGACAACATTCGACATCTTACAACCAATAGTATACATTTCTTTTTTTTTTCTCTTTTTTACTTTTTTTTTTCTTTTTTTTTTTTTTTTTAATTCTAGAAACTCAAAAACTCATTTCTTACTGCTTCAAACACTTAAAACTTCTCTGAGTTATTCGACTCACAGTTTTAATCAAATTGGCATGTTTCAAATCACCTTTTTGAAATTTCCATATTATCAAACACCAAGTTATTTAAAATATAAATACTGCTTAGTGTTTAGATAATATACATAACTGATTCTACTTATCCTGTTCATATTATTAGTCAAATTAGCAATTTATTATAAAACTTATTTGTACGCATGCGCGAGTTGTCACGTGACATAAACGATTAACAGTAATATAAATTTTTGAATAGCAATGCAACATTCCTCATTTCTGCAGATAGACTTGTGTGAGAAGGTAATTCGAAAAGCAGCGCAACATTTTGCATTCCCACTGTTAGACTTGAGAGGGAAGGTGACTGGTACACAACTCTGATTAATTTTCAGATTTTAATATAAGTGAAAACAGTTTTCTCCGTTAACGAATAAAGTAAGTTTTATTATAGTATAGTTTAAGTTTTATTATGTGTATCAATAAAAATAAATTAAATGAAATTAAAAAAAAAGATTTTTTATATATTAAGCATTTATTAAGTATATAAATATACTTATCTTATTACACAGATGTTTCAGCAAGAGGAATCAAAACAGCAGCAAATTTCCGAAATGTATGATCCGACTGATTCGTCCTTAGCACATACAAAGTTAAAGAATAATACATATGTGAGTTACTTATATGTTAAATACTAGAATTCATACACTATATATATAATTAGGTTAAATTTACATTAAAATATTTTGTCTTATATCCAATAAGAAATATTTTTATTTGTAATATTGGAGTGATGTCTAACTGTTTGCATTAATTTCCCTTACAGAATTGCTCTTTTTGTGATAAAAACTTTTCATCTAAATGGAATTTAAAAGAACATATACAGATCCACACCAATGAAAAACCATTTACTTGTGAGGACTGCAAAAAACTGTTTTCAAGAAAGCGAGAATTAAAAAAGCATATGATGATGTATGATATTCTATCACCTGTTGTATGTGAAATTTGCAAATTATCCTTTACTAGGAAATGTGCTCTAATAACTCATATGAAAACACATTCAAACAGAAAATTGTTTAAGTGTGAAAAGTGTGAGAAGATCTTCAGCTATCGTTATAGATTAAACCGGCATATGCATATTCACAATCGACCTCAATTCAGTTGTAATGAATGCAACGAAACATTTTCAAATGAAAATAAGCTAAACCGACATTTGAAAGTGCACCAAAACCTACAGTATACATGTGATCAGTGTAAACAAAACTTTAGTAATAAATTAAATTTAAATCAACATTTACGTACACACCATACTAAAAAACGTCTTGTTCCTGTTAACAGTGAAATGCCTTTGCCCATTGTAGAGTTTAAAAGAATAAAACATCAAATATCAGCTTTCGGAGTGTTTAAAACTTTAACTTTTCATCCTGAGAAAAATGAAGAAGGTTGCTTGGTTACATTCCAAACTAATTTGAAACCTGAGTTACAATACAATCTTCAAAGCGAGATAAGAGAAAAAAAGGCAATTAAATGGTTTATGATTAGCAAAATTTTGTTCGAACGCGAAAGAGGTGAAGGCGATATTGAAACAATCACATCTTATTTTAGAAGTGACTGTTATATTGATCTTGTAGAAAATAGCATTATAAATCATATTGAAGAGGGATATTCAAAAATTAACCAATCATTTGAAGAATTTAACAGTCAAGGATCAGATTGGAGACTTCGAAAAATTGAATGTTTAGAACTGAATATTTCAAAGTATAGCCTCTTATCTAGAAATTGATTTTACATCATGTAAATATGTATTCTTTTTAAGTACTGAATTAAATTATATAATTATGAAATTTATGTATTTAGGATAGTTACTTAATCTAATTACGCAAGAGTTCAATTTATCACAAGATAATCAAAAAAGGAAATTTGGAAACATGCATATTGTTGTAAGAAAAATTTTTTAGACAGCCATAGATTTTGTCACCATGATTTTATAATTGATAGGAATGTATATTACTAACAGTGTATTGCATAAATAGCAGTAATAAATAAATAAAAAAAATAAACATAGTCTTGTGTTAATCCTTTTATATTATTAATCAAATTATGTTTCGTCCTACATTTCAACGCTTTCTGAATTATCATCCATCAAGTTGCTTAAAATATAAATATTATCTATACAGTTTTAATGATACATAGTATACACAACTAATCTTTAGTTAGTCCATCCATAGTATTAATCAGATTATATGTTTCCTCTTGCACTTCTGTTTACAGTTTTAATGACACATAGTATACATGACTAATATTTAGTTGACCCTTCCACAGTATTTTATCATTTCATAACATTTCATTGAATTTTAACATTTCATATTTCAAATAACCTATTTTCGAAACCAAACTATGTGAATTTTACCACAATGTTTATCATCATATACTTTTTCTAAAAATTATCAGATATGTACTCCTCAGAGAATTTCTATCATTAGAATAAATGAAAAAATTAATTTATATTAAACGTACACGAAATTTGATTGCAATATACGTGTATTTAATAAAAAATAAATAAGCAATTATTTATACATTAAACCTTTACTAAATATATATTTCTTGCATTATACAGATGTTTCAACAAGATGAACCAAAACAGCAGCAAACTTCAGAAATTAATGATCTGAATGATTCATTCCTAGCACATGTAGCGTTAATGAATAATACATATGTAAGTACTTATATGAAAAATACTAAAATTCGTATATGAATTGTAATTAGAGTAAATGTAAAATGATTTGTCTTACTACCTACACTTTAACAAGTTCTTTTTTACCTATATTGTTGAAGAGAATCCTAATTGTTTCCATTTATTTCTATTACAGATGTGCTCTATTTGCTACAAACACTTCTTAAGTAAACGGAATTTAACAGAACATACAAAAATCCATACAGGTGAAAAACCTTACACTTGGGAAGATTACCAAATGCTGTTTTCAAGAAGACGTGAATCAAAAATGCGTACATCATCATATAAAGCATCGTCAGCTATATGTAAACTTAGTGAAGATATTCAAAAATTAGTCAGACGTTTGAAGAATTTAGACATAAAGGAAGATATTTAGACTATATATCCATCATATTTTCATAACACTTACCACAATATCTCAAACTTAAAATTTGGAAGACACACACACTGCTGAAAAGTAATTTTGTTACCCGTGATTCTTCTAACCAGCATGAATGTATAGATATTATTTTGCAATGTATTATTTAAATGCTCACAATAAATATTCTTTTATATGCATATATCGTTGTGTTTATTTTTTTAAAACCTATTACATTAATAAAATAGGTTACACACACATACATACACATAACATTTTAAGTGAAACAACACTCTCACAACTTAAAAAATGCATAAGAACATACAAAATAAGCAGATGTATGAAAAAATATGCAAGTTTACCAAATAATTTCACTGTTTTCTAGAAATACCAACAAAAAATATTTACAATATAAAAAAAATTACAAAAGTGAAAAGAAAAAACACAAATGTAAAACAAAAAAATCACAAAGTGAAAAACTCACAACAAAGTTTTTAAAAAAAAAAAATTTACAACAAAAATTTTTTTACAAAAACCAAAACTTCAAAAAATATTTTTCCAAAAAATTTTTTTTTCAAAAACATTTTTTACAAAAAAATTTTTTTTTCAAAATAAGTTTTTACAAAAGTAAAAAATAAAAAATCACAACGTTAAAAAAATGAAAAATTTTAGTTAAAAAAAGTGTAAAAAAAAATTGCAAAAAAAGTTGCAAAAATTTCAAAAAAAGTTATGAAAAAAGTATCAAAAATTTTGTTCTTTTTAATAGCAAATACAATGGTTTCGCCATTGCATACTGTAAGAACAAAATTTTTGATACTTTTTTCATAACTTTTTTTGAAATTTTTGCAACTTTTTTTGCAATTTTTTTTTACACTTTTTTTAACTAAAATTTTTCATTTTTTTAACGTTGTGATTTTTTATTTTTTACTTTTGTAAAAACTTATTTTGAAAAAAAAATTTTTTTGTAAAAAATGTTTTTGAAAAAAAAATTTTTTGGAAAAATATTTTTTGAAGTTTTGGTTTTTGTAAAAAAATTTTTGTTGTAAATTTTTTTTTTTTAAAAACTTTGTTGTGAGTTTTTCACTTTGTGATTTTTTTGTTTTACATTTGTGTTTTTTCTTTTCACTTTTGTAATTTTTTTTATATTGTAAATATTTTTTGTTGGTATTTCTAGAAAACAGTGAAATTATTTGGTAAACTTGCATATTTTTTCATACATCTGCTTATTTTGTATGTTCTTATGCATTTTTTAAGTTGTGAGAGTGTTGTTTCACTTAAAATGTTATGTGTATGTATGTGTGTGTAACCTATTTTATTAATGTAATAGGTTTTAAAAAAATAAACACAACGATATATGCATATAAAAGAATATTTATTGTGAGCATTTAAATAATACATTGCAAAATAATATCTATACATTCATGCTGGTTAGAAGAATCACGGGTAACAAAATTACTTTTCAGCAGTGTGTGTGTCTTCCAAATTTTAAGTTTGAGATATTGTGGTAAGTGTTATGAAAATATGATGGATATATAGTCTAAATATCTTCCTTTATGTCTAAATTCTTCAAACGTCTGACTAATTTTTGAATATCTTCACTAAGTTTACATATAGCTGACGATGCTTTATATGATGATGTACGCATTTTTGATTCACGTCTTCTTGAAAACAGCATTTGGTAATCTTCCCAAGTGTAAGGTTTTTCACCTGTATGGATTTTTGTATGTTCTGTTAAATTCCGTTTACTTAAGAAGTGTTTGTAGCAAATAGAGCACATCTGTAATAGAAATAAATGGAAACAATTAGGATTCTCTTCAACAATATAGGTAAAAAAGAACTTGTTAAAGTGTAGGTAGTAAGACAAATCATTTTACATTTACTCTAATTACAATTCATATACGAATTTTAGTATTTTTCATATAAGTACTTACATATGTATTATTCATTAACGCTACATGTGCTAGGAATGAATCATTCAGATCATTAATTTCTGAAGTTTGCTGCTGTTTTGGTTCATCTTGTTGAAACATCTGTATAATGCAAGAAATATATATTTAGTAAAGGTTTAATGTATAAATAATTGCTTATTTATTTTTTATTAAATACACGTATATTGCAATCAAATTTCGTGTACGTTTAATATAAATTAATTTTTTCATTTATTCTAATGATAGAAATTCTCTGAGGAGTACATATCTGATAATTTTTAGAAAAAGTATATGATGATAAACATTGTGGTAAAATTCACATAGTTTGGTTTCGAAAATAGGTTATTTGAAATATGAAATGTTAAAATTCAATGAAATGTTATGAAATGATAAAATACTGTGGAAGGGTCAACTAAATATTAGTCATGTATACTATGTGTCATTAAAACTGTAAACAGAAGTGCAAGAGGAAACATATAATCTGATTAATACTATGGATGGACTAACTAAAGATTAGTTGTGTATACTATGTATCATTAAAACTGTATAGATAATATTTATATTTTAAGCAACTTGATGGATGATAATTCAGAAAGCGTTGAAATGTAGGACGAAACATAATTTGATTAATAATATAAAAGGATTAACACAAGACTATGTTTATTTTTTTTATTTATTTATTACTGCTATTTATGCAATACACTGTTAGTAATATACATTCCTATCAATTATAAAATCATGGTGACAAAATCTATGGCTGTCTAAAAAATTTTTCTTACAACAATATGCATGTTTCCAAATTTCCTTTTTTGATTATCTTGTGATAAATTGAACTCTTGCGTAATTAGATTAAGTAACTATCCTAAATACATAAATTTCATAATTATATAATTTAATTCAGTACTTAAAAAGAATACATATTTACATGATGTAAAATCAATTTCTAGATAAGAGGCTATACTTTGAAATATTCAGTTCTAAACATTCAATTTTTCGAAGTCTCCAATCTGATCCTTGACTGTTAAATTCTTCAAATGATTGGTTAATTTTTGAATATCCCTCTTCAATATGATTTATAATGCTATTTTCTACAAGATCAATATAACAGTCACTTCTAAAATAAGATGTGATTGTTTCAATATCGCCTTCACCTCTTTCGCGTTCGAACAAAATTTTGCTAATCATAAACCATTTAATTGCCTTTTTTTCTCTTATCTCGCTTTGAAGATTGTATTGTAACTCAGGTTTCAAATTAGTTTGGAATGTAACCAAGCAACCTTCTTCATTTTTCTCAGGATGAAAAGTTAAAGTTTTAAACACTCCGAAAGCTGATATTTGATGTTTTATTCTTTTAAACTCTACAATGGGCAAAGGCATTTCACTGTTAACAGGAACAAGACGTTTTTTAGTATGGTGTGTACGTAAATGTTGATTTAAATTTAATTTATTACTAAAGTTTTGTTTACACTGATCACATGTATACTGTAGGTTTTGGTGCACTTTCAAATGTCGGTTTAGCTTATTTTCATTTGAAAATGTTTCGTTGCATTCATTACAACTGAATTGAGGTCGATTGTGAATATGCATATGCCGGTTTAATCTATAACGATAGCTGAAGATCTTCTCACACTTTTCACACTTAAACAATTTTCTGTTTGAATGTGTTTTCATATGAGTTATTAGAGCACATTTCCTAGTAAAGGATAATTTGCAAATTTCACATACAACAGGTGATAGAATATCATACATCATCATATGCTTTTTTAATTCTCGCTTTCTTGAAAACAGTTTTTTGCAGTCCTCACAAGTAAATGGTTTTTCATTGGTGTGGATCTGTATATGTTCTTTTAAATTCCATTTAGATGAAAAGTTTTTATCACAAAAAGAGCAATTCTGTAAGGGAAATTAATGCAAACAGTTAGACATCACTCCAATATTACAAATAAAAATATTTCTTATTGGATATAAGACAAAATATTTTAATGTAAATTTAACCTAATTATATATATAGTGTATGAATTCTAGTATTTAACATATAAGTAACTCACATATGTATTATTCTTTAACTTTGTATGTGCTAAGGACGAATCAGTCGGATCATACATTTCGGAAATTTGCTGCTGTTTTGATTCCTCTTGCTGAAACATCTGTGTAATAAGATAAGTATATTTATATACTTAATAAATGCTTAATATATAAAAAATCTTTTTTTTTAATTTCATTTAATTTATTTTTATTGATACACATAATAAAACTTAAACTATACTATAATAAAACTTACTTTATTCGTTAACGGAGAAAACTGTTTTCACTTATATTAAAATCTGAAAATTAATCAGAGTTGTGTACCAGTCACCTTCCCTCTCAAGTCTAACAGTGGGAATGCAAAATGTTGCGCTGCTTTTCGAATTACCTTCTCACACAAGTCTATCTGCAGAAATGAGGAATGTTGCATTGCTATTCAAAAATTTATATTACTGTTAATCGTTTATGTCACGTGACAACTCGCGCATGCGTACAAATAAGTTTTATAATAAATTGCTAATTTGACTAATAATATGAACAGGATAAGTAGAATCAGTTATGTATATTATCTAAACACTAAGCAGTATTTATATTTTAAATAACTTGGTGTTTGATAATATGGAAATTTCAAAAAGGTGATTTGAAACATGCCAATTTGATTAAAACTGTGAGTCGAATAACTCAGAGAAGTTTTAAGTGTTTGAAGCAGTAAGAAATGAGTTTTTGAGTTTCTAGAATTAAAAAAAAAAAAAAAAAAAAGAAAAAAAAAAGTAAAAAAGAGAAAAAAAAAAGAAATGTATACTATTGGTTGTAAGATGTCGAATGTTGTCAAGACGTGAAAAATATAAATAGGAACATTTTATAATGACATTCAAGCTTTTAAAAATAGTTTAGAAATATAATTAGTATCTTGTAACAATATATAAACGAATGTATTTCAAAGTTGGAAATTTAAGTTTTTGCTATTAAAACTAAAAATATACATAATATATGCTCTTATGTGGTGAAAATTTCAAATAGTTTAGTAAAGGTTCACATTATTTTAAACGAATACACATACTATTTATTATACAAATTTAAGTTTTTGCTATTAAAACTAAAAATATACATAATATATGCTCTTATGCGGTGAAAATTTCAAATAGTTTAGTAAAGGTTCACATGATTTTAAACGAATACATACTATTTATTATACAAATTCGTATTTATGAATTAACGTTGGAAAACCTGGTTTCAGTTAAAAATGTATATAATATTTACTTATTGAACGGAAAAGTTTTAAAATCTGTCTAAATGTATGAAATGTAGTATCATAAATATAGTATATAATTTAATAAAATAGATAATTAATAATAAATAATTAAATAATTTATTAAAGTTCAAAAATTATCTTTGTAATACTGTTAAAATATATTATTCTTTAAGATGATTTTTCGTTAAGAATCACTCTTTTCTAAAAGCATAACGCAGTCTTGTAGTTAAGTAAACAGGTGACGTCAGGCTATTGTATTCAACCCTTCGAAAGAGGGGAAGTTGGAGATATTTGGAGGTATGAATAGAAAGGAAAAAAAAAAAAAAAACTGGTCATGTCATACTTTTATAAGAACGCGATTTTAAATTATAATGTTTGTAATGTAGTGTAAATTGCTTAACCATCTAAAATTCTGTAAAAAATGGTAAAATCATTAGTTTGATGTAAAAAAAAACTAATGCAATTGGATTTCCTTCTTTAAAAATCGGTATTTTCCTTGTTTTTGCTTAGTTAACAGAACTCATTAAGACGATATTAAAGCGATAACCACTTAAAAACCTAAATGTACGTTTAAATTTCTTTATCTCAAATTGATATTCTGAAGTTTGAGTTGAAAAAATGTAAGAAATCATTCTTTTTTATAAAATTTGATATTTTCCATTGTTTTTTACTTAATTATCAATACTCATTATGGTTATAGTTGTTGAAAAAACTAGGATGTATGTTTAAGTTTTAAGTTTTATAAGTCGATATATTGATCATGTAGCTGATAAAAATCGTAAGAATCAGTCTTTTTCTATAAAAATCGATATTTTCCATTGTTTTTTACTTAATTATGAATGCTCATTAAGGTTATAGCTGTTGAAAAACTGAAATGTACGTTTAAGTTTCCTCTCTTAAGTTGATAAAAATCGTAAGAAATTAGTCTTTTTCTATAAAACTTGATATTTTCCATTGTTTTTTACTTAATTAACGATACTCATTAAGGCTATAGCTGTTGAAAAACTAGGATGCATGTTTAACTTTTAAGTTTTAAGTCGATGCATTGATCTTGTAGATGATAAAAATCATAAGAAATAAGTCTTTTTCTATAAAACTTGATATTTTCCATTGTTTTTTACTTAATTAACGATACTCATTAAGATTATAGCTGTTGAAAAACTAGAATGCATGTTTAATTTTCAACTTGTAAGTCGATACACTGATATTGCAGTTGATAAAAATCGTAAGAAATCAGTCTTTTTCTATAAAACTTGATATTTTCCATTGTTTTTTACTTAATTAACGATACTCATTAAGATGATAACCACTTAAAACTGAAATGTGCGTTTAAGTTTTCTCTTTTAAGTTGATAAAAATAGTAAGAAATCAGTCTTTTTCTATAAAACTTGATATTTTCCATTGTTTTTACTTAATTAATACTGCTCATTAAGATGTCTATCAAGCAAAATTCAAATATACGTTTAACTTTCTTGTGTTAAATTGATAATCTCATCTTGTAGTTGAAGAAATCTAAATAAAATGGTTAAAAAAATGAGATTTTAATTGTTTCACTTAATTAATAATACTCATTAAAACTACGATTGTTCAAAATTCAAATATAAATTTAATCTTCATCTTATAGTATGATTTCGAGCGGCGGCACCGCAGGCGGGGCCAGGAGGCGGAGCAGGCGGGGCAGCCGGAGGAGCAGGTGGGGCAGCCGGAGGGATGCTGCGCGGCCCCACAACCCCACCTGCGCTTGAGCCCGTACTCTTATTTTCCTACTACTACTATGTATGTTTCTATTTCAAATACTAGATGCTGTTATCAACAGGGTTGGCATGATTTAAATCAACAGATTTTTAAAAAAAATCATTTGATTTAAATCAATTTGTTTTTCTTTTTCATTTTGGAAATTAATCAGCAGAGAAATAAGAAATAAGTGTAAATAAGTAACAGGTGTTTTTCTGGTATTTTCAGGATTGCTATCAGAAAGAATGTAGCAGGTACAGGTTAAGTCCAGGTGTCCTCCCTCCTAATCCTTTAATTGTTTGTTCTTTTGTAATAAACTTTAGAAAATGAGGCGAAAAACAAACTTTTTATAAATCATATTTTGTTTGCCAATCTTGGCAACGATTTGAATCTTTTTTGTTTCACAAGTTAATAATTAAACAAATTCATTAATGTTCCCCAAAAAATCGGATACTACCTCCAAGGAACAAGTTTTAAAACTTGCCATATTACACTATCAAATTACAATCAAAGCTTACGAATTTTTAAAATTTTTGGGTAAAAAGTTAGAAAATGTATTAGATAAAGATAAGAGTTGCCAAATCTCCTGATTTTCAAATGTTTCTCCATACAACTGATTTTTCACACTTTTTAAATATTCTGTTATTTAGCAATCAAATGTGCTGTGATTCAGAGAGAAAAGCTCTTGTACAGGTGTAATTGTTCTTTAGTATGTTTGATCAGTAGTATTTTATGTGATGAATCACATCCAGATGCACTATAAACGGTGAATCTTTAAGGTTTGTTATTGTTACTATGGTCATGTATTGAATTATTAATAATTTGTCTCTATTAAGACTTATTTATGATCTTTACTATAGTCAGGAGTAGGGAAATACATCATTTTGCTCGCCAGTGGCGAGTGGATTTCCTGGCAAGGCGGGTGCAATTTTAGTTTTTAAGATATTGTAGACAATAGAGACATTGTTTTAACCTAGATATTTTAATTTTCCAAATTAATAGTGTAAATATAGTACTAAATTCTATCTTGTATTAAGCTTACCTCTGTTGTATATATTATTTAAAAAAAAAAAAAAAAAAAAATTACAAAAATGCATTGTAGTAATAGTAATTTTGTGTGCGATTTTGTCATTACTATTTTCAACTGCCAGTGTATTACATCTTGTGGGCTGGTGAAAATAAATCCTTGGCTGGTAACATTTTTTAAAAATTCTCCACCCCTGGCTATAATTTTATATAAGTTAATGAATAACAAAACATCCCTTTTTTTATAATATAACATAAACTTTAAACTTTTGCTAAAGATGTTTACATCAACAAATTAACAAGTTTTTATTGACAAAAATATTTCCTGATTTTTAACTTTCAGAACTTGGCAAGTCAGATAGAATTACAAAATTTACAGCAAAATATGAACAAGCTATTAATAGCTGTCATTTTAAGTCACTCTGTTTTAAATTGAAATGAAATTTCACTTATTGTAGAGGAAAATAATGAAGATTTGGTATTCATTAAAGAAAATTGCCCAAATCTTTTCACCACTGTAGCACATTTTCAAGCAAAAAATGGCCCATTCCAAAAATTAGCATTGCTTGAGAAAAAAAGTTTCAGATATTATGACAGATTATGTTTGGTGGAAGTTCTTTTACATAATGGGAGGTAAAGAGATAATCAGCGAAATTGAATTTATTTACCAATAACAACAGCCATGGCTTCATCTGTTGCAGTAGAAAGACAATTTTCTTCTTTTGGACTAGTTCATTCAAGCCTTCGTAATAAATTAGGAGTGGACCCCCGTGGCAGAATGTGCGCGACACTGCGACAGGCGTCGCAGGCTTTTAAGTACACCTGCAGACTCAACGATGCCACGGACGCGACATAACGCATAAATTACGCAAAAAGTCGGTCCTGGGGCATAAAAATAGCTCTATGCGACCCGTGCGACGTGTAATTTCGTCAAAATATCATGGAGTAAGTCTGAATTTCGTCCAAAGATCGCGAGAAAAAACGCAAATATTATCAAAGCATTGCGAAAAAATGGCAAATTTCTTTTAAAAAACGCGAAAAAACGACTAATTTCTTAAAAAATCGCGAAAAAGTCGGTTTTTTCAAAGAATCGCGGGAAGAAAGACAATTTCATCATAATTTCGCTTAAAACGGCAAATTTCATTAAAGAAAAAAAAAAAACCCTCTTAAAAATGATAAATTTCGTCAGAAAATTATAAAAAAAACGCAAATTTCATCAGAAAAATCCCGCAAAAAACGATAAATTTCATCAAAATTGAAAAAAAAAAAAGGTCAAATTTTGTTAAAAAATCACACATAAAACAGATTTTGTCAAAAAATTGCAAAAAAAAGGGGGGATTTTGTCAAAATTATCCCAAAAAAAGTCAGATTTCGTTAAAAGATCGCGGAAAAACGGCAAATTTCGTTAAAAGATCCCGATAAAACGGCAAACTTCGTCAAAAGATCGCGAAAAAACGGCAAATTTCGTCAAAAAACGCAAAAAAAAAAAAAAAAAAAAAAAAAAAAAAAGGTAATAATTTTTTTAAAAATAAATGACAGAAAGTTTACCTACACACATATATTGCCATAATTAGCATTACAAAAGCACAAAGAATATATTTATATTCTATTTATGTAATACGTTTATGTATAATTATACAGGGTTCATGTAAAAGTCAGGAGAATCTCAGGGGACAATGGAAAAAAATTCCCAAACCTGGGAAAACTGCCAAAAGAGTCTATGCTGGGAAATTGGGGGCAATTATTGCTGTTCATGTGCTTTATTATTATATGTAATGATAAAATGTCATTAATTGTTGATATGGGAAAATTGTACATCCCCGAAAATACATCAGAGGATTTTTTCTTGGAAAATGAGTATGAACCCTATTATAGCATCTTGCAGACTATTTTTGAAAATGACTAGTGTTGCAGACATTTGAAGATAGTTCTGCCACTGGGGAGTGGACAAAGCTTATGAATTAGTGTTTTTGTTCAAACAATTAAATCTCTGATTTATTTCTATTTACTTAAAAATTATTGAATTAATAGTGATTTCAGGGGTCAGAGTTGTCCTATATTTCCTATATATCCTATATTTATAAAATAACCTTCAAAAGTGTCCTATATTGTCCTATGTTTTTCTAATTGTCCTATATATCCTATATTTCTTTACTTTCCCGTATATTTGGAATTAAAATCATCGCTTGTTTTCACATGCATCGCTTTGCTGGCTGAGTTAGTTGAACCTTCAGCGTCATTCTGTAATTCATTGCGATTGTTTTAGTTTTTCTTATTGTGTATTCAGCTGCAATACATCGTGTTATTTTATTTTTTAATGTAGAAAAGGCTTATTTATTGCATTACATCAATTCAATGTCACAATGTGAAAATAGATTGATGAAATTCTGTAATGCTTGGATTGATCAGATTGACGGGCATGGAAAAAAAATTGCTGAATGGTGTGAAGAGTAAAGATCATTACCATGTTTGGTTCCCATCAGTAACAGTGGTTATTTGCGATTAATGCAGCATTTCAAAAAACGAAGCACAAAGATAATTGAGAAAAACAAAGCGATTAGCTTCAATCTCGCTTTGTGCATTTTCTGGCAGAAAAAGCTTGAGTTTTAATATTAAATTAAAAAAAAAAAAAAAGTGGATTGAGTACTTGGACTTAAAATAAGGGAAATAAGATCTACCATTCCAAGATTCTGTGGATAATTCACATGGCCCTAATTATTTATTTCAGTCATCAGATGGAATACAAAATTTATTTTTGAAATGTTTCCAGTTTCTTCCACGCCACAAGCTATACAGTTAAATTCAAAGAAAGTGTCATCTGCCATTGCCATATCTCATGGGCTTTACTCGTATATTTAAAAACAAATCATTGCCAGTGATGATTTCAACAAAGAATTCCCCTTTAGTCACTCTCATGTATGATGAGACATTAAATGACCAGAACTTAAAACAATTAAACATTTTTGCTTAGTATTGGAGTGAGAAAATTGATGGTATTGTCAAAAAATATATAGAAAGTGAGCTTTTTGATCATTTAACTGCAAAATGAATGTAATGAAAGCTTTTAAAATGGATCTAAATCATTTGCTTATCTTTGGACCAAATGAACCTAATGGAAATAAATCAGCTTTTAAAATTTCAGATAGAGAAGTACAATTTATGAGAAAATTAGGATTGGTGTTGGAACCTTTAATTTACACATTGTTGATTGTTCACAATGCATTGACAAGGGTCTATCACATGTGAACTTTTCTCAAACATAACAGATTTCCTTGAAATCTGATTTAATTGGAGTCTGTGATTATCAAAGATTTTCTTGGAATCTAACATTGTTGGATTAATTTTAAACATGATTATTCAATCGGTAAATTAATTATAACAGAAGTAATTTATTCCATTTTTCAATATTGGGCAAAAAAAGTCTGGGCCAGGATTCGAACCAGGGATGTATTGGCTGAAGCCGCCAATACATCCCTGGGTGAAAATGGAAACAATTAGGTGAAATAGTCCTCCAGTGTTCGTGTCCAGGATAGCTCAGTTGGTAGAACATTGGTTGCTTCAGCCAATATATCCATGGTTCGAATCCTGGCCCAAACTTTTTTCGCCCAATATTGAAAAATGGAAAAAATTACTTCTGTTCTAACATTGTTGGTTTAAAAAATTTCCATTTCAAAGATGATTTAAGAATAACAATGGAAAAATTAATTTTATGCATATTTTTTAAATATTTTATCTTGATTTACTATCTTTAATTAGTGAAAAATTATAAACTAACATAGATTATGTTTTAAAAATGTATTTTATAGCAATATATATCCAATAGCATTACTTTCTAAATGTCCTATATATGTCCTATATTTTTCACAAAAAATGTCCTATATTTTATGAATTGGTCCCTCCTACCCCTGTGATTTTTATCCTTTAATAAATAGCTTGCATTAAATGAATATTTGTTTGTTTTTTGTTTTGTTTTTTTAAATTTAATCATTTTCTATTCCTTTACAACCTATTTAAGCTTTTTTTTTTTTTTTTTTTTAATTTAGTGTGCACAATTCAATTACAAAATAATAGAATGGCTTTAGATTAAAGCCTAGATGTTTAATTTTTGTACATTCAGTATTTAGAATATAGTATTTACTGAACTATATAATTATTTCTTATATTATTTTTATAAATTATTAACATTATTTATTCTTGTTTAGTTATTTTTATAAAAAACTGCTCCATGTATTGTAAAGACGTAAAAACACAATAATTAAAAATAGAAATCTAAAAAAATCGAATAAATCTGATTTTTTTTATTTAAAAAAAAAAAAAATCATGATTTTTTTTTCCAACCTTGGTTGATCTTGATCCTCCAACCTTGATCTTGATTCCAACCTTGGTTGATCCTTGATTTGATCCACTAATATTAATTCTTTTAAATCTTCAAAATTGGATACATCAAGTCCGGTAATCCATTCTTCAAAATAATTCCTTAACTCAAATGCTAGATCGCGCCAAGTGGCTGAGTTTTCTTTCTTATGCGACATTAATTTTTGCCTAAACTCTTCTGGCGTCAATTTGAATCTTTTGAGCAGCAAGTTTTTTACATAATCGTAGTTATTTGTTAATGTTTCTGGTTCTCTAGTTATAACATTAGCAATTTCTAGCGGCATTAAACTTAATAAGTGCATGACCCAATTCTCTTTTGTTATATTCATCCTAGAAATCTGTCTCTCGAATAGAGCTAAATAGATACTAATATGACCCTTCCCATCAAAGTGTGACATTAATTTAGACAAATCTGGTTGCTTACCTGAACCAGTTACAGCCGAACCGTCACTTGTATTTGTCATATTTCCTTGAAGTTCAATTTTTCGTAATTCGTACTCCATCTCCATCTTCTTTTCCTCTAATCTTCTTTCTGCTTCTAACCGTAACCGTCTTTCTTCTTTTTCTGCCTCTAGCCTTCTTTCTTCTTTTTCTGTTTCTAGTCGTCTTTCTTCTTTTTCTGCTTCTAGCCTTTCTTTTTCTATTCTCTCCGCGGCAATGACTTCAAGTCGAACTTTTACAAAATTTTCTTCATAATCCTTTGATTCCGTCACCAACTTTATCAAATCAATGATTCTTGGACTTTGAGGCACAACTATACCTAGGTCATCACACAATGTTAACAAGTCCGCCTCTCTAGCTTTATTCAGAACAGACATTATAATATTCTTGCAGGCTTAATTACGGATAATTTCTAATCATTACACATATAACAAACAGTTCAATTTTTTTTATATAATACGTTTTAATTTTAAAAACAAAACATTCTTCGTAGACTTAGATCTTCTTAGTACAAAATAGCTTTCATCGTGAAATTCAAATTCAAATATAAATCAGCGAAATCGCTCAAATCCCGGCCGAGCTCCCAAAACT
Organism: Maratus speculifer; assembly: GCA_964019185.1. NCBI lineage: Eukaryota > Metazoa > Arthropoda > Arachnida > Araneae > Salticidae > Maratus > Maratus speculifer. The sequence goes on along the minus strand of OZ025294.1, from coordinate 118,027,265 downwards.
TGTGGGATATTAAGTGATTAACTAATGATTTAAGCAAAACAAATATTCTTGATAAGATAAAAAGGTTTAATAGACATAAAATATATACGTAGCATTAAAAAATAACAGTAGAACTGAATAATATTCAGTATAAATAAGCTTCTCTGAGCTTTGGATTAAAAATCCATCAAACTCGCCATCGCTGAAATCTATAGAACACCTCGTTCTTTCCACGCATCATCACACGAGTCTCATTTTGGATATCACGTTCATTAAATCATTGAGTTTATTATCTTTTATTGCTGGATATTTTATTCTTTAATCCCACATATATCATATCTATTTTTCAATTTTCATTCAGTGTTATGAACAATTAATAATTGAGTTGCTAAATGAATATTTTAATTTAGATTTTATTCGATTTTGTGTGGTTTAGAATCTTTTGTAAGTTACACTTTTTTATTTTTATTTCATTTATTATTATTATTATTATTATTATTATTATTTTTTTTTTGTAAAATCTGATAGGCATTCATTTTTTAGAAGTGCCAAGTATTACGATTTGTCCGTAATTGTTACGGATATTCAACAAAAGTTACGGCGTTACAGGCATCGGATAGAAATTACGGATAAAAAAATCGCGAATTTCATGAAAGGATCACTTGAAAAAACGCAAATTCTGATATATAATCTCGGGAAAAAAGAGAAAAGATTGAGTAAAAATATGCTCATTTCGTCGAAATGTCGCAAAAAACGTGCAAATTTCGTCAAAAAATCGCTTAAAACGCGCTAATTTCGTTAAAAGATTACGAAAAATGCGCACATTTCATCAAAAGATCGCGTAAAACGCGCTCATTTCATCAAGATCGCGAAAATGCGACATTTCGTCAAAAAACGTGCTAATTTCGTCAAAAGATCACGAATAGCGCGCACATTTCATCAAAAGATCGCGCAAAACGCGCTCATTTCGTCAAAAAATCGCGTAAAACGTGCTCATTTCGTCTAGAAATTGCGTAAAACGCGCTCATTTTGTCAAAAAATCACGTAAAACGCGCTCATTTCGTCAAAAGCGCTTATTTCGTCAAAAAATGCGCCCATTTCTTCAAAGAACACGCTTATTTCGTCAAAAGATCACGAACAGCGCACACATTTCATCAAAAGATCGCGTAAAACGCGCTCATTTCGTCAAAAGATTGCTTAAAAAGCGCTTATTTCGTCAAAATATCGCGAAAAACGCGCACATTTCGTCAAAAAATTGCAAAAAATGTGCACATTTCGTCAAAAAACGTGCCTATTTCGTCAAAAGAACATGAAAAACGCGCACATTTCATCAAAAAAATTGCTTAAAAAGCGCTCATTTCGTCGAAAAAAAACACACATTTCGTCTAAAGATCGCGAAAAACACACACGTTTCATTCAAAAATCGTGAAAAATGCACACATTTCGTCCAAAAATCGCGGAAAAGTTGAAAATTTGATCCAAATGTTGCAAAAAAGGGCAAATTTCCCCAAAAGATCGCAAAAAAAGAAAGAGCTTTTGAAAAATTCGATTGAAACGCGCTCATTTCGTAAAAAATCGCTTAAAATGCGCTCATTTCGTCAAAAGATCGCAAAAAACGGACACATTTTGTCAAAATATCGCGAAAAAAAGCGCACATTTTGTCAAAATATCGTGAAAAACGCACTCATTTTGCCCAAATATCGCGAAAAAGGTGAAAATTTCGTTCAAACAACGCGAAAAATGCACACATTTCTCCAAAAGATCGTGGAAAAAAAAGAAAGAATTTTAACTTTTGAAAATTTGTCCCCCCCCCCCCCCCTGTCTCCACCCATCCTTCTCTGAACTCTGGTTACTGATAACTTTTATTGAAACTTGGCACCTCTGATTTTTAATTTACTTGCAAGAATAATACATTTAGATGATTGTATTGTCAATATCCTGCTGTTATTGCATACCACTTAGTGGAATTATCGTCAATACTGTAATTTCTGACATTTTAGCTAATGGAATTATGTTCTTCTGTGCAATGGAATTTTAAACCCATATGAAATTCTGAAAAGGGCATAATCAGTAGGTTTCTTCTATTCCATGAGAAATGGTTTATTTAAAAAGGTCATGTCCTAATTTCTGTGAACTATGCACATAAACTATTTATTGTTTCTAAATGTGTTTCCTTAAAGTTTGCCATTTTTTTTTTTTTTTCAATCATTTGGAAAGCACTTGATGTTATCGGTTGAGAATGGACCTTGTGGTGTCTGCATTTTATTTTGTTTATTATTGGTCCAGGAAATCCATGACATATGTAATATGTGACTCTTATTACATGAGTCATGCTTTGATCATCATAAAAATGTTTTTACTGATTTTCATTAACTCAATGGGAAACATTTAAACATCTTGCTTTGGACAATGGATGTCCTCATTTTATTTATTTATTATTATTTTTTTTACGAAATTCGTTAAATTTAGAAGAAATTTTATTTGAATAGGAAATCAAAATGTTGTTTTTAACAAAGAAGAAAATAAAAAGTTACAAAATGGGCAGATGCAAATTATCAGATATGGAAAAAAAAAAAACGAATCCAAACAGAAACATAGTATGAAAGATTATCTTTTAAATGAAAAAAGAAGTATGATTATCAAGCCCATTGATTACAAAATATGTGATGATTTCGAAAAATGAAAAAAAATCTAATGCTGAATAATTGATTGTAAAAAAAGCATGTTTTTTTTCCAATGTGCAACACAAGATCTAATCTCTTTTGTTTAATGCTGATACCAGACTAATTAGATAGAGCTCAAACTCGAGTGACCATTACTGCCCTTTTAGAAATTTCTTGTTTCGGCAAAAGAGACAAAATAAATTATAAAAAGAAATTCACAAAATACGGAAATCGGCCATAGAAAAAATATCGCTGATTTTGTTCACCATGGCAAAAATAAATTTTTAAAAATAGTCAATCGGTCTGAAAAAATTTTAAGTTTGAGGGAACTTGGGCAGTGGGAAAATATAGCGAAATTCATCAGTCATTTACAGTAAAATATTGTGAAATTTGTTAGCCTGTCACAAGCAAATATCATGACAAATCATCAGCAGGTAACAGAAAAAAAACACAAATTTTTCAGCTGGACACGGGAAAATAATTATTAATTTCAGCAAAATGTCACTAAAACAAAAAGGGAAATTTTCCAATCAGTCGCAGAATAAAATAGCTAAATTTGTCACATTCAGTTGAGAGAAGAAAATTGTGAAATTTGGCAATCGGTCTCGAGAAAAAAGTTGCAAAAGTTTGCGAGGCGAGCAAGCGAGAAAATTGTGAGAAAAATCACAATTTTTTTCAATCAAATGCAAAAAAACAATTATGAATTTTGTATAATTGCCGTAAGAGAAAACTGTGAGATTTGCCAATTGACAGCAGAAAATATCACTAAAATAGTCAGTCAGTCCTGACATTTGATCGCCATTTAATAAAAGGAAAAAAAATTCAAAACAGGATTATTCAATAACAGGAAGAAAACCACTCTATCCATGTTAAATCAAAAAGAAAACATCAACATACTTTTTAATGAGAGTAAATTAATATATAGGTTTAATTTTTATTTAAAATTATTCATAAGAGAATCAATTGAAATTTATTAGGATAAGCGAAGCGAATCCTCTACTAGTCCACTCAAATGACACTTTGTCGTACACTTTACAAAAAAACTACACAGTATTTTCACTTGAAATTAAACACAAATATAAATTATGATCTGTAGATTTGCAGAATATTATTTTTTTTTTACAGAAATACTTTTCAAAAAATTATTATTTTAATTAATTTATTTTACATGCATTTCCAATGCGGACGCATTTTAGCAAATAAATAAAAAATGAAACGCGTATATTTTCAGAAAAAAAAATATAAATCATGGAGTAAATAATTATAGATTAGATAGAATCATGATTAATTTAATAAATGAAATATGTTTTCATCACTCCGCAAAATCGTTTGCACAGATGACACTTAAACATTTTAAAAGAATTGTATTATGGATTTTTTTTTTTTTTTAGTAAAGTGGCAACAAAAGAGTTATAAGCAAATAAAATTAATTTTTAAATTTGCCATATAAATGAAAAATTAAAAGAACTGCTTAAAGTTGTTGCCTTGATTCAAGCTGTTTATAAATGTACTAAAGCAAAGTTGGCCAATTCAGAAACTATAAATGGACTTTAATCATTTCTTACTTTATCATTTGGATTTAAAGTAATGTTTTGTTCTTATTTGTGGACCGAAAAAGGTTTAGTGAACGGTACTTTAGACTTTGTTGCGCGTATTAAAGAAAATCACAAGCCATCAGACCAGATACCGCGAATAATCATGGATAAATTTGAATACTGCAGTAATTTAACTTATAAGAATTGGTGCGTACCAATTCCCCCAATAATTAAATTCAGGAAAAATGGAAGCATAAATTGCTCAATAAAACAATTTCCTTTGCAATCAGTTTTTGCAGTTATAATTCATAAATCTCAAGGTTTGACATCAGATAAAGCAGTAGTAGATATTGGGGATAAAGAGACACCAGTTTGCTTAACGCACGTAGCATTGTCGAGAGTGAAATTCCTTCAAGGTTTATCATTTAATAGAAAATTTCCTTACGAGAGATTCTACAATATAAAAAAATTTCATATGCTGGTATGCAGAAAAAAAGGAGAAATTAGAATAAAAAAAAATACATTTAATAGTTCTTAGTATCAACGAGAGTAGATTTTAATGTTTTTCCAAATATTTTGTTTGAATGTATTATTCTAAGATTGCTATCAAAGATTATTTGATGTGAATTACAAAGATTGAAAACATACCTATTTCAAATCATTTCAGATAACTCCAGAGGCTATTGGGAAATGTAAAAACGTCTTTAAAACTTTTGATTAAAAATTAAAAAAATATTTTGTAAAATTTTGCTTCGAAAATATTTTTATTTATACCAGTCTTATATCACAGATAAAAAATTCCGAGGAAATTCTTAATGGCTGAATTTACATTTCTAAAATTTAAATACGCCAAAACATAAGATAAAGTTTTTGCTTAATAAAGATGCAAAAATAATATAAAATAATAATGTTATTTTCAAATATTTATCTTATGAAATAATGCTTCGCGAATCCAAACAAAGCACGGCTTTTGCTAGTTTAAATAGTTCACATATTTGTAACGAACGATACACTGTCATTTCGCATCCCAAATAATATGGATTGAATGGTTAGACAATTTACACGGTAATTATTTAATTAGACCAAGGACAATATCAAATTAAAAAGCGTGTGATACATTTAATTTATTTTCAATAACTCTTTATTCCGATTTTCACGTTCATTGTATTTGTAATTTTTATTTTTCTATTTACATTCTGAGGATGACTCTATTAATTTTTGAGTTGAAACATGTAAATAAAAATGTTTTAATATATTTTAAATGTTTTTGTTATTATACAACGTCTTAGAAGCAAAATGTTTTTTTTATAATATAAATTCTTATATTTTTATGTAGAATATATATTATTAGTATTACGATTTAAATAAAACTATGTTTTTTATAGGGGGGGGGGGGGTATGAAAATTTTGTTTCATTAATCATTAACTCCAAAAAAATTTATGTGCTCAGTGTTATTCCTAATCGTGTTTTATATTAGAAGAAAAATCTATTCAAAAATCAGTATAAAAATAATGTTTTTCTTATTTCAGAGGCTATCAAGTGTATTACAAAAGCTATTGAATATTACACAGATATGGTAATAAATTTAAGTGCATAGTTATTATTAAATAATTGCAAAACTGCATGAACAAAGTAATATAGTAATGTATGTTATATTTATTTTATATGCATTTATTTGTGTTCTTTTGTTGTTTGGTATCTGAATTTTATTATTGAATATTTGTTTTAGTGCTTAAATATGATTTGCTAATATACTGAAAAAAGAGAGAGAGAGAAAGATGTAGACTTTTTTTTTAATTTTTCCTATTATGAACCAGAGAAAATATTACAAAAAGACAAAGTTATTTAGTTCTTTTCAAGGATTGTTTTATTAAGTGGAAAAGTGTGCTATTTACTTTAATTATTGCAAGATTATAAGACCATTTCTTGTTATTAATATGTGAAAAAAAAAATTGTGTATTGATCTTTATTATCAACACTTACTTTGTCTTGGATCTTAATCATCATATTTTCTTATGTAACAATTAAGAATTATGTATTTAGCGACATTTTTTCCACATATAACTATATCATATGCTTTTGATTCCTATTTCATTCTCTCCTTCCTATTTTATACTACCATTGCATTTTAATATATTTAAGGACTTGACTTTGACTTGCTTTTGCTTTTCACTTTAATTTCTTAACTTAAACTTACTTTAAGTAAGGTTGTAATTTAGTGTGGTCATTTTTTTTTTTTTTTTTTTTTTTTTTTTTTTTTTTTTTTTTTCTAGAGTTAGAGAAGAAGTATAGAAGTGTAATTTTTTGTAGCCTTTTTCACAAATTGTTATTTTTTATTTATTTTTTTAATTTATTTAAATATTTCTTACAATTCCTTAAGAATTATCTATAAAATAATAAAATAAGATTTCTTCATTGCTAAAAAATTTATCCTACTTTATGTGCTAGAAAAAAACTGTAAATACCTATTTAATCATCGCAAAAACATTTTAGTTTATTTAATAGTGACAAATTATTAAAAATAATTCTGTTATTTCAAGGTAATTGAAACTCATTTAAGCTCATGGTGATTGTTAACTTTTTACGGAAATGTTGTTATGTTTTGATACGAGTGACAAGAATTTAAATATGAGACTATCGGAGAAGGACACTTCAATGAATTCATTAATCTTTAAATTGTTAATATCAAAGTTAGATGCAAATATTGGATCCACATATTATCATGTACAGCTGGCTTTATTAGCAGTTCTTCTGTCTGCAAGATATATGCTTGCACTTTTAGAATCTTTTTTGTTCATTGTAAATAACTATTGCTAAAAATTAATTAACATTGTGACTACCACTTAGTCTCTAGTATGAACAGGTGGTAATTTTCATTATTGTCCCTTCCTTACTTACCATCCATGTTCTATTTCATTATTAAATGGATGTTAGGTGTCTCAATGGGATAGTACAGCAGTAAACATTTATGCTAAATAAGAACATTTTTTAAATATAAAACCAAAAACATGAAAGTTTAAAACTATAATTTATCTTTTTTTCTTATGGAGGTTTAAATTATCATTGGTTCACATTTATTTTATTATGAATTATCTTTTTTAAAACTTTTAAGTATTGAGAGATTTTCTAAATTTTCATTTTAAAAAAAAAGTAAATGTTATGCGGAGCCTGGACAACGGGAGTCTTCAGCATTTTGATAAAATTATTTAGATTCAAGCTAATCATTATTAGAATGATTCATGTGTCAAAACACCAATAAATCCCGGCATCCAAAATCCACACAACAGGCATTAACGTATAGTGGTTAATGTACAAAGCGTTGTTAAAAGATTGATTTAATATTTAACTCTTAATTTGATGTTTATTTATTATTTAATAGGATATTCTCTAAATAATATTTCAACAAAATAAAAGTAAGTAAAATTTGAACACTCACCACTGTTATGAACAAACAAAAACTATTTATTGAGGTATAAAATGAACAAAGTTCAGGATCCCGAAAATTATATACCCATTTTACATATACAAACCACTGGTTTCTTTGCTTTTACAAATCACATTATTCGTAGACCAACTTTAAGTTACAATATATAAAATATATTCCTATTGTGAAATAATTTTGAGATATGTGCTGATTACTGTTTCACAGAACATTTTAGTTCTTCAGAAGTAGTATTTCAGTTATGTAGGCTATTTTATAGACGATGGAAAAAGGTCAGTTATAAGTTTCTATGTTCAGATTAGGATATTAATTCCAACTGTAGATAAGAAATAAGAAACACTTTCCCTTGAATCAGCTTAGGAAAATGGCAGTCTACCGAGCGTGAGACAATAATCCCTGTACGTAATTGAAGAGGGGTGGATCATAAAATACATCAGCAGCAATATTAAGAGATGAGGATCAAAACGGTGAATTCACAGATATTTGGCTGACAACTGGAATGCAGAGAATAATTCTAGTTATTTAGTGTTGAAGTCGTTATATTAGAACTGCTTGCAGAATGAATATGTTACTTAACGTCCAACAACTTGTATGCTCCTTATACGTTGCACTTCTTGCCGAATCTATAAGCCAACTCATGATTATTTAAAAATCTTGTTTGTAGGAACATTAAAATTTTTCATTGCAATATCGTCTCTATATGTATGCAATATTATAAAAGGGAGATGCATGCTAGGCCCTAAGGCCTTATGGCAAAAATATCTCCGAAACTTTTTTGCGTCTTCAATCGACCAAAGCTACTATTAGACAGAGAGAAAATTGAAAACGACGCCGCTGAAAATGATTACGTTCTCCGCACGCCGAACCAATCAGAAAAATGGAGAAAAGTGCTTGTTGAATGCAGAGAAATTTTAGGGCGAGTTAGGGCGAAAAATAACATTGAGTGGCAACATGAAACAAGCGGGATTTTAAGGGACGCTAGAGTTTCCTAGAAAAGGGTGAGTCAGAAGATAGGAATTTCCGTTCCACAACAAGATGATGTTCTGAAAAGTGCGCGAGAGAATAATGGCGGTGTTGAATTGAAAGAAAAAATGGTGCACGTAATTTTAAAGAGAGAAAAATCTAGAAAAATATTACGACACATGTCTGGTTAAATAGTGGCTTAATCTTGCTGAAATTTTGCCAGAGTATTAAGAAAAAATAGATTTATTGATTGAATATAGATTTAAACATGAATATTAAAAATAAAGGTTTTAGATTTTATATATTTAGAACTTAGTAAATATTGCAAGGAAAACGACCTCGCGAACCTTTAAAAATAAAAACAAAGTTAGCAGATTGCTAAAAGTAAATAATATTATTTATTAAATTAATAGATATTGATAAAATATGGGAATTAATATTAAATAAAATTTATTATTAGGAAAATGTAATTTATTATACGAAATATGGGATTATTTAATAGAGATTGAATTTTAAGTTTTGTTAATTTTATTAAATAAATATAAATATTTATTTTATGCAAATTAGATCTAAATTTTGAATCAGAAATGTTATGTAATGTTTTTATAACATAACAGTAAATAACCTATTTTAATATACTGTTTTAATGAAAACTTTGTACAGTAGACTCCCTCAAATCTGCACAGCTTGTGACCAGAGGTTTTGCGGATTTTAGAATTTTACAGATTTCTGGTCATTGCTTTATATATATATTTTTTTTAAGTAATTTGAATGTAATTAAAATGCAATCGAAACTAGGATGAATGCTTATATTATAATAAATAACGTAATGAACTAAAATAATAAAAATTTAGATAATTTTTTAAATAATTAAAATATTAAAAGCAAAGGTCGAGTTAATAATCTATAACATATGATTAAATATGAACCCTTGTGATTTTTTTGTGACATTCATTTTAAAAATTAAATGTATTTTTCTTAAATTATTCAGTGAAACTTGTCTCATAGAAATACATTACTAATTCACACCAAACTCATAAAATAACGAAGTTTTATTGCAGGTTTAGCCAAACTTAATAAACAAAAAAGTTTGATTATTGCATAAATATGTTTGGTTAGAAGATTGTAATTATCAGGGATATCAGCAATACAGGGTGATTCTGAATTCATCATCAATATTTGGTGGGGAGATAGGGAATAGGAAAAGAACACTATTTCACATAGGAAACCAAGGGTCCCAAAGTCTTCCAAAGGAGATAGGCACCATTAAAGTTTAGGGTCCAAAAATTCAAATGATTATAAAAAACAGAAAAATTGATCGATTTGTTTGCGGTTTTCACTAAAATTATTCTTTATGTCAGTATTGTCTTGAAAATAAATTATAAAGATAAATTTCAAAAAATGACGATAGAGGGCGCTTTAGACTTTAGAGTAACGAACAACTATTTTTTACCGTTATTTTTTGCATCTAATTAAAGGTTTTGTAAGCGTAGACTTAAACTTAAATTTTGAGCTCAAAATCTGAATAGTTGGAAGCAGTTAAGTAGCACAAACTTAACTGTGTTCAGAGGGTTTTAAATTCAAATGATTATAAAAAACGGAAAAATTGGTCGATTGATTTGCGATTTTCACTAAAACTATTCTTTATGTCAATATTTCCTTGAAAATAAATTTTAAAGATTAATTTCAAAAAATACCGATAGAGGGCGCCTTAAACTTTAGAGTAACCAACAACTATTTTTAAGCGCTATTTTTTGTATCTAATTAAATGCTTGCAAATGCTTAGATTTAAATTTTGAGCTCAAATTCTAAATCGATGGAGGGGTTAAGAAGCGGAAACTGAACAGTGTTCAGGAGTTAAAATGTTACCCTCCCCACCCCTCGAACACATTTCAAATTTCCGCACTTAATTACTCAAAACGATGCAGATTTTGAGCTCAAAATTTAAGTTTGAACTTTTACAAGCATTTAATAAGATACAAAAAATAACGGTTAAAACTAGTTGTTGGTTACTCCAAAGTTTAAGGCGCCCTCTAACGGTATTTTTTAAAATTAATCTTTAAAATTCATTTTCAAGGAAATATGACATAAAGAATAGTTTTAGCGAAAACGGCAAACGAATCGAACAATTTTTCCGTTTTTTATAATCATTTGAAATTTGAACCTCCCCACCCCCATTGAACACAGTTCAGTTTGCGCTACTTAACCACTCCCAACGATTCAGATTTTCATCTCAAAATTTAAGTTTATGTCTAAGCTTCTAAAAAAATTTTATGAGATGCGAAAAATAATGGTAAAATATAGTTGTACGTTACTCCAAAGTCTAAAGCGCCCTCTATCGGCATTTTTTGAAATTTATCTTTATAATTCATTTTCAATAAAATATCGACATAAAGAATAGTTTTAGTGAAAATCGCAAATCAATCGACCAATTTTTCCGTTTTTTATAATCATTTGAATTTAAAACCCTCTGAACACAGTTAAGTTTGTGCTACTTAACTGCTTCCAACTATTCAGATTTTGAGCTCAAAATTTAAGTTTAAGTCTACGCTTACGAAACCTTTAATGAGATGCAAAAAATAACGATAAAAAATAGTTGTTCGTTACTCTAAAGTCTAAAGCGCCCTCTATCGTCATTTTTTGAAATTTATCTTTATAATTTATTTTCAAGACAATACTGACATAAAGAATAATTTTAGTGAAAACCGCAAACAAATCGATCAATTTTTCTGTTTTTTATAATCATTTGAATTTTTGGACCCTAAACTTTAATGGCACCTATCTCCTTCGGAAGACTTTGGGACCCTTGGTTTCCTATGTGAAATAGTGTGCTTTTCATATTCCCTACCTCCCCACCAAATATTGATGATGAATTCAGAATCACCCTGTATATTGAATTTTTCTATAAATAAATGTATTCTTCTTTCATAAGAAACATGAATTCATTAATATTAAAAAATGTATGGAATTGTTATAAAGCTAAATAAATGAAATTTTGTTTCTATATCTAAACTGAATATTTCGTTGTTTGCATCTGTAAATTATGTGTGGATAATTACATTATATGCGGGTTTGAGGGAGTCTACTGTAATATATTTTTTTCAAATCAGTGTTCCTGGATATTTTTATCTCTCATCTGTGTGAAAAACATTTTCCTCAATAGTAGCATCAAAACTAAATATTAGTTGGAAATAATAATCTTCTGTGTGCTTGTGTTTCAAATGTACGTGTAAATTTACTTTTAAAAAGTTTCCAAGCAATAAATAAATGCCACCATGTATAATATATGTTTACATTTATTTATCAGGCTACATTGAAACCAATATCAATCATGCAATAATTTAATTATTATTGAATAAAGTATATTTTTTATACATAAACATTTTATTTTTATTTTTTTAATTGACTGCAACCTTTTGTTATCTGCTCACGTCACAATCAACAATTGGAGAAACATTGTATTAAATACTTAATTGTAATTACTTGCTATAGCCCTAGCCATCTCTATGATATTTTTACTGCTCCTACTGTTATATTTTCTGTTTGCAACCATACAATTTTTAGTAATGATTTTAAATTATATTTTAAACCCTGTTAGGTATATATACCGGGTGTCCTGAAAAGGACTGAACGATTTTAAAAATCAATAACTTGAAAACTTTTACAGATATTAAAAAAATTCTTGCACGAGAGTCATCTAAAAAGTCAAAAGTTTTTTTCCTGCGATTCTGGATTTTAGTTTGAATTACAAACAATAGATGGCGCTGAGAGCGCTAGGTGCTGTATTGAGATGGATATTGACGTCACTTGGCACTGAAGCAAAATAAGGAGGTTAAAGCTATGGAGTGGATCTTATTCAAAAATGAACTTTTGCTTTTACCGTCCGATTTTGAATGCAATCCATATAATTTTGATTTTGCTGGCGTCAGCGCAATAATAGAGAAAAATATTATTTTCATGGGTACGACTCCTTTGAAATCGAAATGCGTGAAACAACAACGTTCGAATTACCGACTTTTATTTATTTATTTATTTATTTATTTATTTATTTATTTTTTACATTCCAAGAATGTAAGTACTTTTGAGAACAGGATATCTTATTTATCTATTTATTTATCTGGGTATCTTTTAAACCTTTTTTATGTCACGTAGTCATGTCCTGTATTGTATTTTAAGTATGTGGTATTAACAGTTAATTTACAGGTACACCCAAAAGATTGCATCACATCATAGTCTATGGGGGAAAATCACTTGCAGTGTATATTAATGAAATACACTATTTCAAATGTATTGAAACTGATATAAATCACTCAATTTCAGTATAAGATGATTATGATAGAATAGAGTATTTGGTATTTATAGCATTTAACGTTCATTTACAGGGGCACACAAAAAGAAACCGGTTACTGTACTGTCTTTAAGTAATAACTGCTGCAAATGCGTTTTCAATTTCGGCATGCGCTTTTAAATTTAGCTGTTTTTTAGATACATTAGTAATTTATATAAATGCATATCACCTATATTCGTCTCTGGTGCGTCCGTCCGTCTGTCTGTCCGCATATAACAGTGCAAAAATTACTCTGTCGAATCGTTTGAAATTTTAAATACATATTTGTTGAAGAATTTTATCCAGTTATTTCAAATTTTATGAATATCGGATGTGTATTTCCAATACAGGGACAGTCAAAAGTACTCCGTTACATTATGGCCGAAGGGGGAAAAGTTTCAAGTGCTTTTTGATGATATTACACTCGTCCGAACATAATGAAATTAACATGCATTTATGAATTAAATTGAAATACAAATGATGTAGAATGTGCTGCACAAAGAATAATTATTATTCATTTACAGGGCCACACAAAATAATTATGTAACATAACGGTATAGAAGGGAACATACTTTGCGGCATATTTTAATTTTGTTACACATATAATAAAATTGTTATAAGTTACTTAGGTTTACTACGAATTTCTTACTGTGTAATAGAAAATATGAAATATTTACAGGGACACACAAAAGATTTCGGAAACCATGCTGCATCAAAAATGCTGTACGCTAACGATAATTGCTTGAAGTTTTAAGTTTTGATATGATTTTTTAAAAGGTTCACTACATTTTTCCACGTTACGCTGTGTATATAATTGGTGCAAATCATATACAGGGCTACACAAAAAAATTCGCACTCCTTACTAAGTGTGTAAGTAAATAGATTAAAGATGGTTTGTAAATGAGTTATGCAATTTTTACGTTGAACAGCTTTAAGTATATTACGATATGTTTAAAGAATAGAAATGAAATGATATACAGAGGCACTCAAAAATTGGATTAATAGCAGGCTCTGGATGGTAATCTCTGGAAATGTGATTTCATTAGTTTAAAGCATGTTTCGGTTTTAAATAGATTTTAGCTAGATAAATGGCGTGTATTTAAAGATAGTAGGAAAAGTACAGGGCTATACAAAAGAGTTCAAATATGCTTACGTCTATTTAAATAAATTGCTAAATGTCAAATTTCAACTTAACATGTGTTTTTAACGCTTTCCAACGTAGTTAAAAATGTTTATGATTTCTTTTTAGTTAGCCGTCTGCCAGTCTGTCTTTCTAAACTCTAACTTGCGTTGAAATAATTGAATTGGTCTGTAAGTGATATATGTTAATGAGATTAATTATGCCGTGTTGGGTATTGTAAACAAACTATGCATAATTCATGATTCATTTACACAAACACTCAAAACTATTCTATTACATTATGTTCTGTGAGGATAATTATATATGTAGCACCTATATTCATCATTTGGAATGTTCTTTTATCTGTCCGTACATAATAGCGCAAAAACTACCCAGCAGAATGCTTTGAGTTATAATATACAGGGTAATTCCAAATTTTTTTTACAATAAAAGAAGGGTGATAGTACACATTAAGACAAACAATATTAAATAGGAGACCAAGGGTCCAAAACGTTTTCTTAAGGAGATAGCCGCCATTAAAGTTTAGGGACCAAAATTTCAAATAAACATAAAAAATGGAAAAATCGGTCGATTGATTTGCGGTTTTCACTAAAATTATTCTTTATGTCGGCATTTTCTTGAAATTAAATTATAAAGATAAATTTCAAAAAATGCCGATAGAGGGCGCTTTAGACTTTGGAGTAACGAACAACTATTTTTTGCCGGTATTTTTTGTATCTCATTAAATGTTTTCGTAAGCTTAGACTCAAACTTAAATTTTGAGCTCAAAATCTGTAGTTGGGAGTGGTTAAGTAACACAAACTGAGCTGTGTTCAGAGGGTTCAAATTTCAAATGATTATAAAAAACGGGAAAATTGGTCGATTGATTTACGGTTTTCACTAAAACTATTCTTTATTTAGGTATTTTCGTGAAAATAAATTATAAAGATAAATTTCAAAAAATGCCGATAGATGGCGCTTCAGACTTTGGAGTAACGAACAACTATTTTTTGCCGAACTGTTTGCATCTCTTTAAATGATTTCGGAAGCTTAGACTTAAACTTAAATTTTGAGCTCAAAATCTGAATAGTAGGGAGTGGTTAAGTAGCACAAACTGAACTGTGTTCAAGTGGGAGGGGGAGGTTAAAATTTAAAGTAATTATAGAAAATGGAAAATTTGGTCGATTCGTTTGCGGTTTAAAATAAAACTATTCTTTAAGTCAGTATCTTCTTGAAAAACATTTTTAAAGATAAATCTCAAAAAATTCCGTCAGAGGGCGCCTTAAACTTCAGAGTAACCAACAATTCATTTTAACCATTATTTTTTGGTTCTAATTAAATGCTTGCAAAAGCGTTTTAAATGTTCTCGGAAGCTTAGATTTAAACTTAAATTTTGAGCTCAAATCCTGAATCGTTATGAGGAGTTAAGAAGCGCAAACTGAAGTGTGTTCAGGAGTTGAAATTTAACCCTCTTTCCTCCTCGAACACAATTCAATTTTTCGCTACTTAAACATTCCCAACGATTCAGAATTTCATCCCAAAATTTAAGTCTATGCATTTGAAAGCATTTAATGAGATTAAAAAAATAACAGTTAAAAATAGTTGTACACTACTTCAAAGTCTAAGGCGCCCTCTATCGGCATTTTTTGAAATTTATCTTTAAAAATTATTTTCAAGAAAACTCTGATTGATCAAGAAAACTGCTGATTTAAAAATTAGTTTTAGCAAAAACCGCAAACGAATCGACCAATTTTTTCCGTTTTTTACAATTATTTGAAATTTGAACCCTCTGAACACAGGTAAGTTTGTCTACTTAACGACTTACAGCTATTCAGATTTTGAGCTCAAAATTTAAGTTCAAGTCTAAGCTTACGAAAGCATTTAATAAGATGCAAAAAATAACGCCAAAAAAGAGTGTTTCGTTACTCCAAAGTCTAAAGCGCCCTCTATCGGCATTTTTTGAAATTAATCTTTATAATTTATTTTCACGAAAATACCTAAATAAAGAATAGTTTTAGTGAAAACCGCAAATCAATCGACCTTTTTTTCCATTTTTTATAATCATTTGAAATTTGAACCCTCTGAACACAGCTCAGTTTGTGTTACTTAACCACTCCCAACTACAGATTTTGAGCTCAAAATTTAAGTTTGAGTCTAAGCTTACGAAAACATTTAATGAGATGCAAAAAATACCGGCAAAAAATAGTTGTTCATTACTCCAAAGTCTAAAGCACCCTCTATCGGCATTTTTTGAAATTTATCTTCATGATTTAATTTCAAGAAAATGCCGACATAAAGAATAATTTTAGTGAAAACCACAAATCAATCGACCGATTTTTCCGTTTTTTATGTTTATTTGAAATTTTGGTCTCTAAACTTTAATGGCGGCTATTTCCTTAGGAAAACGTTTTGGACCCTTGGTCTCCTATTTAATATTGTTTGTCTTGATGTGTACTATCACCCCTCTTTTATTGTAAAAAAAATTTGGAATCACCCTGTATATACTCGTTGCAGAATTTTCGTTACTCATTTAAAGTTTTATGAAAAGTGAATCAAAGCTTAAAACAGGGTTCGCACAGACTCCTTAGACTCCTTAGAAACTACTTAGAAATGAAAACGTTCCCAAGTAGTGCTTAGAACTACTTAGATTAACAAAATACTCCTTAGAAACTCCTTAAATTGTATTGCAGTTTTGCACGCCTGCGATATTGCTCCCGAAAATAAATAAATAAATAAAATAAAATAAAATGCGAAGTTAAAGTGCACGGTAAACCCTTTATTCATGTCATTCATCAGAAGCACAGCAGTGACTGGTTGGTATCATACTGATAGCCAAAAAAGGGATTTACTTTTCATGGCCATAAAGGAAAGAAAAGTGAAAAGAATAATCCAGACAACCTCTAAGCTTCTAATTTCAAAAAGTGATTAACTGTTCAATTTCCTTCACAGCTAGATTACATCTTTGATTTCATCTTCATAATACGATTCATCATGATCAGTTTTGCTGATAACGATGGATTCAGGGGGTGATTCTCGTCTGAAAATACCAAAATTTCCGAAAATTTAAGGCATCCTCTTCCGAAAATTTGAAATTGGGTAATCAGTTCCGCATAGTTGCCAACTTTTACAGTTTTGCTCATGAAAAAAACAAATGCGGAGAAATGCAAATTCCGTGAAAGGATCGCCGAAAATCGTCAATATTTCGTGGAAAAACGTCGATTTCGTCAATGTTTTTGTTAACTGACTTTGTCAAAAGATTGTTGAAAAACGTGAATTTCCTGTGTGGATCGTGTTTAAAACAGCAATTTCACCAAATGTTGCAGATAAAATGCTAATTTTGTTAAAAGATCGCTGGAAAAAAAACACCGCTTTTGATAAAAAGATTGGGGGGATAAAACGCCATTCTCGAGAAAAAATCGTGTAAAAATGCAAATTTTGTCTAAAAAACATTTAAAAAAAAAGTCAATTTCATAAAAAAAAAAAAAAAAAAAAAAAAAAAAAAAAAAAAAAAAAAAAACACGAAAAAAAGCTGATTTTGTCAAAAGATCACAAAAAACTGCCGATTTCGACAAAAGATTGCAATAAATTGCCTATTTTGCTAAAATATCGCAAATAAATTGCTGATTTCGTCTGAAGATCGCGGATACCCCCCCCTCCCGCGGGGGGGTAACTCGCTAATTACCGGCGAATTGGGGCTGAGCAAGTGCATGCTACATAAATAACAACAAAAGTGGCAAGTCTTTAAAATTTTTTGGACTCCTTGGATTTTTTATGTACTCCTTTGATTTTTTCTTTCGAACTCTGTATGAACCCTGTTAAAAGGATATTAATAAATGTTTTCTTCATTCTATTAAAACCTATTCTGCGTGACTAATTCAAAGATATCCAATGATAGGTGATGATTCTAGGTTGTCATTATGATTATGGCTCATTTAAGGTGGAGGTAGTATTATTTCCCTATTACCATGAATTTAATATACATAATCGTAATAAATCTTGTATTTGGGTATTTTTACAAAAGAGTGCAACAACTATTGCACCAAATTTTCAATGTTTATACAATGAATATTCTTTGTTCTAAAGAATAAACCATTTCCGCAATTTTTTTACAACATACATAAAACTCTACCAAAGAACTTCTTTAAAACAAACTAGCATTTCGTAGAATATAACAATTTTTTTAAAATAGCAAAATTGATTAATTTTTAACAACAACAACAAAAAAAAAACTACTAAATCGTTTCACTTTATTTTAAAATATGATGCCCAAAGTATTCTTTAAATTAGATGATAAAAAGTAATTTAATCCGAGAAAATACGGCTTTCTTAAATGTAAAATCGTCTGCAAAACTCGTATGCTGCTCGTTAAATTCATTTCCAGTTTCCAATCGCTGCTATTATATAAAAGGATTTATTATTTCCATGACAACAACACATTTCATTCAAATTATACCGACTGAGTCCAAAATCGGGCTTCATGTCGAGTGCACAGGTCAAATGTATGTTGTTCAATAAAAACAAATGAACAAAAGTTCAAAATCGGGCCCTAAGAGCAAGATTGCATTGTCAAACGAGACCCACTCCACAGCCTTAAACTCCTTATTTTGCTTCAGTACCAAGTGACGTCAATATCCATCTCAACACCGCACCTAGCGCTCTCAGCGCCATCTATTGTTTGCAATTCGAACTAAAATCCAGAATCGTAGGAAAAAAACTTTTGACCTTTGAGATGATTCTCGTGCAAGAATGTTTTAAATATCTGTAAAAGTTTGCAAGTTATTGATTTTTAAAATCGTTCAGTCCTTTTCAGGACACCCGGTATATATATATATATATATATATATATATATATCAATTAGCAAGTCTGAAACATGTGTGTTACAAGTAAACAATAATAAAATAATTCAGTATAAAATAATATAAGCTGCTAAATTTTTATCCTTAGAGATAATGTTATATTGAAATTTTGTACTAAAAATATTACTTTGTTATTACTTCTTATTTAGATATTCTATGAGTTCAATGCAAAATCATATACCGTAATTTCCGGTAGATAAGCCGCACCGTTGTATAGGGCGCACCAGTGAAAAACGAGAGATAAAAATTCAATTTACATCAGATAGGCCGCTCCGGCCTATAAGCCGCGGCTTATATGCCGCACTAGCAAAAAAGTCTACTAAATAGAACAATTTTACTACTACTAATTCATTTAAAGATAAACAAAAATGCATTCTTTAAATATATTTAACGAAACAAATACTTTTAGTAAATAATAAATAAATATAACTTGCCAATGTATATATATTGTAATTTATTTATTTATGCTGAGTTAATCCGCTTTCATTTTTGATATGCCCCAGTGCAAAATTGAAAATGAAAATCGAAATAAATTACGAAAAGTATATTTAAACAAGCTTTTTAAATTGCAACAAGCTGAAAAGTATTAATATAAATTTTCCATGGAGCCATAATCCTGACTTCAAGTGAAAATGAATCTACAAAATAAATTAATAAATAGAACTTAAACAGCATGTTGGGCGATATAACGCAAAAAGAGACTGTGCTTATTAACCGCAACTGTATTTTATATCTTGACACGACCTTGACTGGATGACAAAGATAAATCTATTTTATAACTGTTTCTAAAATTACTTCTCTCGCTCTCATTATTTCATTATTTTACAGCTGAAAGTGCAGTAGGAAAAATACTTTTAATTCTTCTCCCAAAATGCCCTTTTCTAGGAATAGTTGTTGAAATCGGCCGAAAATTTGTCATTTTTCATGCGTCGTTAACCAGAAGGTAAATGGGCTAAAAAACATTTAGATACTGGTAAAAAGTAGAGTAGTCACATAAAGATTTTCCGTCCCCGTAATCTGTTTCCCGATGAAATACATAAAAATTATATTGATTTAAAAATAAATTGAATTTTTCAGTAAAAAATAGATAGATTAAGAAAAAGTCGTATGTTTCTCTTTTTTCTTGTTTCTTTAAAAACACTCCTTTTTACTCCTGTGTATGAATGCGCAGGTGCTCATGTAAATGAGGTTTCTAACAAAATCTCCAGTTGCACAATTTAATGCTTTCTTCGATATGAATGTGGAGGTGGGTATTGAAATGAGATTTCGGGGAAAGTTTTCGTTACAGACCATATAGGACACTGGTTTCTTGTTGGTGTGAAGGAAACCGTCGATATTTAAATGATATTGCTCAGAAAATGCTTTGTTACACACCACACAAGAAAGGTTTCTCTTTAGTATGAATTTGCATGTGAATAATTTTTTTTCAGATATACAGTTCAAGTATACGTTCTGAAACATAAAAAACATACAAAATTGATACGCTTTGGTATTCTTAAACTATATGTAACCGAAAAACGTGTTTCAGTGTTTCCTTTAAAGACAAAAAACATTATGACCTCGCATGATAATCAATTTGATTCCAAATCGCTTCAATAAAAAGACCTGACGATTTTATCCTTTTACTTATAAAATTGAATCAGAAAATGTAACCAAAAAATTTCGCATAGCTATGTACTAGATTTCAGAATTGCTTTTATAAGAAAATCTAAAATTTTTATGCGGTAAAAGAAATTAAAAGTATCAATGAATATGAAAAATGTAGCTAGTTTATATTTGAGAGTAAAGTTAAATGTTGCTATTATTGTGAAACACTGAAATCAGAATATCAAAATCACAAAAAAGACTAGAAAAACGAATATTATTGTAACACTGTTTTTAAAAGCTGTTCTAAAATTTAAGCTTCTTATTTTCTGATACATTCGCAAAGATATTTTCATTCGTAAATGCATAAAACTTCCAAGTGTTAGAATTCACATACAAAAAAATTGACGCCATTTTTTCATTTTCTCATAGAAGCAATGAATCTTCCTAAAGAAGCTCTCAAAGATGTGTTTTAGTGCTTAAAAGATGAACTATGATATTGTAGATTTGGTGGCAGGGATACGCGAAACGTGATTTCATTGCGCCAAAAGCAAGTTAAAAGAAAATCCATTTAACTTTTTGTTATTATTACAGATGTTGTTACAAAAATGGCCCTAACTGTACAGTTCTGATGAATCCACGTGTACATTTTTTGTAAGCATAATTAAAGAATGCAATACAGTTTAAGAAAGCCTTACATTTGTAAATGTTACAGAGCATTTGAAGTCTGAAAATAATCTAGATCCATAGCAAACGATTATACGGGTAATGACTCGGAGTGATATGATTGTGAGAAAATCTCTTTTTACACAATGCACAAGAGAAATATCTTTCTTTTAGTATGAACGCACAGGTGTGTATTGCAATAAAATTCTTTCTTTTATTGCACACGTCACAGGGGAAAGATTTATTACTGACAGAAAGGAATACATAAATAATTAATATAGAAACAATACTGCGATTGAATTATGACTGCAAATACATCGACAATTTGTAAGAAAAATATTTTATTTATCGATTGATTTATTTATTTTGACGGCGGCACAAAATAGAAATTGTGTCCGCATTATATTCGATATTTATATAGAATTATTAAAATGTGATCAATTAAATTTCATCCCTAAATATCACTGATATTAATTGAAAGTATGAATTGTGAATTTATGAATAAAAAAACAAAAATACCTTTTATTTTTTTTTCTTCTTTAAAATACTATCTAAATTTTTTGTTTGTCGAAATGTCTGTTAAAAAATTAATAATACTTCATGTTTCTCTTCACATTTTAGAAACCAAATGTTGTTTCTAACTTTTTGAAAATGCACTAACTAATCGATATCGGAAAATTTACAATTTTTCTATTTTGCAGCTTTATGTATTATTTTACTTGCAACACCGGGTTGTAAATAAAAAAGGTCATTGTATAGGCCGCACCGGCGTATAAGCCGCATTTAGAAAAAAATGACTTTTAAACACGTATAAGCCGCGGCTTATCTCCCAGAAATTACGGTAAATAAAAAGTTAGAGTGATAAAATGTTAAGGTAGTAGTAAGGAAAATTAAAAATGCAAGTTTAACTTCAGTTTAATAGTAATATGTTATTAAAAAATCATCACTGCTGAATATTTTTTCTTTCTTTTGAATCATTAAGGCATTCTTCTATAAGTTTAAAATGTTATTTTATTAAGTTTAATTTCACAATTAAGATTGTTTTTTCTGAAAGTTAAAATTATGTGAGAATACCCCCATTAAAATAAAAAAGTATTATTAATTATAAATTTGATATTTTCATTTATTTAGGGTCGTTTCACAGTTGCTGCTAAGCATCACATCACAGTAGCTGAAATATATGAAACTGAAATGGCGGATATTGAAAAGGTAATTTTTTTTCCACCCTGTGTGGATTAAAATTTATAATGTAATGGTTAATGCTTTTTACATTGAACTTGATAATACCACAAATAAATACAATTAAAAAAATAGAGCCCTTTTTTAAAACCCTTTTTAAAATAAAAATTTTGTGGAGGGAAAACCTTAAAAATTCCATTTAAAAAAAGGATCCCCTATTACTTTTACAAAATTACTTTGAATAACAGTAAACTTTTATGAAGTTTTTTCCCCCTCTATTTTTATTATATATATATATATATATAAGTAGCTCAAAAGAATACAAATTTTAACTCAAGGGTATAAAGAAATTAATATTAAAGAATTTTTACATTGTACCTAAATGCAAAGAACCTAGGGTATAAAGAAATTAATATTAACCCTTTCTTTCACAGTGTGTCTAGTCTGGACATACCTAATTTTAGTTCCAAACTTGCAATTGGCACCAATAATATTTTAATAAAATCTTGCTTTTACAATGAAAGCTTAAATTAAGAATTTCTTGGTTTCTTAAAAAGTCATTTGTAAATTCTGGTATCAGTCTAATTTCTCATTTTACTAACAGAATTTGTCTGTGCCAGAAAGGGTTAAAGAAGTTTTACATTGTACTTAGCCTGTCATTATAAAAATTTTCTTTTTACAAAATTTAATAATAATATTTAAAAAAAAAAAAAAGAATTTATCGCCTCCTTGCAAATTAAAAACCCAAGAGAGAATAACCTAGTACTGATCCCTAAAGGTCGTTAGTTTTATGATTAATTTTGTAGTAACTTGTAGAAATAATTAATCTAGAGTTTAAATTGCTGTTAAAGCTTTCAATGCTTTTTGTAATTCAGAATCTTTTCAGATTTTCTATTTATTTTAGAGAAAAAATGACAATATCACTAATTAAGCATTGATTTTATTGAAATTATTCAGCATTTGTTTTGACTGATAGTTGTCACAAATAGTTCTGTGTGATATATCAAAAAAACCGATAAAATGAATGTAAAATATAAATTGTGATAATGATATGAAAAAACCTTATATAACGGTATATCATAAATATTATAATCCTGATACAAACAGTGATTATCATACTTTTTCATTAAACCACAACTTTAAAAGCACTTCTTCAACTTCAAGTACTTAAGATTGTATCATTCTAAACCGTAGTATTAAATAAGATTTCGATTATCATGATACTAACAGAGTAATTTCTACAAGCTTAAATCATGATTATTATGAAGATTCTCCCAGCTTCAACCGTGATCTTATCATGATACCAACGGTGTGATTTTTATCAGCCTAAACCATGATGGACTCCTCAAAATTCTCTCAATTTCAATCAAAATATTATTTTTATATTAACAGCATAATTTTTATCAGCCTAAACCATGATGGACTCTTCAAAATTCCCCATGCTCCATCCCTTATATTACCATGATAGACTCCTCAAAATTTTCCCAGTTTCAAGTGTGATATTATCATAATACAGATGGTATGATTTCTTTCAGCCTAAATGATATCCGATAAAGAGATTCGTTTCAGTGTTTAGATGACAGGCAATAAATATCATATGTATGGTTTTTGCATGCAATTGCCGACAACTAGAGATATAATATTTATTAATGTCTAATCTAGGGTCTAGTTTAAAGGGCTATGTACATTTTTCTAGGGCAGATATTTCTGTGAAACGTGTTTTTTTTTTTTTTTTTTTTTTTTTCCCTTGCTTTTTTTTTTTTTTTTTTTAAATCTATATTTGTGTAATATATATATGTGAATATTTAGTATTTTACCGCTCTGCCATTACTTGTTTGTGGGGAATGAGAGAGAATATTCAGATGTTTGTTTGTTTATTTAGTGTCATTAGAATTCAAAATAACAAACAGAGTAGAAAAACTAAGCAATTAAAGTTTGTGTGCTGACAATCAAAAGAAATATGTAAATTTTTCGGTGTATGTGTCTGTGTATGTTTGTAAAAAATCAAATGTTTTTTGTTAAATGTACATTTATTGAAATGCAGAAGATCCTCATCTAAGTTCTCTAGGTTGTACAAGCATATGAAATAGTCTTAAATGTTAGAAAAAGGTGTATTTTTTAATTCAGATTAAAAAAAAATAATAATAAAAAAAAAATTCTTAGAGTTGTTCTTAAAAAAGTATTATTTCATGCAAAAATTTCTGACACATTCACAGATTTTTTAAATATAATAGCGAGAAATTAGTTGACAGGGACAGTGACTCATTAAAATCCCTATCCACTATTGCATAAAATTATTTTTTATTGTGTTTCATGTATACAGCATACATGGATGACAGAAGAACAAAATCAAGGGAAAAGTAGATTTTGAAAGGAGAATATAAAAATGAAATAAAATAAATGAAGAGTTTTTTATTACAAGTGTCAACGCATTAAGACAATTTTATACATAACAGCACAATAGCAATATGAAAAATTAACAATCAAAAAAATATAAACAATTTAAAAATTGACGTTAGCCAAATTATTATTTTTTTCCCTGCTATCAACATTGCTAATTTAGTTTTATCTTTACAAGAAGAAAGAATCATATTCAGGAAAAAATTTGACTTCCAGATTTCGATGGAAAGACTTGAACACAATTTAGCTATTTTTAGAAAATTTATGTAAGTGACACAAATTTTGTTGGTTCTCTATCTCAAGAACTAATGCATAGAATTCAGTAAAATTTTAGTTATAAATTGGTGTAAATTGCCCAAAAACTAGTGCTGCTATGCTGCATTTTTTTGCGATTTTCACAATAATTCTATCTTGAGAACTAATGAATGAATTTTTGTCAAACTTCAGATTCAGTTATACCTTGTATGTTGGTGTTAATTAGGTTTGGGTGTGAATCGCACCCAACAAATGTTGATGATGAATTTTCATGATTTCCGCAAAAGATTTATCTGAAAAACTAATGCACTAATTTGCATCATGTCAAAATATTTTGTTTTTAAAATAAATTCTGGTTGATGATTTGATTATTGCAAGTTATTGAAAAAGTTTTTTTCGTAAAATTCTCGATCGTAATAGTGGAATATCACATAC
Organism: Maratus speculifer; assembly: GCA_964019185.1. Lineage (NCBI taxonomy): Eukaryota > Metazoa > Arthropoda > Arachnida > Araneae > Salticidae > Maratus > Maratus speculifer. Next base: position 118,001,859 of record OZ025294.1, on the reverse strand, counting down.
CAGGTTTCTGCCGGGCACACGAAGAAACTGTAAATTCTTACCTTGAGATACGAAATTTCACCACGCACACAAAAAAAAATTTCATACAGACATCTTGAGTGTTCTTTTAAAGAAGAAAATAACATCCTTTATTTAGGAACTTGAATAGGTCTCCAGTGCCACCTTGATAAAAATTGGTGTTGTATATTTTTCATAAATCTTCATTCTCTCGATCTTGAAGAAAAAAATTTAAAATAAAATTTTATCGATTCTTTTTTTTACAAAAAAAAAAATGTAGTTGAGGCCATTGTGGCTAAAGAATTATTGCCGTTACCGGGAGGTAAATAAAATAACAAAAAAAACGCAAGCTCCCGGGAGTTCTAAGGGAGCCCTCATAGCTACTTGACGCTTATCCCCGAACTGAATTTTTCAAATTTTCTTGCGCGCTTGGCACGCGGAGAAAACAAAAACACGGCAAGAAGCTGGCCAACAAGGAGCGCTCTCGCCAAAAGAGCGATAACGAAACGGGGGAAAAAATGCGTGCATACGGCATCCGCCGTGAGCTGGAGAAAGTCTCCCGCTCGGGAAGCGCGGATGTACGGCAAGAAAGACGCGCCGCATCGGTAAAATCTAAACGATCATAGAACTCTGAAATTGTTATGTCATGTTATGTTTAACTTGTTAGTTTATTAAATTTTTGTTTAACATGACATACCTGTGTTTTTATCATCCCCAAGTCAAAACATTGTTTTGAAAAAGTACGCACGGCGCCATTGATTCAATCGTCATTCTGAAGTAAATAGAGTGATCCTGTAATGCTAGTTTTACTGTGATTTTGGATCACTGTGAATCGCTGTTCACGGCTCTGCCGCGGTCGATATTTGACGTCATAGTTAATGAGCCAATGGCGCTTGGCGTACGTAGTTTTTCTTTTGGTATTTTCAGAGGTTTTTCTCCTCGGATAGTGGCAACATGGACTTTGTGGAAAATATGTAAATATTCAAGAACAGATTTGTATAAAACGAAGAGATGCAGTTTTGTTCTTCGCCCATATTTTCGTTATGAATGTTTGAAGAAAGTTTGTCTTTTTTTGATAGCAGCTGGTCTGTCTATGCCTTGTCATGACGGCATATAGTTAGTTGAAGTATGATGCTGCTTGAGTTTTAAGACTTTAATTATTTATGTTTTTAACTTTTTATTTTTCGGCATAGTTTGCTGAAGTTTTTGCTGTATAATTATGTTTCTTCATTAAAGTTTGTTGTTGTTGAAATTTACGCCTTTTCAATAAGTCTTCCACAATTACATTTCCACAACATTCAGATTCCACTGCGTAATTTAGATTGAATCTATATCAGTGGGTTATGGGCCCAGGCTCGTAACCCCGAAGATTGTTTTTTTGGGAAATGTGGAAGTGAAGATAATGGCGGTTCCTAAGAACTTTTCTGCTTATTGATTGAATAGAATTTTTTTTCCGCCGAAGTTTGTGTTTCTGCATGGAACTTTTGTTTGCCGACGTTGCCGTTCAGAAAGTTAGTGTTGCTGCATAGAACTGTTTGCCGAAGTTTGTTTAGAATTTTTTTCCCGAAGTTTGTGTTGCCGTCAGTAAAAGAAGGGGGCTGATGGAAATTAATCAAAATATCACCCTGTTGACCGGCGCCAATTGGGAAGTTTGGAAACATGAAGTAAAGGTTCTCCTGCTCCACTACAATGCTTGGGAATTTATTGAGAAGTCTGAGGAAGTTACGACTGGCACACCGGTAAACAATGACGGTAAAGAAGTTCCTGCTGCTACAGAAGTTTTTGCTACTGTGACTGACTTGACTTGGAGAGAAAAGCAAGATATAAATCTAAGGAAGAACCGTGCTTATACGATAATCTACCAGTCATTGAGCAATGAATTCAAGCCCCTGGTTTCAAGTACAACAGATGGTGCAACAGCTTGGAGAATTTTACATGAACATTTTCAGCCCACTACCCGAGCAAGGATAATCCAGCTCCTTGATGTTTTTTTTAATACCAGATATACACCTGGAGAGGATCTAGGACTTTTTTTGTGCCGAGTTAAACAGGCAGCAGAGCGTCTTCGTGAAGTGGGACATGAGCTACAACCGTTGTATCAAGGCTACCAGCTAATCAGGAGTCTACCAGAGGAATTCCAGGCGACTGTCCAGGCTATTTACCGCTGGAGTGATGCTGAGTTTGTGCCTGATAAGATTGAGGCTGAGTTGCTACTGGAAGAAAACCGGCTGAAGTTGTCCCAGAGAGACCTTGCCAATGTTGCTTTTGCCAGCGAATCGTCTGTGAAATTTTCTCCAGGTAAATTTAAATCCAAAGGTTTTGAAAAAAGTAAAATTGGCCCTTGTTATTTTTGTAAAAATTATGGCCATTTAATTTCTAATTGTAAATTTAAAATGAGTAAATTTAGTAATGAAGTTAATGATAAAATTAAATTTGATAATTCCAGAACTAATTTTGATAATTCTAAAAGTAAATTTGACAGTTCTAAAAGTAAATTTGATAATTCTAGAAGTAATTTTGATAATGTTAAAAGTAATTTTAATAAGTCTAAAAGTTCTAAAACTAATTTTAAAAGTAAAAATAAAAATTTTTCAGGGCCTTTGGAAACAAGTAATGTTGAATGTAAACATCTTTTTAACTGTACCTTTTCTGAACTGGAATGTAGTTTAATTGAAATTTCTCCCGAACTGTGCGAGGCGAACTCATCAGATCTGGGCTTCGGTAATACCCAATGGGTTTTTGACACTGCCGCTACAGCGCATTTTTGTAGCAATCGAAATTTATTTTTCACTTTTGAGCCAGTATCTGACTTGCACATGTCTCTCGCAGTTGGGGAGAAAGAATGTCCAGTTGAAGGTAAAGGAACAGTTCAGTTTTTGATACGTTGTAAAAATGGTAAATTTAATCGTATTATTTTAAAGGATGTTTTATATAATCCTAACTTGAGAAGAAATTTATTGTCTGGTGTTAAACTTGAAAGGTTGGGGATAAATTTTGTGGGCAAAAATGGAAAAGTACATGTTTTTGATAAAGAAGGAAACGAGCTTTTTTATGCTTTACGTAAAAATGATTTATATTTTTTAAAGCCATCTAAATATGTAACTAAGAGTAATGAAAATAACAATCAGGTCAACTTTTCAGCTAATCAAGTAGATAAATTTAATGTAAACGAATTATGGCATGATAGATTTTGCCACATTAACAGTGAATATTTGGTAAACACCAGTAAACTGAATTGTGTAAATGGTCTTCCTGAGCTGTCAAAGTTGACCGATGATTGTATTTCATGTAAATTGGCTAAATCAAAAAGAGTTTCCTTTAAACCAATAGGTCAAATTCGTTCTAATGTTCCTCTCCAGCTGCTGCATATGGACCTTTGTGGCCCTTTACCTGTTTCATCTCATGGAGGAAGTCGGTATTTTTTATCTATTATTGATGATTTTTCTAGAAAAGTAACTGTTTTTGCCCTTAAAAATAAATCTGACACTTTTGAGACTTTTCTTAGATTTCAAAAAAGAGCCGAAAGGTTCTTGGACAAGAAAATAGTCTCTGTTAGGACAGATGGGGGGCTAGAATTTTGTAATGAAGAGTTTGATAAATTTCTAGAAAATCAGGGCATTTCCCATGAAAGAACGAACCCGTATTCTCCTGAGATGAACGGGACTGCGGAACGTTTTAATTTAACCGCCCTTGATGGTGTCAAAACTCTTTTAAATTCAAGTGGCTTATCGCAGAAATTTTGGGCTGAAGCCTTGTTATGTTTCACATATGTGTGGAACAGGGTTTGTCACAAGGGATTTAAGAAAACTCCTATGGAATTATATTCTGGTAGAAAGCCGTCAGTTGCTCATCTAAAGAAATTTGGCTGTTTAGCCTATATAGGTATACCGAAACAGAAAAGGAAAAAGCTCGATAATAGAGCCAAACTTGGAATTATGTGCGGTTATGCACAATTAACTAAGGGGTACCGTATTTGGGTTTTGGATGAGCAACGTATAATTGAAACAATAAATGTAAGATTTGACGAAAGTAAAAGGGGGGTTGACATAATAAATTCAAAACAACAAAATTTTCGGTCTTTTTCTTGTTTAAATTTCCCAGCAGATGGTGATATCTTTCCTATGATTGATGACCTAATTGAGTCAGAAAGTAGAAGTGATAGCCCATCTAAAACAAAAGTTCAAATCAGTCCTGTTGAAACTAGTCAAAATTTAAATGATACAGATCAAATTCCTTGCAAATCCATTAATTGGGTTAGGTCTGCTGTTCCTAGAAAAAATGAGCCCAGGACTGATATTTACTATGGAATTGAGGGAACTAAAGTTAGATTAAGATCTTTAAATGATACAATTAAATACTGTGCGGATAACAATATAAAATATGATTATGATTTTTTTGATTTTAGTAAGCATAATACTCAAACAGGTAAAGTTTCAAATTTTTCAAATTCTGAAGTAAATTTAATTGAAATAAAAATCCCTAAAAACTACAAGGAGGCTTTAAAAACACCCGAAGCATCAGAGTGGGAAGAAGCAATGAAACAAGAAATGCAGGTCATGTATGACCGCAAAGTGTGGGACCTTGTTGAACCACCTAAAGATGCTCAGATTTTGGGAAATCGATGGGTTTATACAATTAAGAAAAATGAAAAAGATGAAATTGTAAGATTTAAAGCGCGCCTTGTTGCACAGGGATTTAGTCAAATAAAAGGTTTAAGTTATGAAGAGGTATTTAGTCCGGTTGTAAGTTTTTCAATTATAAGACTGTTTTTCACAATTTTTGTATGTCTTTTTAAATGGTTAAATGTACAAATAGATATCAATAATGCTTATTTATATGCAGATTTAGATAAAGTAATTTATATGCAGCAGCCGGAGGGTTTCATTGGTGATGAAAGTAAAGTTTGTAAATTGAATAAATCTCTATATGGCCTCCACCAAAGTGGTAGGCAATGGTTTTTTGAAATAGATGATGTACTCTTAAAATTGAATTTTTGTAAGCTCAACTGGTGTAACTGTGTTTATGTATATGAAAATAAACTTGTACTTTTATTGTATGTAGATGACATAGTAATATTTGGAAAAACAGAAAAGGATTTAGAGCTTGGAATAAACCTGTTAAAGAAATTTTTCAACCTGAAAATTTTAGGAAAAACAAAGAAGCTCTTGGGTATTGAGTTCGAGGAAACAAATGATAAGCTGTATATTCATCAAAGTTCTTACATTGAAAAAGTCTGTAGCTTTTATTCAAAATATAATTTTCCTATGAGTAATGTGCCAATACCTAAGGGATTAGTTTTGTCAAAAATGGACTCTCCTAGTAATCAAATTGAAATGGATGAAATGTCTAAATTTCCTTACAGAAATTTAATAGGTTGTTTAAATTTCATTGCTGGTCGTACTAGACCTGACATTATGTATGCTGTAAATTTGTTATCTCAATTCCAAGCAAATCCAGGTATGAAACACTGGCAAAGTTTACTGAGATTACTTGGCTACTTGCAATATACTAAAAATTTTAAACTAGAATTATCTAAAGTCAATAATTTAAAACTTTCTTGTTATTCTGACTCGGATTTTGCAGCTAATAGAGATGATCGTGTTTCCATAGGAGGTTTTATTTTGTTTTTAGATAAGTCACCAATTTCCTGGAAAACTTTTAAACAAAAATGTATCAGCCTCTCAACTATGGAAGCCGAGTATGTAACCCTCACTGAAGCTGCAAAAGAATTAATATGGATAAAAAATGTTTTAGAAAATGAAAGTTTGAATTTACATTTAACAGAAAGTTTATTATTTTGTGATAATCAAGCTGCAATAGCCTTTTCAAATTCCCCTGTAGAAAATCAAAGAACTAAACATATTCATATTAAATATTTGTTTTTAAGAAATCTAGTCTATGATAAAATGTTTAAATTAAAGTATATCTCAAGTAAACTAAATTTAGCCGATCCTTTCACTAAACCTCAGGTCAGAGAGCAGTTAATGAAATTTTGTAGAGAAATTTTTGAAATCTAAATTATATTACATCTTGGTCACTCTCTTCCTTGCCATGTCTTTGACATGACATTGAGGAGACTGATATTTTTTTTGGAAATTTAAATTTTTTTTGTAAGTTAGAATTTTGGGGGGTAAATAATTTATACATTTTCGGTCACTTTGGTCAGTACTTTGCCGGTGAATCTGAAAAGTTTTTCCCCGACTTGGTAGTGATTAGACAGACTTCTTTTTTGAATTAAGTATGTATTTTTGAAGTTTAAATATTTTGAAATATTTGTATATGTCTGTCTTTTTGAAGTTTTGTAAAACCTTGGGGATGCTAAAAAGGGGGCTGTTTGTTATGTCATGTTATGTTTAACTTGTTAGTTTATTAAATTTTTGTTTAACATGACATACCTGTGTTTTTATCATCCCCAAGTCAAAACATTGTTTTGAAAAAGTACGCACGGCGCCATTGATTCAATCGTCATTCTGAAGTAAATAGAGTGATCCTGTAATGCTAGTTTTACTGTGATTTTGGATCACTGTGAATCGCTGTTCACGGCTCTGCCGCGGTCGATATTTGACGTCATAGTTAATGAGCCAATGGCGCTTGGCGTACGTAGTTTTTCTTTTGGTATTTTCAGAGGTTTTTCTCCTCGGATAGTGGCAACATGGACTTTGTGGAAAATATGTAAATATTCAAGAACAGATTTGTATAAAACGAAGAGATGCAGTTTTGTTCTTCGCCCATATTTTCGTTATGAATGTTTGAAGAAAGTTTGTCTTTTTTTGATAGCAGCTGGTCTGTCTATGCCTTGTCATGACGGCATATAGTTAGTTGAAGTATGATGCTGCTTGAGTTTTAAGACTTTAATTATTTATGTTTTTAACTTTTTATTTTTCGGCATAGTTTGCTGAAGTTTTTGCTGTATAATTATGTTTCTTCATTAAAGTTTGTTGTTGTTGAAATTTACGCCTTTTCAATAAGTCTTCCACAATTACATTTCCACAACATTCAGATTCCACTGCGTAATTTAGATTGAATCTATATCAGAAATGCAATGAATAAGACTACGCTATGCGCTCGTTAAGTACAAAAGAAGGAACTATAAATAAAATATTATTGAAGAGAGAAAAATATTGTACTGAAAATAAAGATTACGTAAAAATATGGATTTTAAACATCGTATTTAGATAACATATGTGGAAAAATGAGGGAACAAACACGCCATGATATCTATCATGACATACTCCCGAAAAATAGGAAAAAGAAAAAAAGAGAAAAAAGAAAAAATAAATAAACCATACGATACTCAAAAGAGAGAAAAAAAAATAACATCAAAAACTTCAACTGCTAGCAATTAAATATTAAGAATTTCAGCAACATGACCTATACGTCAGTCAAAAGAAAATAATTTGGATATAAAACACTAGTACTTAATGTAGAATGAACTAAATGTCAAGCAAAAACACCAGGAAAAGATTACTGAAAGGAAATTTCAACCATGACTATTACGAATATGTATTTTTACAATTCATCTTATGGAGAATGAAAATATTAAATTAAAAAAAAAAACATTGCTAGTAGCATTAAATGTTAACTGCGGCCATAAAGAATACACTACTTGCAAATATTAACAAACGGAAACTGTTGGGAATACATGAGAAATTTAAATTGAAAATCCACCGAGGAAAACAAAGGCATCCCTACAATAGAAAAGCCATCTAAGAATTCAAAGTGACCATTTGAGCAAGTAATAACTTATTGAATATTCTAAGTAATGATCAAGATAGCACTGGTATACAAGGGGTTAACATGGCATACCCTACAGGTGGGCAGCATAACTTGTTAACATATAAAAACACTAAATATATTCACAATCAGGATACAAGGCATATAAACATATTACTTTAAATTTAATTACATTAAAACAATAAGGTAAAAAAAAGGGGAAAGTGTGGTACGACATTAAAAAAACTAGGACTAAAAAAATATGCACTATATCCCTGTATCTGATATGAAAATACACATTAAAAGAAAAAATAGTTCCAAACAAGTAAATATTAATTACATACATAAATAAGATCATGATCATAAAATAGTATATGTGCGCACATTGTTATAACTAAGGTTTATACAAAAGTTGTTTCCATGGAATTAAAGTTACATCAATGTTCATTGTAAAACTTTTTCTTATACATAATATTTTTAATGAGCTCCATTAAATGACATTCATTTTTTTTCTTTTCTTTTTTTTTTTTTTTTTTTTTTTTTTTTTTTAAAGATTGAGCAACACAAAAATAACACTACTCTTACTTTAAAATACACAAAAGCACAAGATATTCTTCTTAACTGAATATTTTGACATGAGTCAAAGTTACATTGACACAAAATATAATGACAAAAAAAAATTAAACCCATTTTTATAAATGTAATGTTGTGAATCTCTTATTTGTGAAAACAAAGAATTTTCCTCTTCATCGTGATGTGCATTGTGAATAAGTTGATTTACAAAATTGAACATTGAGAAAAACAAATTGATATGAAATCTATCATATGGTAAACACAATTTTATTTATTATTTTAAAATGTAAGCTAATTCAATAAAAGAGATCCTTTTTTTTTTTTTTTTTAAGCAAATGGCAGTTGCATAAGAGACTAATTTGAGTCGATATTACAGCATAAAGAAACTAGTTACATTAAATTAAAAAAAAATTTTTTTTTTTTTAGCTTCAACTAAAGGTATGTATTATTAAAAAAAAAAAAAAAATAGGAAATAGGCATATTTTGTATGCACTGGTCTACAAAAAATGGATATGCAATTTGGAGTAACACTATAAGAAAAACAAATTGCAAGCATTGAAAGGTAAGTAAACATTGACTTATTTAGCTATTAATTAAAGATCTATTATGAAGTTAGAAGTAAATCACAATATAAAAAAACTGAACTTGTACATTAAGGTTATATCCATTATAGCACTTACTGAAAAACATCCAGCCTACACAGAGCCGTCCTTAGGGGTGTGCGACAGGTGCGGCCGCACAAGGCCTCGCGCCTAAAAAAGCCCCGCACTCGGGTAAAAATAAAATAAAATAAAATAAATTGTAATAAAAATAAAAAAGATGAATTTTAAAAACATCATTTTTAGGTGCGTTCTTAATTATGTGAATACGTAGCACCTATTGTTATCGCTCAGTCCGTCCGTCTGTCCGTCCGCATATAACAACGCAAAAACTATCCAACCGAATCGTTTGAAATTTAAAATATATAATTATTACATAATTTTTTCGAGTCATTTCAAATTTTATGAAAATCGGATCGATAGATCAATTACAGGGACAATCAAAAGGATTCCGTTACATTACGTCTATGGGGAAAAAAGTTTCAAATGCATTTTAATCGTTTGAAATTTAAAACGTATATTTATTACATAATTTTGTCGAGTCATTTCAAATGTTATAAAAATCGGATGCATAGATCAGTTACAGGGACAATCAAAAGTATTCCGTTACATTACAACCAATGGGGAAAAAAGTTTCAAATGCATTTTAATCGTTTGAAATTTAAAACGTTTAATTATTACATAATTTTGTCGAGTCATTTCAAATGTTATGAAAATCGGATGCATGGATCAATTACAGGGACGATCAAAAGTACTCCGTTACATTACGATCAATGGGAAAAAATGTTTCAAATGCATTTTAATGGTATTACACTCATTTGAACATAATATAATTGACATGAATCTATGATGTATGTACTAAAATCTACATTCTGTACAATCTGAGATGCAGAGCATATTTATTATTAAATTTCAGGGCCACACAAATGTATTCCACTAAATCATGTTATACGGGGAAACATTGTTTGGGGCGTGTTTTAATTATATTAACTTACTTCACATTTTATGAATAAGATATACGTTAATGAAGTATAATAAAAATTACTCCCTGCATATTTACAGGAACACAAAGATTTCAACCACTATACTGTATCCAAAGTACGCCCTACTATATCAGCAAGATCTGAATATTTTAAAACTTATAGTACGAACGCACCTCATTTGCTACGCTTCACGTTCAATTTCCAACTTGTTTTTAATTGCTGCAAGTTATTTATTTTACGAGTAAATTTAGATTTTTAAAAATGGTTATTTATAAAACGGAAAACTTTATCAATAAAAAGTTATCCACGGACATTCGAAAGCAAAAAATATTCCTTGAAAAAGAAAAAAAAAAGAAATTAAGGTTTTGTTTTAAAATCTATATCGCAGAAATGATCGGATGGTATGAATTAATCCATTTAATTAAGATTATGCATGAACTTTCCAAAATTTTATGATTTGCATGTGATCAGACGCATTCAGCTATAAGTACAAAATTTCATGTCATTAACTTACGCCAGTTTTGGAGAACGAACTCTGAGAGACAAACAGAGAATTGAGACTAATAGAGTTTAGTCAGATGAATATGAAACCCTAAAAATGAATGTCCACCTGGCCCGATTCAATTGACTCTAGAAGGAAAAGGCCTCGCAAAAGTTCTCGCACCCGGCCTCGCCTTTCCTAGGGACGGCTCTGAGCCTACATACATGTATATAAAAAAAACTAAATAAATGTGATGCAATTAAGTGTTTCAAAACTTTTGCAAGATGTTATTACTATCAACTGTTTCAGAAAAAAAATAGTGGAAATTTTCATGATCAAAAGAAAACACATACTATGAAACAATCAACTGAAAAATTAAGTTCATTTAACGTTAGAAGTACATAACACATTACTAACTACGAACCAATCAAAAACAGTTGTAAAATTGACAGCTTTCAATTATGTTACCTCTTGCAATATAAAGAACAAAAAAAAAAAAAAAAAAAATAGAACATGGCTAAACGTAATATAGGAACATCAGTTATAGTCCGAAATGACTTATGTGTAACACAAGTTACAATTAATTGAAACTATTTATATATTTACCATTAGATTAAAATATTAAAAAAATATGCCTGAATAAATATGGTTAAAACTTAGGTAAAACATACAACCTCACTGCAATAGCAAATGAACCATAATAAAAACAAATTATGTAATACCAGAGAAAATATTAAATGAAAGTGAAATGCAATTTGATATTAAATAATAAAACTATAAAAAGGCCTGAATTATATGCACTGTCATCTTGCAAACTTGACTTTAAGGGAATATTGTAAACATACTACACCATTAAAATAAAATTTCAAATATTAAATTTAAAAAAAGGTATTTTTATATATTATCAAACATTGAGCAACTTGAATAATCATTTTATTAATTTTTACAACCATAAAAAAGGTTAATTCACTAAATAAAATAAACCTTAAGGGTGATTCTTTATATAAAACATGATTTATAACATATTAGCTGTAAAAACATGAAATTCTATGAATTATAGCAATAAAAAAATCAGTAAAAAAAAATTATTCTTTTTGTAAGTAATGAGCCAAAATTAAGTAAGTTTCAATTACAATAACTGTTGTACACATATTAGAAAAGTTGAAAAAAAAATCACAAATTCATTATAATTATACCATATAATTTATGCATAATTTCAATGCATATGCTGTAATTAAAAATAGAAATATGAAAATTCAATAAAATTAAACTTTGACATGTGTAGCACCTATTGACAGATTTTATTACATATAATATGAATATCAAAAATATATTAAGCAGAAAGTTAGAAAAGCTATGTAAGTAGAAAACTTCCAGATCACGTAAATACCTAAATATTCAACAATACAAAACATGTTACATGTGATTGACTGGAATACTGACTATATCAAAATTAAAAAAAAAACTTTTGTGTATTGAGGAACAGTTCTATATTTTAGCGTTTACATAGTTCACTGTTTTAGAAGCAACACATTATCTGAAATAGAAAACACTGAGGAACAAAGGTAAGTTGAGAAATCTTGCTATTGCAATTATAACACATGCTTAATTAATTAATTTCAGAAGAGAGCAAAGATGTCAAGAAATTGACAGTACCACTCCATTGGGCACTAAAATAGCTCTCCTCTAAAAGGAATACACTACATAACATGTGTACTGATATTGAGAGGGAGAAAAAAAATTTAAATGATGCAAAAAAAAAATTTTAAAAAAAATATATGGTATAATATGAATTTTTCTTTTTGATTTATGCATATTTTGTATTTAGGCGAAATCGCACTTTCATGATGAAATACTTTAATGATTCACATTTTCTTGAAAAAGCAGGGTGGTTTATGTCAAAATTATGGTTGTGAGAATTGTTGCGTATACAATTCTTGCATTTCACCTGTTTATCACAATGTCCTTCGACATGGTTTTCTGCACACCATGGACATATTCTAGGCCTAACACAATCCTTTGCCCGGTGATTGAAGGCTTGGCAATTAAAACAACGCAAAACTCTAACAAATCTTTTAATAGAACATTTTATATTATTAATGTTGACGAATCTTGCTTTGATCAAGCTACCTGCGATATCAGCTGGCAATTCCAATATGTAATTTAATTTATTTTCTTCTTTCACTTTAAACGTTTTTAGGAATTGGACTTTGGACTCGTCTTGGTTGTCAATTATTGCATTTACAATGTCTTTCGTAGCAATGTTATCAGGAATGTGGTATATTATTACTTTAACATGTTTTTGCTTTTGATCATGTGAAAGGTTAATTGAATTATCTAAAACTGAGGAAAAGCAAGAATCATCTAATAATGACTGGTCAAAGCTTGAATTATTTTCCTGATTTGGCATTACTTCAACTGTTTGTGTGCATGCGTCTTCTGTATGTACTCTTTCTTCTACTTGCTGAGCAGTGTTTGTATTATTTTTCGATGTTTTTAATTTCTGTAATATTTTTTTGTTTACTTCCTTCAGGTTATTGACTTCATTAACTGCTTTTGTCCACGAATCCTTTAAAAATAGCTTGTGCATGTCAATCATGTTCTCTAATTTAAATTTAAACGCTTTAATAATTTCTTGTATAACTGGACTATTAAATGTGTGTTCAGCCTTATTCTCTTTCAAAATATATTTTATTTCTTCTGGGAACCATTGACCAAAGTCTACTAGAGTTGATGAAAATATGTCAATATTAACATTTGCACTTGCTATTATATCCATTCTGTGTTTGCAAACAAAAAAAATACAGCCTAATCAATTATTAATAAGAAGTGTTTTTCATAGATTTTTCTTTTGGAGATTAAAAATGTGGTTAGATGTCGACTTCATATAATTCACTAAAAAAAATAAACTCGGATGGAGCATTTTAAATTTTCCGGTGTTTAAGAACATACAACGAATTCGGATGGAACATTTTGAATATGCCAGTGTTTAAGAACATAATTTCTCTATCTTCTTCCATCCATCTTTATTTTTCTTAAAACACAAAAAAAATAATGAGAAATTATGATAATGCTTTATATTTTCCATAATAAAATCGTATTCTGGGAGAATATGAAGCTATTGTAAAAAAAACGTTATAGTTCCGTTATAGACGTCGCGCACGTGTGCCTTAAAATAGTCCGTGAATGATGAGAACAAAACGAAAATGCACTAACTGTGCTCTGGACTTAGGCACCAAATGTCAAAATATTTTGTTTTTAAAATAAATTCTGGATGATGATTTGATTATTGCAAGTTATTGAAAAAGTTTTTTTCGTAAAATTCTCGATCGTAATAGTGGAATATCACATACCAGGTTTCTGCCGGGCACACGAAGAAACTGTAAATTCTTACCTTGAGATACGAAATTTCACCACGCACACAAAAAAAAATTTCATACAGACATCTTGAGTGTTCTTTTAAAGAAGAAAATAACATCCTTTATTTAGGAACTTGAATAGGTCTCCAGTGCCACCTTGATAAAAATTGGTGTTGTATATTTTTCATAAATCTTCATTCTCTCAATCTTGAAGAAAAAAATTTAAAATAAAATTTTATCGATTCTTTTTTTTTTTACAAAAAAAATGTAGTTGAGGCCATTGTGGCTAAAGAATTATTGTCGTTACCGGGAGGTAAATAAAATAACAAAAAAAACGCAAGCTCCCGGGAGTTCTAAGGGAGCCCTCATAGCTACTTGACGCTTATCCCCAAACTGACTTTTTAAAATTTTCGTGCGCGCTCGGCACTAGCATCTGCGTTAACATCAAATTCATCCGCGCAACTTCTGGTGCGCAGCTCTGTTGAGGAGAACTCGGGGGAGAGCTCGCACATTTCACCGAGGGACTTACAAGGAAGGTCTCCATTGGGGGCATACTCAGAATTTTTTGAAAAAAATACGAATTAAACTACTCATGTAGGTAATAAAGGATCAGTGAAAATTAGCGGCGGAATTACATTATTAGATATGTAAAAAAATAAAATAGTTTGGAATAATTGGCGTGAAAAGCTGAACGCGACGCGGGATTTGGCGAGCAGTGTTTTTCCTCGCCAAAAGCAGACGATTTTAACGAATCTGAAAATTGATTTTAATTGACTTCACTGTTAAAAATCTGCAGCATTTACTGCAACGTCACTCCATTACTTTTATAGAATATCTCTCTTCTGACCAATGAGAATGCTCCATAGCACGGTGAATTGACCGTTTTCTATAAAAGCGGTGGAGTGACGCTACAGAAAATGGTACAGATTTTTAGCGGTGTTGTAGCTTGTGCATCACTGTTAAAAATCTGCTGCATTTTTCTGCAACGCACTCCACCACTTGTATATAATATCTCTATTCCAACCAATGAGAAAGCTCCATTTCACGGCCAAGTAACCGTTTTCTATACAAGCAAGGGAGTGCGTTGCAACAAAATGCAGCAGATTTTTAACAGTGTATTTTTCAATTTGGAACAATTTTAATCAATTTAAATTGTGTTTTAAATGATATATTAATTTCATTTTGTTATAAGTACATATAAACGTATATGATAAAATTACACTTAAAGTAAAGTAAAAATGCAAAACTAAAATTACTTAAACTAAACTTATTTAAATAAATTGAACATAGATAGTTTTTTCTTTAAAAAGTATTCGAAGCGTAAAAGTGTATTTTTCAAAATTTTGGTTTTTCGCCAACCGGAGATAAATCGCCAAATAAACGAAATTTTTATTATTTTTTTACGGACGTTATAAGGAGGTTCCGCCGAAATTTTTTTTATAAACATATATAACTATATGAGAAGAACATTCTGTAATTTTTTCAGATTTTTCTGAGTATGCCCGTATGGAGACCTTCCTTGTTAGTTGAAATTTGCGGATGAAGCCTCGGTTGAAGCAGCATTTGAACGGCACGTTTATCTATTGTAGAGTTTTATAATGATCTTTATTAAATTAGTTAATAAAGATTAGTTATAAACATATAAAGATCAGTTGCTTTTTAAATTGTACTTACAATTAACTAAATAAAATTGAGTATAATTGATAATTAAAATATATTTTTTAAATTCATATAAGTTTTTTCAAAATAATTAAATGAATATTTATTAAAATACAATATCTCCTACACTTACACTAAATATAATTTTATGCTACATAAACATAATTTTATATAAAAGATTAGTAAATTCTATTAATTTAATATTTAAGTTTTCATTTTTTTTTTTTTTTTTTTTTTTTTTTTTTTTTTTTTTTTAAATCAAGCATTATTTTCATATATAAAAATCGGGATTAGTTTACTATTCTTTTACTAATTACTGATTCATCTGAAATTATAAAGATGTGGGGATTAGTGCAATTACAAATTTTCTTCTTTTCCTTATATTACTATTGCTATTTAGATATATAATTAATATTGATTTGAAATATATATAATTAATTAATATCAATCTTTAAATATATGTAGATAATATTAATATTTAACTGTGAATAATCTATATTAGATAATGTTATTATTTAAATATATATAATAAATATTTTTGTTTAATTGTATGTGTGTGTTACTGCACATGTATAATTTAGATGAATTAATGTATTATTTAAATATGTATTTTATATTAAATAATAATATTTAAATACACATAATTTATACTATTATTTATTAAATATCTAATTGATATTAATACTTTTGTTTAAATATATACAACTTACATTAATTAATATTATTTAAATATGTATAATGATATTAAATAATATTGTTTTTAAATACAGTCGAGTCTCTCTATAAAAAAACTCTATCCAGCGAATTTCTCTATTTAACGAATTTTTTTTTAGGAACGGTCAATTTTTTCATGATTACATTGAAAATAATCTCCATATAGCGAAATATATATCTCCATTTAACGAATTTTTTCAAAAATATTCTTGTTCATAAAATATAAATGTTCAGAAAACGCTTCAAATTATTTATAATTTTTTTTTTCTTTTTTTCGTGATTTCTGGTTTAAATTTCATAGCTGCATTCCTCTACCTTATTCCTTATGTCCAAAAAAGGCATTCACCCCCCCCCCCCCCCCCAAGAAAAACAAAATTTTTGCATGGTTACACTTGACATTGTTTTAGACAAGATGAGCATGTGTTCTTGGAAAAGATTGAAGCATTTGCTTGCTACTGGAGCGATTTGCAATTCTCACAAAGCATTCTAACATATAAAATTTTTCTATTGTCGTCTTGAAACTGTTGTTTGTTTCTTGGTTTGGATATTAAGGCAGGAATAAAGAAGGGATTTCTGCAAGGGGGAAATTGCAGAAAAGTTCTTATTTTAGCATGTTTTCATCTACCTAAATTAACTCTCATTACTTTTATAGTGTAAAGTAAATGTTTGATGTTTGTGGCGACTCGGAATATTTTTTGTTGTGAGAGAAGATTTAAATGAAGAATTGTTACTAAATGTCATCTATGCTGGCGTTATCTTCTATTTTAAAGGCATTAAACTGCTTCTAGGATAAACATAACTCTCTTTGATTAAGTAATAATTTTCAAAATAATCAATAAGACATAGGGGGAAAAAAAGAAAGTGGCGAAAATGTTTGAGATTCTGGAAAAATTCCGTTCAATATTTCAAAAACTTAGATAAATATTATTTTAAATTTATAAAAAAAATTATTATAATTATTATATTTATTTATAAAAAAAATATTTAAACAGCTCAAAAACAATTCTGTTTAAAAATTTAAACATTAAATGAAAAAGAAATTGCCGTTCGCTATTCAACGAATTTTTCTATCTAACGAATTTTTCTGTATAACAAATTTTTTGACTGAGTAGTGGATTTCGTTATATGGAGACTCGACTGTATATAATTAATTGATATTTTTACTTAAATACATATAATTTAGTGATGTATAAATTGATGATACACGTTTTAACAACAGTATTCAGTTTTTTATTTTTATTTTTAAATCTAAGTCTGATTTTAAATCGATGACCAAAAGTTTTGTGTCATCAAAATCTGATGTTACAATTACATTGTACAAAAGAGTTAAGATTTATTATATATATATATATAATTTCGTCTTACATAGAAATAAGAATTAATACTAAATACTCTCTCGTGACAACGTTTCCTGCTTTTTATGTCCCTGAAAATTAATTTTAAATAACAAATCTGCAATATTTATACCCAACCGATGACTTGAATAAAAACAGAGTTCAGACAGAGTCAGTCATCTCATTATTATTATATACCATACTATACCGAAAGAATGCTTTAGTTCATTTCTTAAATAGATATAAATTACATTTTTGAAGTAGTGTAACATCACTTAAATCTACCACAAACGATTTTTCTTCCATTGTCCCTATAAATGCTACACACTCAATTTTCACTAGGAAACATGCTGTAGTTATTTTCAATAACATGAACGAAATTTAAGTTTACGAGAATTACAGTACAGACTGACAAACTGAACTCATAGCTACTCTTTTCAAATGTGTTTGAAAGTATTAAATTAATTTTTCACTAGGGTCCTGTAGATAGATCCAATTCTAATGTCCTTTTAATAAAAAGTGTTCGACTTTATTCCAATGATTTAATAAATTTTTTGTAGTTTCTTTGAAAAACTTGTAAAATAATAAATAAAAGATTACGATAATTTATGCTCATTTGAAAAGAGAATGAAATAAAGAATAATTCAATGAAATTAAAACGTCACTATAAATTAAACAGGATAACAATCTGATGTGAGTAGTAAACAAGGCTTAGAAAATAGAAGTTTGTGTTTAAATCAAGTAAAAGAAAGAAAAAAATGAATTTTCAAATAAGTAAACTACTACACAAAATATTTTAATAAAAATCTTATATTCCTTCAGAGAGGTGTTACAAAAAAATAAAAAAAATCTAATGGATTTAATAGATTTACTACACAAAAGTAAGACAAATTAATTATTATGGAAAAAAAAATTAATGCCTTAATTAATTAGTGAAAACTGCAAATAAAGTACAAGTTAGGGTCTTCAGATATAAAGTGCATATGTTTGTAAAGCAAGTAAAAGTTAAGAGTAATACAAATCCACTGTTTTAATTATTTTAACTATCCTTATATTTTAAAATCAATCGCAAAAAAAAAAAAAAAAAAAAAAAAATCAGAACACGGTATAGAAACGTATAAACCTCTTGGTACCGATAATTAAAACAAATGAACTCAGTTTTGAATTTAAGGGGTGGTCCATGGGGACATCCCTCCCGGAGCAATGAAATGTCCCCCCCCCCCTCCGGAAATTTTCATTTTTTGGGTTTCCAATGGTCAAAAACTGCAATGTCCCCTACGGAGCTAATGAAGCCCCTCCTGGAGAAAAGTGTCTGAATTCAACACTGAATGAACTACATTTTAAAAGCAGTATTAAAATTTTCATGGCATAAATAGTGTTTATCATTGCAAAAATAATAGTACAACTAAAGATTGTATAGTCAACTCGAAGAATAGTTTCATATGTACAGATATTAAAACAAAACTAGCGTATGTACAGATATTAAAACAAAACTAGCGTATGTACAAGTACAGATATTAAAACAAACGGCCGTGTACCGTGCAAGTCAGATGTTCGTCAGCAAAACTGCTCCCTGCACGAAGCAAGAGTAAACAAACCGAGAAACAAATCCTTTGAAGCAGACGAATTATTCCTAGCAGACCTGCGCGCCAGAAGTTGCGCGGATGAATGGACTCTATTCTCCGTTTGAGTTCGAGGCTGTGATTTCTGCAATGTTTCCCCAAAACACGTGACCTCACGTCACAAAAATATGTTCAGTTACTATTCTACGGCATACAGCCACGAGTTGGGAAACGAGTCGTTGCATGATTAGCGTCTATGATGTGGGGAATGTTTCCCCAAAGCACGTGACTTTGACGTCACCAGAATAGAGTCCATTTGATGATAACGAAGACGCTAGTCGCGCTCGGCACGCGGAGAAAACAAAAATACGCCAAGAAGCTGGCCAACAAGGAGCGCTCTCGCCAAAAGAGCGATAACGAAACGGGAAAAAAAATGCGTGCATACGGCATCCGCCGTGAGCTGGAGAAAGTCTCCCGCTCGGGAAGCGCGGATGTACGGCAAGAAAGACGCGCCGCATCGGTAAAATCTAAACGATCATAGAACTCTGAAATGCAATGAATAAGACTACGCTATGCGCTCGTTACGTACAAAAGAAGGAACTATAAATAAAATATTATTGAAGAGAGAAAAATATTGCAGTATAGGATCCGTTATCCGGAACGCTCCGAAAACCGGAATGCAAATCAGTACCTTTTTTTTTTAGCACTTTCCAACAAAGTTGAAAAGTGCTTATGCATTCGGTTTGTCTGGCCGTCTGTCCGTCTGTCCGTCTGGCCGGATGGCCGTCTGTCCGTCTGTCCGTCTGTCCGTCTGTCCGCGCTCTAACTCCCGTAAATATACTCGGATTGCTATGAAATTTTTATACTTTATTGAGGTTTACCTTAGCACGAACCCTATTGAAAATGAAGTATCTACAATGATTAGTTTATCTACAGAGAGAATCAAAAGTTCCCCATTACATTACGGCCTATGGGGAAAAATCGCTAATATACTCGGATTGCCAGGAAATTTTAGGACGTTATTGACGTTTACCCTAGCACAAGTCCTATTGAAAATGAAGTTTCTACCATGATTAGTTTGTCTACAGGGCGAATCAAAAGTTTCCCATTACATTACGTTCTATGGGGAAAAATCGTTAATGTACTCGGATTGCCATGAAATTTTAGGACGTTATTGAAGTTTACCCTAGCACGAACACTATTGAAAATTAAGTTTCTATTATGATTAGTTTATCTACAGGGCGAATCAAAAGTTTTCCATTACATTACGACCCAGGGGTAAAAATCGTTAATATATTCGGATTGCCATGAAATTTTAGGACGTTATTGACGTTTAACCTAGCACAAGTCCTATCGAAAATGAAGTTTCTACCATGATTAGTTTATCTACAGGGAGAATCAAAAGTTTCCTATTACATTACGACCTATCTGGAAAAATCGTTTCAAAGGAATTTTAAAGATGTTATACCGCGTCAATCGAATTAAAATATGCATTCTATAAAATATAAGGTGAAAATGTAGCTATTATTTATTTACAGGGTCACACAAAAGAATTCCATTAGATAATGGTAAAAGGGGGAATTGTGTGTGACATATTTTAAATATATTGAGCTTTTTCATGTATAATAAAATTGATATATGTCACTGAAGCTTAATATAATTTATACGCTACTGTCTTGCATAATATGGAGTACATAACATTTACAGGGCCACACAAAAGATCTCAAATAGTATATTCTTTCCGAAGTACCGTATATGTGTCCGATGATGGCTGATGGAGGGATGAAATGCATTTTAATTATGATATTGGCGTTTGTATTTCGCTAAATATATGCACATTATATGGTGTGTATAAATGTCATAGTTGATATACAGGGCTACCCAAAAGAGCTCACCAACGTTACTGAATATGAGCGTAAAATATTTAAACGTGGTTCTTAAATAAGCTATGCATTTTTACGCTGAGCTGCATTCAATTTACTGAGAAATGTTTGCAGAATATAGATAAAGGGATATGCAGGGCCACGCAAAGAATTCGGTACATGGGCGCCTATGAATGATAATTTATGAGAATGTGATTTCAGTTGTTTTAAAAGTGTTTTAATCTACAATAAATTTTAGCCTAATGCTGACGTGTAATAAAGGTAGAATGTAAACTACAGGGCTGAACAAAAGTATTCAAGTATGTTTCCATCTAATAGTATGAATTGCTGAAAAAGAAATTTCAAGCTACTAGGTCTTTTCTTGCTGAGCTAAATTTTCCCATTATATGAACTGACAAATGAAATACAAGGCTGTTCTAATGTACTGGAATACATATTTGGGTATATTTGGCTATACACTATTATTTCTCTAAATAACAAAGTTTTGTTAAAGATTTCATTAAGTGTTGGAAAGTGCTTCATAATCTATGCTTAACGCATGATTTTTCTTACTTGTTTTATTTATTTATTTTCCCAGCGATGCCGCGGACGTGCTATAGAATGTAAATTGCGCAAAAGATCGGCGACGGGATGCGAAAAAATAGCTCTTACGCGTCCCAAGAAACGCGTAATCTCGTCAAAGAATTGCGAAAAAACGACAAATTTTGTTAAAAATCACGAAATACCTACTATTTTTCGGCAAATTATATCAAAAGATTTGCGAGAAAATGGGTAATTCCGTTACAAAATCCTCCATAAAAAAGACAGATTTCCCTCAAAAGATCGCGAAAAAATAACAAATATGGTCCAAAAGATCGCGATAAAACGCCAAATTTTGACAAAAGATTCGCGAAAAACGGCAAATTTCGTCAAAAAATCATGGAAAAACGGCAAAATTCGTTAAAAATCAGCTAATTTTCAGCGTTAATCACGATATTAGATTGATTAGTTTTAGAGTGATTAGTTTTTTTTTTTTTTTTTTCAGCGATGCCGCGAACGCGCTATAGCGTGTAAATTACGCAAAAGATCAGCGACGGGACGCGAAAACATAGATCTTACGCGTCCAAGGGACGCATATCTCGTCAAATTGTCAATCGCAAAAAACGGCAACTTTCGTCAAAAAATCGCGATTAAAGACAAATTTCTTCAAAAATCATGAAAAAAAAAACAGCAAATTTGTCGGAAACCCCCCCCCCCCGAAAAACGGCAGATTTCGTCAAAAAAACATTTAAAAACGGCAAAATTCGTTAAAAATTAGCTAATTTTCAGCGATAATCACGATATTAGATTGATTAGTTTTAGGGTGATTAGATTAAGAGTGATTAGTTTTTTTTTTTTTTTTCAGCGATGCCGTGGGCGCACTATAGCGCGTAAATTACACAAAAGATCGGCGACGGGACGCGAAAGAATAGCTCTTACGCGTCCAAAAAATCGCAAAAAAAACGACAAATTTCATTAAAAATCACGAAATACCGACTATTTTTCGGCAAATTATGTCAAAAGATTTGCGAAAAAATAGGTAATTCCGTCGCAAAATCCCCCAAAAAGACAGATTTCCCCCAAAAGATCGTGAAAAAATAACAAATATGGTCCAAAAAATCGCGATAAAACGGCAAATTTTTACAAAAGATTCGCGAAAAACGGCAAATTTCAACAAAAGATCACGAAAAACGGCAACTTTCGTCAAAAAATCGCGGAAAAAGGCAAATTTCTTCAAAAGATCACACACAAAAAAAAAAAAGAAAAAGAAAAACAGCCCATCCTGAAGCAGAATTCTTAGAAATAGGTACAATTTGGAGGCAAACACATTATCCAACAGATCTTTAAAAACTCACTATAAAAATGACTTCTTAAAAAAATGCTCACAAAGTGCAACAAAGGAATTGGGATAAAAAATTTCCAGAGAAGCTTCACAATCAAAGATGCTTTGTGGAGTGCTGCTAAAGCATGGCAGGCTGTGGATAAGAATACACTTATCCATGGATGGTACAATCTGTGGCCACACCTGCATTGTTTTTCGATGACGAAAATGAGCCTTTCAAGGCTTCAAGATTTCAAAAGAAAAGCAAATTATTACTGATCTGTTGGCATATGCCAAAGGCTTTAATTGTCCAGAAGCTAAATTGCTTAATCAAGAAGCAGTGGAAGATTGTTTAGAAACCGATGAAAACATTCCTGCCACTAATCACATGATTGACAGTGAGATTTGTGAAATGATGACAAACAATATATCTGATGAAAGTGATGATGAGAAGCAGAATGAATCAGTTGAAAAGGTATCGAATGAAAAATTAGTATTTTATAACAAACAATTAATTTCAGGCATGCAACAAAGGAGCTACTTCCATGAGCAGCAAATCATGTCTCAGTACAAAATACAAGAACAATTAGTGCAAGAGACACACTGTAAGCAAAAGACTATCATAGAAATATTTGCTAAATCCCAATCAAAAGATTGTTTCAGAATCTCAAAATTAAATTTCATATGTGTATTTTTTTCCTTTATTATAATTATTTTTTTATTTTGTGTAAATTAATCTATAAATTAAGGTATTTACATGTATTAGTATTCATATTTTCCTGTTTATGAAATTATTTTGTGCATTTTTTATACTTACGGTAAAGTGTTCCGAATTACGGAAAAACCCCTTATCCAGAATGCTCTGGGTCCCAAGCATTCTGGATAACGGATCCTATACTACTGAAAATAAAGATTACGTAAAAATATGGATTTTAAACATCGTATTTAGATAACATATGTGGAAAAATGAGGGAACAAACACGTCATGATATCTATCATGACACATCATATTTCAGATTCAGTTAGATGTCAGCATAAGTTTTATTGTTTAAGGGCTTTGTATTATAGCCCAATAAATAACGATGTTATTCTGCATTTTTTCACAATTGTTTAGCTATTAGCTATAATTGTGTGTGTTTAGCTATAGCTTTTTCTCACAAAACACTGCATGGATTTTCATAAAATTTCAGATTCAGTTAGATGTTTATATAATTTGCTGCTGATTAAGTTTTAGTGTTAATCACCTAATACGTGGCTCTGCATTTTCTGTGATTTCTGCAATAACTCTATCTAAAGAATTAAACAATAGATTTTCACTGAACTTCAGATTCAGTTAAATGGTGACATAATTTGTTGCTAATTAGGTTTTTGTGTTAATCACAGAATAGGCTGCTCTGTTATGCTGCATTTCCATGATTTTCGCGATAGCTGTATCTCAAAAACTAATGCACAGATTTTAAACAAATAGTAAATTCTGTTAGTTTCATATAAATGGCCCCTTATTAAGTGTTGGTATCAACAAGTGTTACTTACCGTATTTTCGGGTGTATAGTCCGCGGCTTATACAAGAAAAAAACTTCCCAAAAAGCTGCTGCGGCTTATGCACGGTGCGGGTTATACAAAGATTTTTTTAAAAAAATTGGAAATAGGGATATTTTTTCTACAATTTTTAAACCTTAAAACATTTGAAAAAACATCAAAATTTGTAAATTTTTTTCGCTATGCCTTGAAATTTAGAGAGTTCTCCCATGTTTGTAAAGGCTTTTTTTTACTGCTTAAATACAGTTATTTCTGGATATGGAAGAACTGTCGCAACTATCGCCAAGTATTGCAGATAGATGTATAATAGCCATTGTGTTTGTAGAGTACAAAATCCAAAATCCGGAACCCTTCCAATCTCGACAATTCTGAATTTAAGATCATTTTTAGTTTATTTTTCAAAAAAATAATCTACCGACCTTGTTGAAAAGAACAAAAAAAGTGAGTGATTTACATCATTTCGGAACGATTCAGAGCAGTTGTTCTTTTTCGAAATGATTCCGAGGAATCGTTCCTTTACAGGGTCGTTTCATTTCGGAACAAGTTGTAGGAATCGAACTTTTCCAGAGTCGTTTCATTTCAGATAGAGTCCGAGGAGTCGTTCCTTTTCGGAGTTGGTACCTTACCCTGTTGCAAAGAATAAAAAAAAGTGCGTGATTTATGTCATTTCGGAACGATTCAGAGTAGTCAGTCTTTTTTCGAAACGATTTCGAGGAATCGTTCCTTTACAGAGTCGGTTTCATTACGGAACAAGTTGTAGGAATCGAACTTTTCCGGAGTCGTTTCATTTCAGATAGAGTCCGAAGAATCGTTCCTTTTCGGAGTTGGTGCATTTCGTATCGATTCCGAAGATTCGATCCTTTTGGGAACCAATGACCTAAGATACGTATACATATGTCCGAAATTTTGAATTTATCACCGATTTTTTTTTCGGAAATTTTCTTTTTAAATATCACGCTTCTTTGAAAAAAATGCGCATAAACGCTGCATCGCTTGAAATTTTATCTTAAAACACGTAAATGCCGCGCCGTTTCTTCCGAAAATTACGGTACTGATAATCTTAATTTTTTAGCCCAATTACTGTAGATATTATGCATCACGAAAAAATTTGTGTTAAAAATTATGACTAATGGCTTCTAATTTCGAACCCTGGTCGAAATATATGTTTGTAAATGGTGTATAGCCCGCGGATTATACACCGATGCATCTCCGCGGGTTATACACGAACTTTTTTTACTGCACTGTTCGATTTAGGGGTGCGGGTTATACACAGGGTGCGGGCTATACACCCGAAAATACGGTATATGCTTTTCAAATTAGTTGGGTGATTAATAGGACATGTGCTGAAATTAAATTATTTGTTTGAATGACGCAATGCTTATGTCTCTTTTTAAATGCATACAATTTAATGAACTTGTATCTTTAGTGTATTTCATGTATGAAATAGAAGAAATTTTTTACATTGGCACAAATTAATTTCTTTTAGCATTTATTTACATTTGTTTATTTATAAAGCTATAGCAGAAATTGTGAAAAAATGCAGAATAACATCACTATTTATTGGGTTATAATACAAAACCTTAAACAATAAAACTTATGCTGACGTCTAACTGAATCTGAAATATGATGCAAATTAGTGCATTAGTTCTTCAGATAAATCTTTTGTGGAAATCATGAAAATTCATCATCAACATTTGTTGGGTGCGATTCACACCCAAACTTAATTAACACCAACATACAAGGTATAACTGAATCTGAAGTTTGACAAAAATTCATTCATTAGTTCTTGAGATAGATTTATTGATATACTTGATAATGATATTACTTTTTAAAAACATATCTATCAAATTTAGCTTGTTGAAGGAGTAAAAAATATGAGAATCCTTTTAAGTATGAAGTGTATTTTTATTTTATACGGATTTTGATAGGATTGAATTTAAATTTTCATTTAAAAATTGCATCTGTGTAAGAAGTTTTTAAAAATGAGACATCACTTTTGAAATAATTTTTAAATACTATACAATTTTATTTTGTATATTTTTTGTATTGGGCTCGGGCTCTGGTGACAAAAAATCTTTTGGGCTCAGGTGGGCCTGGCTCCTAAAAACGAGTCCGAACTTATCGCTAGTAAATATTTAGCACTTATAATCATCATTCAATCTGTCCATCTGTCTGCATATAACAACACAAAAACTACCCTACCGAATCCTTTGAAATTTAAAATATATAATTATTACATAGTATTGTCGAATCATTTCAGATTTTATGAAAATCAGATGTATAGCTCAATTACAGGGATAATCAAAAATAATCCACTACATTATGGTCAATGGGAAAAAATAGTTTCAAGTGCATTTTAATGATGTTACTCTCTTTCAAACATAATACAATTCATATATATCTATGAAATATATGCTAAAATATATATTCTGTACAATCTGTGGTGCAAAGAATATAGAAATTTATGTACATTAATTTGATTTGTTTTGGAGTTGGTGCCAGCCAAGCCAATTTCAAAATTAAAATTAATTGTCCAATGTAATAATTGTCTAATGTAAAATAATAAAGTAAAATGTTTAAACTAAATATAAAATCACAAAAAATACTAGTAGATACTTGGAAGTGTGTCTGTTGGAAAACTACATGCATTTAACTTATCTTGGCTGGCACCGACCCATAAAAGGCAAAATTAGCACTAGCCACTGGTCACAGGGCCAGTACATGAGAAAAAGTGGCCAGTGAAAAACTGTCTATCAGTGGCCACCTTATGGCCACTTTTTTACAAGGAGAGAATACAATTTTATATTTCATCAGAGATTCTACTTTTTTTAGGTTTCAATATATTTATATGAACATAGTTACTTGGGCTGTTCAGTTTTAGATAATTACTTATAGAAATTTTACTGCTTAATTTTAAATAAAAAAGTGGCCACTAGTTTAAACAAAGTGGCCTAGTCTTACTGGTATGAAATTTCCCAATTTTGCCCTATACGACCCAAAAAAATCAAATTAATGTACATAAATATAGTAATAGGCATGGTAAATACTACACTCTTAATTTAATTTATTACTATTATGTAAAAAAAAATATTTTTCACTTTGCAATACTTTTTGAAGTCTCTTTAATTTTTGGAAGAAAAGTTTATCTTATTTAATTCTAGATATTACCCAGCACTAGTCAGAAATGATGATAAAATTTTCATTCATTCCATAAATTTAGTTATTGATTCATTAAAAAGTAATCTTTATGAAACTTTTTTTTTCTATCTCTTCAAATTTGATAAAATCTTTATACATGAGCTTAAGCTGTACTTTAATTCACATAAAGGATTAGAGACAGATATTCATCTAAAAACTTTATGAAGATTACAAAAATTTGAAATTCTCTTAACATTTTGTTTAAGATGTTTTGTTTTGAGTAGTTGATTAACAATTTTTTCTTAACTACTTTGTTGATATATTTATAACTATTTCTGTAATTTAAAAACATTATTTGTGTATAAGCTTTTATAATTAGGATGAGCAAAGCAAATCCTCTATTAGGCTTACTCAAATTTCATTTTGTCGTACACTTTTAAAAAAAACTACTCAGTATTTTGACTTGAAATTAAACATAAAAATAAATTATAATCTGTAGATTTGCAGAATATTATTTTATTTATTTATTTATTTTCAGAATAACCTTAAAAATTTTATTATTTTAATTTTTTTTTACATGTGTTTCCATTACGGACATATTTTTGCAAATAAATAAAAAATGAAACACATATATTTTCAGAAGAAAAATAAATCATGCAGTTAATAATTATAGATAGAATCATGATTAATTAAATCAATAAAATATACTTTCATTATCCCTCCAAAATCATTTACATAAATTATACTTACGCATTTTAAAAGAATTGTATTATGACTTTTTTAAGTGGCAAAACAAAAATTGTAAACAAGTAAAATTAATTGTTAAATTTGTTATATAAATGAAAAATTATAAGAACTGCTTTAACCTTGATTCAAGGTCTTCATAATTGTACTAAAGAAAAGTTGGCTGATTCTGACAGATATCATATATGCACCACATAAGCGCGATTGTAACAAAATGATGATTTTATACCTCACATGGTAACCAGGCTATTGTTGCTTATTTATTAATAAACTGTTTATTTACTTTTATTTTCTTTTTTAAAATGATTAAAATTGTTTTGTTCTATAATTATTAAACAAACTTTTTTTATTCATTATTTTTTACTTTTTAAAATAATAGAAAACAATATAAAAATAAATATGTAATTCTGTATTTGAAAACGAAGTTTTTGCCAATTTGGTATTAGATAAAAATCGTGCCAATGCGATGCGCAGGGGTGTAGTCGTAAAAACAAAAGAGGATATACATTCTAAGAAGAGGGTATATGCTCAAGGCAGAGGATATACCTTATAGTGTGTATACTATAGTTTTCTTGAGTAACAGAGGGCATACGGTGTTCCTTTAAGAAATCCAGAATGTATACGGCATATACCCCCGTATTCCCTCCAGTACATCCCTAGTAGTGCGTATATGACATCTGTGTCTGATTCTGAAATAACAAACGGACTTGAACCATTTCTTAGTTTATCAATTGGGTCTAAAGTAATATTATGTTCCAATTTATGACCCGAAAAAGGTTTAGTAAATGGGGCATTAGGCAATGTTGCAGATATTATTTATTAAGAAAATCATGGGCCACTAGATCAGATGCTGCGAGTAATCATGGTTAAATTTTAAAACTACAGTCTGTTAACTTATGAGTATGGCTACGCTCCAATTCCACCAGTAATGAACTTCTGGAAAAATGGAAATATAAGTTGCTCAAGAAAACAATATCCTCTGCAGTTAGCTTTTGCTGTTAAAATTCATAAATCCCAAGGTTTAATATTAGATAAAGCAGTTGTAGATATTGGGTATAATAGTCCAAGAACTGACTGTACAAATCTCTAAGTCATTGAACACAAGAAAAAATCTTTTATGTTATGGAAGAGTAGTCACAGGGGAATCTAATGATCCATGTCTGCCGGAAGTGAAGTGGTGTACAAAACAAAAATGAATACCACTAGTGATTGATTCGTAGACTTAGCATTATGTTTACCCTGCACCCAGTTTTCCGTGTTTTCATTCTTATGATTGTACGGCAAACACAATGATAGACCTACGAGTGATCCACTAGTGGTATTAATTTTCGGCTTATGTACCACTTCACTTCCAGCAGACATGGATCATTAGATTCCCCTATGACTACTCTTCCAAAATATAAAGGATTTTTCTTGTACTCGATGACTTAGAGCTATGTGCGGTCGGCTCTTGGACTATAAAGAAACATCAGTTGGTTTAACATACGTAGCATTGTCGTGAGTGAAAACCCTTCAAGGTTTAGCATTCAATACAAAATTTCTTTATGAGAGATTCTACAATATCGAAAATTCGCATAGGCTAACATGCAGGAAGAAAGAAGAAATTAGAACGAAAAGTTTTACAGTTTAAAAATTCTTAGTATCAGCGAGAGCAGATTTCAATTTTTTTTTTTTCCAAAAAATAGGATTTTGAAGAAGTAAGTTTCTTCAATCTCACTTCAAATACATTATTCTAAGATTGCTATCAAAGATTATTCGTTGTGAATAAGCAAAGATTGAAAACATATCTAATACAAACCACTTGAGAAAATACCAGAGGCTATTGGTAAATGTAAAAACATCTTTAAAAGAACTTTTAGTTGAAAATTTAAAAATCTTTTGTAAAATTTTGTTTCAAAAATACTTTTATTTATATCAGTGTTATATTATAAATAAAAAAATTCCAAGGCAATTTTTAGTTATTTGGATAAATTTTTATTTCTAAAATTAAAATGCATCAAAACATAAAATAAGTTTTTGCTTAATAAAGATGCAAAAATAATATAAAAATATTATTTTCAAATATTTATCTTATGAAATAATGCTTCATGAATCCAAACAAAGCATGGCTTTTGCTAGTATATTAAAACTAAGATGTATTTTCCATTTACAAAATGTGATAAAATTTGTATTTATTTATGTAACTATTTTGTGATTAGAAATATGTTATACATAAAATATTTCTAATCACAAAATAGTTTAAATTTAAAAATGATATTTAAACTAAATGTCTGCATACTTGGGCATGGATTTGAATAAGTTAATTATTTAAATGACCTTTTTTTTTAGTGTATACTAGCGGCCTTCGCCCGCTACGCTGGTCGGTTTATCTAAAGAAATCTTGAAGAAGTAGTTAGATAAGGTTCAGACATACATTAAAAAAAAAAAAAAGCAAGTCGATCATTCAAAAAACGTTGGGAAATATCAAATATTTACTGTAATTTTTTAAGAAAAACAAAGTTTCGAAAAAAAAAATTAAATCGAAAAAAAAATTACACTGACATATTAATGCAAGGAAATTTTCCCAGAGAGAAAATTCGCCTTGAATACAATATTTCAAATTCTTTTAATTGCTTATAGGCGTTAATGCCAACATAGTGAAAAAAAATTCCATGCTGGGAATCGAACCCGGGCCATCAGTATGGCGCACTGACGTTCTACCGACTAAACCACATGGAACGACAGCCAGCTTGAAACTTTCTCATACTTAAGTAGACTGGCGAAAACATAACGATAGCACGTTTTAAAATCGCACAGTGACATCTATTGGATTTTATATGTACTAAAAAACGTTATGTACTAAAAAACGTGAGCAGCGCACCTAATAGTTTCTTTTGTTTCTTTTTGTTACTTTTTTGTCTGTTGTCCGATTTTGATGAAACAAAGCCTATACACTGCCCGGGAGTGTGCATTCTTCATTAGTGAAAACCGCATAAAAATCCATTCAGTAGTTACGAAGATAACCTCGAACAAACAGACAGACAGACAGACAGACAGACAAAAAATTCAAAAAAAAATTTTTTGTGTTTCATTGGTTTTCTTTTATCGCCCTGACTCCATTTTTGTCAATTATCTTCAATGTACAGACACACCGGGTCCTACTGTTTTATTATATGTATAGATTTATTAATAATAATCTTCCTACCCTTTTGAAATTTTACTCAACCTTGTCCTTGACAAAGACATTTCACACTAGGATTTTTATTTAAAGCTATTTAACATATTTATTTAACTTAATTTTCTGTGGCTTTTATTTAACTTTATAAAAAATTCTTGTTTGAATCGAATGAAATAAATTATAGAAACAGGTCAATTAGACTCTTCTTGGTAGGAAGGTTATTAATAAATAATCAAAGTTTAATTCTTGCATATATATATATATATATATATATGATAAAATTTATGTTTCAGGCTATGCATCATTATGAGCAGGCTGCAGATTACTTTAGAGGTGAAGAATCTAATAGGTACTTACTATTTTTGTTTAATTATTGTGCTATTACTATTTTTGCACATTATGATAAAACTTTAGTGTATTAGTCTTCTTTTTTTCCTGTTCATCCACATATGTAGAACTCTCAATTTATATTATATCAATTCCCATAGTTTTGATGTATTCAGGTAAAATCAGAATTCTTTATTTTTATCCAAATTATAATACTAAAAAGTAAGTATATGATAAAAAACTTTGAAGGTTTTATTTTACTTTTTAACTTTACAATTATAGAATAATTTTTACTAGACCTGAAAATTGAAATTTTTTGTTAGTTATTCAATTGTTAGTTAACATTTTAAACTTTGTAGCCACTCTTTTGTTATCTGTATTTTTGTTGAATTATATTAAAACTAGCAGGCTATGCCCGCTGCGCTGGTCAATATTTCAAAATCAACCGTGGATGAAATAAACTGGTGAATTTAAATTTGTATTTTAAATAATTTAGACCTCCAGCAGCACCTTGCTCATTGCTGAAAACGATTTAGACACCATTGTGATATTAAATTATCTTAAACATTGCACAAAAACCAGCTATTTAGAAGTAACTATTTTAGTTTATTACTAACAGTGCACATTTAGAAGCGAAATGAGACCATTATGGATTTAAAATTTTCCCTTATCTGGAAGAAATATTAATTATTACAGTCGTTACCATGGTACAACTTCTGAAAAAATTTTTCACAACTTTTCATTATGTGAAACCAGGAACCGAAAGCTACTCCCACCTAAAAAGTTTATATATATATATTAAATTTTGTCCACGCAATAAAAGGCACAATTATGCCAGAATCATCTTCAAACTCGTCAAGTACATTGAGATGGTTAATATCTCAGTGGGAATTGTAAATGAGCAAAATCGGCCCAAGGAGGTGGTAATTGGGAAGCGTTCAAAAATTTGAATACCACCTTAACATGGCTTTGACAAAACCAGCTCTTACAAAACAATGGCAGGGGAAAAAATAAACATTTTTCGTGACAGCAAGTTGCCAACGATTAAAAAAAACACATTAAAATTCTCTCTTTCGTATTTAAGCATTTTCTCTTTAGTTATTTAAGATAAAATTATGTAAATTTGTATAATTTGGCGAACGATTTGGTGAAATTGGTTGACGTGATAATCAAGTAGTAGCCAATTTACACTTTTCATATTTCACAAAAGATTCCTACACAGACATCATATACGCAAAAGGTTTAGCATGATTTTCTTGCAACTACAATGTGGCAAAATCCTCTTTTTAGAATACCAAAGAAATTTATATATATATTATTATTTTCTTTCATTTTAAACAGCAATTAACAATAAATAAAAAAGTAACTGTAGAACAAAACAACAAATATCATTTCAAAAAAGAAAATGAAAGTAAATAAACAACTTATCATCAGATAAACAACTATAGCTGGGTTACCATGTGAGGCAAATAATGTCATTTTGGCGCTAGTGAGATACCTCGATGAGTATATGACCAAATCTGTGACAAAATTTCCATATTTGGAAAAAAACTTTAATGGGTATTTATAATGCATTTTCCCTACTTATGTAAGTGAAAAAACTTTGACACAGATGTCATGTATGCATCACATTGGTGCAATTTTTTCTGGCGCCAATTTGGAGAACTTGGTTTTTAATTACCAATTTCATAAATATTTTTAAATTATTTTATATTATTTAAAAAAAATAATAAATAAAAAGTTTAATAGCTATAGAACAAAATGATTTATATTATTTTAAAAAATAAAATGAAAGTTAATAAATAGTTTATTAATAAATAAACAACCATAGTCGGTTTACCATGTGAGGCTTAAAATCGCCATTTTGTTGCAATCGTGCGAATGTGGTGTGTATATGACATCTGCGCCAAAACTTTAAAAAGTTGCAATTAAATTATTTTACAGTTTGGATGAGGAAGATATTTATACTAAAATTTAAACATTATACGCATTTTTTTTTTTTTTTTTTTTTTTTTTTTTTTACTATAACTGCTATTTATATATTTACAATTAAACATAAAAAAATATCCTAAAAATGCTCTCACACATTTAAAAGAGAGTGAGAGAATTTAGTAACTGTGTACATCGCTCCGGCTTATGCCTTCTTGGTACAAAATCGCATTGTTTGATGACAAAAGTAAATTCACACACCCAAATAAACAAATAACATAAAATTAACAGATAAAACCATTTTTAAAAGTTATTCTGCTATTTTGTCCTGTAAGACACATAATGGTAGAATTAGATTTTAAAAATAGAAAAATGTTATTTACGTTTTATCTAATAAAATATTTAAAATACATTTTTGTTAGCCTGCGCGAAAGAGAATAGCGAAATAATGACTGAAGAAATATTGAAGAGGAAATGGTCAATTGAAAAAGACTTGTAAATTTTATTCAGCGGGAATTTTTTATTTCAAAATGTTGAATTTATCTATAGTAATAACGCATAATTGCATAAATTTACTTTGAATTGCAAAATTTTTCCTTCAGTACTACTTGGTTATACCGTCGATCAAATTCGCCAAATTATGCAAATCGCCAAACTATTAGCCAAATTATATAGATTAGCATAAATTTTCATTTAAATAACGAAAAACAAATTAGCAGAGCATATATAAAAGTAGAAATAAAATGTCGAATTAAAAATCACTTGATGACATAATTAATATTTATATTATGCTTAATGTCAAGTGAATGTGACATTTACAATCATCCATTATTGACATTTAATCTTGGAATTTGGCGGTAGATTTTTAATCGATGGGGTAATCTTTCCTTCTTCAGTTTTAAAATTTTAAAACTGAAATTTTTCCTGTAAGTGAAATTGACGAAATTGCGTAAGAAAAATTAAATTAACAATAAAAACATTTGCAAAAAGAAATAAAAAAGTTATATCTATATAATTTACGATTGAATATTAATATATACTCTAAAAATTATCTTCACTTGAAAAAAAAAAACATTATTGTGACCATTAAGAACCTAAGTCAGGCATTAAGTCAGTAGTGCATTTTCGGCTTAAAAACACATTCTTTGGCGACAAAAGCAAGGTGAAAATGGTATAGAAACGAATAGTAACTCACAACTTACAGTGTCTTTTACAATCAGATCTGCTTTTTTCTGCTGTAAGTTGTATTATACGGAAATTCGATAAAAAAGAGAAAGAAAATAATAAAAAGGGAAATAACTATCATTCAAAATTCATTTAATCAATTTCTGAAATTCATGTTTTTATTCTAACGCCAGGGATAAGTCGCCAAAAGCTGAACCAATTGTTATATTTCGCATTAATTTATTTTTTAAGCATTAGAAATATTTTTTTCATTTTCAAGATAAATATATTTTTATAATATTGTGCCTCATTTAAGCGGTCTTTCTTTATTATTATTAATATTATCAGTAGTTATTTTTTGCTATTATTTGCAAGTTATTTGTAATATTTCTAATAGATATAGCCATTTTAATTCTTTTAGCAACTATAATTTTTGCCAAAAACAGCTACTGGCAACCCTTTTGTCAAAAAAACCGAAATATACGAAATTTACTACGAAAAATCAGAGTTATCCCTGTAAATTTGAATCACAAACCTTCGGAAAAATATTTCCTATCGAATGATACAATCGGCAAAAAAATCCATCGGGTAGTTTTTGAAAACACTCGTTTGGAAGTTTCAGAACTTTTGCTTTATAATATATATGATTAAATATATTAAAACATTTCATATAGGTTGCAACAATTAACAGAGCTTTTACTAAAACTGATCACTTTAAATTTGATAAACTAAGGCTCCCTTGAGTATAAAAAAAATATGAGTCAAACTATTTTTTTTTTTATGGAACTTTTTAAAAATTTTTGAAAAAAGAAATTGACTGGTTGCTTATTTTATTTAGTAGCCATATCTTTTATTTTTCTTGAGACATGGTGAATAGATATTTTCAGGTCTAATTTTTACTATCACTATTCAGCATTTTTTAACTGTACAAATATAGTGACCTTGTCTACATTGCATGTAATTTATATCCCCACTGCTGGAGTCTGTATTCAACCTCCTATAGTACTACAACCCCATTCACTATCTTCAATATTTACAGTAGAATTTATTTAGCAACAAATATCTATAGACCTGCATTATAAACTAACTCCATTCTATTCTGTCAATATGTCTTGAATTCTGCCTCCATAACTAATAGTTCAGCCCATTCAACTGCCAAATGTCTTTGTGCCCATCTCCAGATGTAGTTTCTGTTGCATCATTAAATCTGCAATCTTATTCTTCAAAGTATAAATCTAGTATGTTAAACGATAAGTGTATCAGAAAAGTATTCAATTCCATGGTAGTTTCAGCTTCTTCTCATTTAACAATATTGTATAAAGTCAGCTAATTATCTATATATATATATTATGCTAATGTATGTGGCACAAAAATCATGGTTATTTGTTTAAGGGCAACGCCAACATGAAACTCACCTAGGCTGTAATAAATTAGGCTTATTTACGCTTTGTTTTTTCACTGCAATTATGGAGCTTCAAAATATCGCTATTTTTGTATAGTTTTTAAATTCTATTGGCTTAAAAAATAAATCATGAATTTTAAATATTTCAGTTTCAAATTAAGGCTATGTTATTATTGTTATAATGTGTTCATAGTAGTATGGAAATTTTAGAAATTCTAGAGATAAAAAAAAAATAATAATAGGTTAAAACTCAGAGCATTCTGTGTTTTTAAGAAAATAGGGATATCCGTGAGTTCTTTTTTCTCATTAGAGAGACAGTGAAGTTTAGGCTTGTTGTTTTTCTCGTGGAGGATGTGTGTTTTGCAGGTGAGTATTGGGGGATAGGAGTATTCGGTTTCACAGAGTCAGGAGTTTTCCAAAGCGACATTTTGACTTTAAGAACCATAAAATTAAAGACAGGATATGGGTTCGACGTTAACTATTCCTTCCAGATGGACTGAATTTATTTTATGTGTTTATTATTTTATTTACATCATCAAGAAATTGTATTGTGCTAAGCTAAATTTTAGTGTACGAGAGTGACATGCATGATACTTGATTTTTACTGTATTAGTTGAGCAATATTTTACTATTATCATTTCAGGATTTATTTAGCTATATATTTATGTGTTATTGTAAAGTATATTATTGCATTGTGAGCGTTTTTGCTGAATTATACTGAATTAACAGTTACTTATTTTAAAAGCTTGTGTAGATGGTTTGAGTTGTAAGTAATAAGAATAATTTAATTGGGGTAAAACCTAGTATGTTTTGGTTGAGCAATTACTTTCTTGTGAGTAAACCGTTTTTTTTTTTTCCTTTTTTAGATGCGTTCGTAATTATGTAAATACGTAGCACCTATTGTTGTCGTCAGTCCATCTGCATATAACAGCGCAAAAACTACCCAACTGAATCATTTGAAATTTAAAATACATAATTATATCATAATTTTGGCGAGTCATTTCAAATTTTATGAAAATCGGATGGATAGATCAATTACAGGGACAATCAAAAGGATTCCGTTACATTGCGATCAATGGGGAAAAAAGTTTCAAATGCATTTTAATCGTTTGAAATTTAAAACATATAATTATTGCGTAATTTTGTCGAGTCATTTCAAATGTTATGAAAATCGGATGCATAGATCAATTACAGGGACAATCAAAAGGATTCCGTTACATTATGGTCAATGGCGAAAAAAATTTCAAATGCATTTTAATCGTTTGAAATTTAAAACATAATTATTACGTAATTTTATCAAGTCATTTCAAATGTTATGAAAGTCGGATGCATAGATCATTTACAGGGACAATCAAAAGGATTCCGTTACATTATGGCCAATAGGGAAAAATTTCAAATGCATTTTAATGATGTTACACTCATTCGAACATAATAGAATCGGCATGAATCTATGAAATATATACTAAAATATGCATTCTGTACAATCTGTGGTGCAAAGAATTTTTATTATTAAATTACAGGGTCACACAAGGCATTCCACTACATAATGCTATACAGGGAAACATTGTTTGGGCGTGTTTTAATTATATTCAACTATTTCACATTTTATGAATAAGATATACGTTGCTGTGGTGTAATAAAAATTACTTTCTCCATATTTACAGAAACACAAAGATTTCGACTACTATACTGTATCCGAAGTACGCTCTACTGTATCAGCAAGATCTAAATATTTTTAAAACTTCATTATCGTACGAACGCACCCCATTTGCTATGTTCACGTGCATTTTTCAACTTGTTTAATTTTTTTAATAGTTAAATTTGAGTATACTTTCTTGAGTGGTAGTCGTTTTGGGAGGTACTCTCTTGGGTGCACAAAGTGAGTACTGTGTTTTTAATGCTATGATTTCATTTTCTTATATGGGACAGGTGTTTTGTTTTGGATAAGAATATGGGGTATTAGTTGACGAGACACATCCGAAGACTATTGGCAAAATTTGACTTTTCATTAGATTTCGATTATAGTAAATTTTTTTTGTGAGAGAAAAAATTTTCTGCGTAAAAATTTTCAGTAAAAAGGGGGGGGGTTATTGTTATAGTGTGTTCATAGTGGTACAGAAATTTTAGAAATTCTAGAGATAAAAAAAAAATAATAATAGGTTAAAACTCAGAGCATTTGGTGTTTTTAGGAAAATGGGGATATCTGTGAGTTCTCTTTTTCTCATTAGAAAGACAATGAAGTTTAGGCTTGTTGTTTTCTTGTGGAAGATGTGTGTTTTGTGGGTGAGTATGTGGGGATAGGAGTATTCGGTTTCACAGAAGTCAGGAGTTTTCCGAAACGACATTTTGACTTTAAGAACCATAAAATTAAAGACAGAATATGGATTTGATGTTAGCTATTCCTCCCAGGTAGACTGAAAAGCAATTACTTTACCAACGAATGTCTGGTTTAACACTCCCGGATTTCGGAGGTTAAAGGGGTTGGCGTTACTTTAATATTCATTGTGTCAAGAAAGGCATGGACCATTTTTACCAATAAAAGTTAGGAGAGTTTAAGGGTGTGGGGTTTTATCGCGGCTCGATAAACAGCCGTAAAGTTGCTTTTCCCTCGAAACATTCCTCCTCTGGTTCTTCATTGCAGCCAATTCAGAGTATGACGTCATGTGACGTTATGGCGCGCCTATGAGGAGTCCAATGAGAGTGTTCCTTATATACTGTACATATTTCTTTCTGTAAATAAAGTTTGTTCTGGTTCTGTATCTCTCCCGTGTCGGATGTGAGTTATTTCTCTCATCGGTGAAGCGCCGATCGCCGGTAAATCGAAATGAAATGACAGCGCGTCCGAAGATCCACGGCTGCTACATATGGTAGCAAGGGAGTGGCTGCTCATTTTTTATTTTATTTGTGTTAACTTTTTTTCGCAAAGAAAAATGAATTCAGCGGAAGAAAGTAGCGTTTTTCGAATACAAAAATTAGACAGAGACAATTACCGGCAATGGAAGTTTAATATTAAGATGTTACTAATGCACCAAGGATTATATGGATTTATAGAAGGAACCGAAAAGAAACCAGGAACAGGTGATACGAAAATCGCCGAATGGATTAAAAAAGATGCCCGTGCTTTATCGACATTATATTTAAGCATTGAAGATGAGTTCAAAAACTTAGTAATGAATTGTGAATCGGCGGAAGCTGCATGGAATATTATAAAAGAAAACTTCGAGCCGACTACCCGTGCTCGAATTGCATCATTGCGTGCTGATTTTATGAACGTTAAATTGAAGAAAAGTGAATCGATGTCAGTATTTCTGAGCCATCTTCTTAGATCTGCAAAAGATTTAGAACTTGCTGGAAAATCGGTCCCAGATGATGAAATCGTGTACCAGATGTTGTACCAACTGCCATCCCATTATGATAATGTGGTAATCCAACTGTACTAATTAGATGATGATAATTTTACATCAGAAAATATGCGTAAAGCACTTATTGCTGAGTATGATCGCCTCAGTCATCGTACAGAGACT
This sequence comes from Maratus speculifer, assembly GCA_964019185.1. Taxonomy (NCBI): domain Eukaryota; kingdom Metazoa; phylum Arthropoda; class Arachnida; order Araneae; family Salticidae; genus Maratus; species Maratus speculifer. The sequence goes on along the minus strand of OZ025294.1, from coordinate 117,962,238 downwards.
GTATCCGGATCGCATGACTATATTCTACAGCTCTAGCTTCCGAAACCGAAAGAAAGAATAAAATGAAATTCGGTAACAAAACTGGGAATAAATGTTCCAAGGATCGAAATTGCTTCAAATGTGGCTTACCTGGACATGTTATGAAATATTGCAAGAAGAATACAAAGAATTTTGCAACGAAAGTACTTCCAGCCAAATCCGAAAGTAATCCTAAGAAGGGTCCCGATGTTTATTTAGCGGCGACGACATCGGCAGCGTTGACGAACTCGAAACCAAAAGTGACTGAATTTGCGATTGATTCTGCGGCTACAGAACATTTTTGTGATTTTGTGTGAGGATTTTATGAACTTATTTAGTACTTTTAGTGAACTAAAGAACTCTGAATCTGCGAACATTGCTGAAGGATCTACACCTATATGTGGATATGGTCAGGTAAAATTATTAGTTCTTCAAGATGAAGTAAGGTTCCTTTGATATTAAAGTTCTGTATGTACCAAAAATGTTGGGAAATTTAATTTCAGCACGTTTAATTGACAATGCTGGGTATAGCATCATTATAAGAAATGGTAAATTGGTCATTAGAAGACCAAATGATTCTTTTTTCATTGTGTCATTTTTGAGTAATAATTTTTATGTAATTAATGCAAATGTAACTGAAAATATTGTTGTACCTGAAGCTTATGTTGCAAATGATAATATTATGTCTTGGCATGTTAAATTTGGGCATCAAAATGTAAAAGATTTGTGTACTTTAATGAAATCTGATGTTGTATATGGTTAGAAAATGTAAAGGGAAAAATTGAAAGTTGTGATACTTGTAATATGTGTAAATCTCATAGGGAATCTTTTAAGCCCATAAATAGAATATCTACTAAGGGTATTCTAGAATTGTTGCATTTAGATATTTGGGGGCCAGCTCCTGTAGAAATTCATTGGGGGATCAAAATATTTCATGAGTGTAATTGATGATTTCTTGAGATATTCCACTGTCTATCTTCTAAAACATAAAAATGAGGCATTTGAATATTTCAAACAATATCAAACAGAAATGGAGAGACAGACAGGGGAAAAGATAAAGAGAATAAGGACTGACAACGGGATGGAATTTTGTGCTAATTATTTTGAGCAAAATCTGAAAAAACAGTATTAGAGTAGAAAGAACGAACCTGTACTCACCAGAAATGAATGGGATCGCTAAGAGGTTTAATAGAACAATTATAGAAGGGGTTAGAACATTGCTATATCAGGGGAATTTGCCAAAAACATTATGGGCAGAGTTAGTTAACACTCAAAACTACCTAAAGAATCGTTTCCCACATAGAAGTCTAGGGGGAAAAGTACCTTTAAATGTATGGACAGACAGAAAAGTTTCAGTTTGACATGTAAAAGTAATAGGAAGTGTTGCATATTATCATACTCCCAAACAAAACAAGCACAAGTTAGATGAAAGTGCACAGAAGGAAATTTTAATTGGGTATGCAATAAAAACTAAGGGTTATTGAATTTGGAAAGTAGGTGCAAAAGAGGTAATTGAAACCAAACATGTAAGATTTGATGATTCTAACATTCTGTCAAAATTTAATAAATCAACAAATGAGAGTAGTTCTGATTTCACAATACCATTGAATTTACCAGATGAAAATGAAAATTCTGTAGAGGATGCTTTTGAAATCACTCCTCCTGACAATGATGTAACATCTGACGACAAACAAGTGAAATGGGAAAGACTAGTTAAAGTAAGAAAAAGTGGGAAAACAAAAGGGAAAAAGGATATATATTATTATCCAGAGAGTAATGTTAGATTGCAAAGCTTAAATGATGTAAAGGAATACTGTAAATCAAAACAAATAAATTTCAAACCTGAGGACTTTAATTTTACTGAAAGGGAAACAGAACAAAGTTCAGATGAGGACAGTGATGCTGAAGCACACTGTGTGGAGGTGAAAATACCTTCATCATTCTTAGAATCTCAGACATTAGCAGAAAGTAAAAATTGGCATGAAGCCATGACTGAGGAAATTGACACATTAAAAAGCAGGGAAGTTTACAATATAATTCCTAGACCTGAAAAGCATAAAGTGTTGGGAAATAAATGGGTGTACAATTTGAAAAGAGATTTTGATGGGAAAATTCAGAGATTTAAAGCACGATTAGTTACTCAGGGATATTGACAAATTGAGGGCATTAACTATGTGGATACATTTTCACCGGTTGTTAACTTTACATTGGTTAGATATTTTATGATTTTATTAGTTGTACTATTGGGCTGGAAACATAATCATCTAGATGTAAAATGTGCTTATTTGTATAGTAAAATAAATGAAGAAATCTCTGTCGAACAACTACAAGGTTTTACTGAATGTGACAACAAATCTTATGTATGGAGATTGAAAAAGGCCTTGTATGATCTACATCAATCAGGTAGGGAATGGTACCTAGAGTTGCACAAAATTTTTATTGAAATGGGTTTTGAGAAAATGAAAAATTGTAATTGTGTATATCATTTGAATTGGAATGTTATTGTGCTTGTTTATGTTGATGATTTTGCAGTGTTTGCCAAGAATAGTTGTTATATGAATTATGTGTTTAAAATGTTAAATGAAAAGTTTGATATTAAAAATTTTGGTCCTATTTCAAAATTTCTTGGAGTAGAATTTGAAATGAAAAATGGTTGTCTGTTAATGCATCAAATGAATTATAATAAGAAAATGTGTGATACTTTTAAGAACATTCCTAAAACAAAATGTAAACTACCAATGAGTACTGGTATTATTGTTGAAAAAGTGCATGATCCAAGTTGCATTGTAAATGATGTTCCTTATAGATCCTTAATAGGAAGTTTATTATTTTTAGCGTCCAAAACAAGACCCGATATGTTCTTTGTTACAATGTTGTCAAAATACTGTAATGCACCTTCTGAAGCTTACTGGAAATTACTTTGTCAAATATTTCAATATGTAGTAAATACATCAAATTATTGTATAAATTTGTCTAACGCAAAAGACCGTTTCCTTACTGGATATTGTGATGCAAGTTGGGCTGCAGATAGAGATGATAGGAAATCTGTAAACCGTTTTGTAGTTATGATGGGAAATGTTCCGATTTCATGGTAGACCTCTAAGCAACAATCTGTGACAGTGTCAACCATGGAATCGGAATTCATTGCTTTATCAGAATTGGTAAAAGAAATTTTGTGGCTCTCACGTATTTATGAATGAGTGTAATTTGAATTTAAATATTTTAAACCTGTAATATATTGTGACAGCCAAAGTGATATTTATTTTTCAAGAAATAATGTAGAAAATAAGAGTACAAAGCATATTGACACAAGATATTTTTTTGTTAAGGACTATTTAATGAAGGAGTTGTTTGTTTTGAACCATGTATCTGGAAAACAAAATGTTGTTGACCTATTAACTAAGGTAATATCTTTTGATAAGCTTGAATATTATTGTGGTATTTTATTTTCTTATGTATAGTTTTATGTGTCATATGCTTAAATATTTTTTTGAGGATGATTTGAGGGAAAGAGGGAGATTTGTGGGGTTTTATCGCGGCTCGGTAAATGGCCGTGAAGTTGCTTTTCCCTCGAAACATTCCTCCTCTGGTTCTTCATTGCAGCTGATTTGGAGCATGACATCATGTGACGTTACGGCGCGTGCCTATGAGGAGTCCAATGAGAACTCCTGGAACGATTGTTCTCAACCAATGAGAGTGTTCCTTATATACTGTACATACTTTTTTCTGTAAATAAAGTTTATTCTGGTTCTGTATCTCTCCCATGTCGGATGTGAGTTAGTGATGGGCGATTTCGATTTTTTAAATTGATTTAATCGATACTATGGTCAACTCGATTTAATCGATACTATAAAATTTTTAATCGATTTCTCAGAAAATAATATTTTTATTTTGCTTGAAAAGTTGAAGATAAAGGCAGTCAGATGTGCCAATCTCAAAAAGTCTTCTATCTCATAAATGATAAAACTTCTAAATGCTCTAGCACAGTGCAAGTGTCAAATTTAAATTATTTATGCCCATCATGAAGATGCAAAAAATATAGGTTGAAGTATGAGTATTTTAAAAGAAAATAAAAGCATTGCGTTTTCCAAACAAATCGCTGAATTTCTGTCCACCCTCTCTTAGATGTCTGTAACCGAAATATGCAATTCAAAGAGCATCGCAGCGACACCTGTTGTGCAGTATACACTCAAGAAAGACTAATAAGAATCTATTTATGTGAAAGTTTAACCGAATATGAAGTTTGATTGAATTCCATGCATAATTTCTGAGATATAGATATCACTAATATCGTGAAAAATGTAGTATAGCATAGCAGTGTTATATAACTTACACAAAAACCTAATCAGGAACAATGTATGACAATATCTAAGAGAATATTAAGTTTGATGAAAATCTGTTCATTAGTTCTTGTGATATTCTAGATAACATAATGTAAATCTTGAAAATTTTATTTAAAGCAGGGAGTAGTACCGGTGGACATCCCCTGCCTAGAACATTGAATTGTACCTTAGGAAGATTTCAGATTTTATGCTTAATGAATAAAGGTCCACCCCTCCCCACACTACACACAGAGACATCTGGACTGTCTCTCTCCGGAACAGCAGAAATTTCTCCCAGTCTGAATTCAACATTTTTGAAAAACAGCAGCACACCAACGTAACCTGTCTTACGATTTACATGAAAACCTAACCAAGAATAACTTATGGCAATGTCCAATAGAATATTAAGTTTGATGAAATTTCGTTTATTAGTTCTTGAGATATGATCAATAAAATCTTGTAGATTCTGAAAAATGGTTGAATTCAGGGGTTAGCCCGAAAAGGAACATCTCCATCCCGGAACATTGAAATGTCTCATGAAAAAATTGAAGCTTCATGTACAAGAGTCCCCCAACCCCCTTCTCTGATGTCTAGAATGCCCCTCTTAAGAGACATAAAAATCCCTCACGGTGAAAAATGTCTAAATTCAACACTGCTGATAAAAGCAGCATAGCAACGTCTCCTGCAGAGTTATTTACACTGAAACCTAATAAGCACCAAACATATGAATGTGAAGCTTGATGAAATTTTCTGAAATAGTTTCTGAGATGCAATTATCGCAAAAATCAGGAAAAATGCAGCGTCACCTGCCGTTAGATTTAAATCAAAACTTAATCATCAACAATTTATGTTAATATCAAACCGAATCTGAAGTTTGGCAAAAATACGTGCATTAATTCTTGAGGTATCAATCTTGCGGTAATCATGAAAAATACAATATAACAGCGCCACCTGTTGAGCTATTTTCATCCTAAGTAATTAGCACCAATTTATATGAAAGTCTAGCTGAATCTAAAGTTTCAAGAGGTTCCAGGCATTAGTTCTTGAGGTACAGTGCCCTCAAAATTTTGTAAAAGACAAACAGACAGACAGACAATTTATAAAAACAGTAAAATGTGTTATATTTAACAACTTATTCGAATTTTGCAAGCATTAGGTTATTTTTTTAAATAACATCATACAAACAAAGAAAAAGAAATGCAAACTATTTTTTTTAAAGAAAATAAGCAACATATAATGTCTGGAATAATATATATGTGTGTGTAAAGCCGTTTTTACATAAGTTAATGGGAATTGTCTTTTTTCTATAATTATCTTCTTTATAGTTTTTCAAAAAATAAAAAATATATATATATATATATATATACACCCAAGAGCCATTGCATTATGACCACCCTCTTAATAACGTGTAGGACCACCTTTAGCCCTCAAAACTGCCAGAACCCGGCGAGGCATTGATTCCACAAGGTGCTGATACGTAGTCTGAGGTATATGGTACCAAGTGTTCACCAACTGGTCCTGCAATTCCCTCACATTACGAGGGGGTGGCGTTGCAGCTCGAATTTGGTTTTCCAGGTGGGACCACAAATGTTCTATTGGATTAAGGTCAGGAGAATTTGGAGGCCAAGACATGACTTGAAAGTCACTGGAATGTTCCTCGAACCACTCCCTGACGATTCCACCCTTATGACATGGTGCATTATCCTGTTGGTAAACACCATCCCCCTCTGGAAATACTGTTGCCATGAATGGGTGAACCTGGTCTGCAACGATGTTCACGTAACGCATTGACGTCAGGGATTGTTGTATAGGGATTATGGGTCCTAATGTGCTCCATGAAAACAATCCCCATACCATAATACCTCCGCCACCTGCTTGTCTCCATCCAATTGTGCACCCGGGAGCCAGGGTTTCGTTTGGAAATCGGCGTATTCGCACACGGCCGTCGATGTGATGAACCAGGAAACGTGATTCATCGGACCATGCAACTTTCTTCCATTCTTCTAATGTCCAATTCCGATGTTTCTTGGCCCATTGCAGACGCAGCTGGCGATGACGTGCTGTCAGTGCAGGGACATGCTTCGGCCTCCGGCTCCGTAGGCCCATGCGCAGCAATGTACGCTGCACAGTGTGTTGAGAAACACTGCCTGGGTCGCCACTGTTATAGTTGGTACTGATTTCAGCTATTGTAGCTCTTGGATCACGGCGAACAATGCGTAGTAATCTCCGCTCTCCTCTGGAATCAATGCTCCGTGGACAACACACCGCTGGCCGGCGACTTGTCGTTTCACCATCCATGCACCACTTTCGATATGTGCTCACAACTACTGCACGTGAACAGCCAACTAAACGCGCCGTTTCTGATATCGACGTTCCCAGTCGCCGAGCCATAACGATTTGACCTTTATCAAAGTCTGATAAATCAGCTGCTTTTCCCATTATGTCGCTAATCAAGCTATGCTCGGAAAGACAATGCATAGCCCTTTTATATACTCCAACCTCAGCCGCGCACGCGCATTGGTTTTCTTCCTGGGCGATCCCATTGTTGTAGATGGACGGTGGTCATAATGTAATGGCTCGTCGGTGTATATATATGTTTATATATATATATATGTTTATATATATATGTATAGATATATATATATAAACATATATATATATATATATATATATATATATATATATATATATATGTTTATATATATATATATATATATATATATGTTTATATATATATATATGTTTATATATATATATATATATATATATATATATACATATATATATATATATACAGTAGACTCCCTCAAATCCGCAAACCAGAAATCCGCAACTCTCTAAAATCCACACATATTTTATGGATGTAAACAATGAAACTTTCAGTTCGGATATTGGGACAAAATTTGATTTTTTTAGTTTTGTATAAATTTCATATATTTTTTAATTTGTAATTTTCTTAATAATACTCCATTCATGTTTTTTTCATGAATTAAGAATAATTTTTTTTTTTTTTTTTGGGGGGGGGGTAAAAATTCAAAATATTGGTGATATTACTGGTAATCACATCTTCTTACCAAATATATTTATGCATTAATCAAGATTTTTTGGTTATTAAGCCTGGTTAAACCTGAAATAAAACTTTTAATCTTACCACAATAAAAATACATTTAATCTTTATAATGAATATTTAATCATACACTATTGATTATTAGCTTGACCTTTGCTATTAGTACTTTAATCATTTAAAAAATTATCTAAATTTTTATTATTTTAGTTTATTACTTATTTTAATGTTTTATTATATTGTAAGCATTCGTTATAGTTCTGAATGCACTATCAATTGCACTCAAATTGCTATTTAAAAAATGTAAACAAAGCAATGACCAGAAATCTGCAAAATTCTAAAATCTGCACAACCTCTGATCCCAAGCTGTGCGGATTTGAGGGAGTCTACTGTATATATATATGTTTATATATATATATATATATATATATATATATATATATATATATATATATAATAAAAAAAAAGATGGAAGTCTATCAAAATACAGAAGATTCTCTCCTTTCCTCGACCCCCTTCCCACCCATGGATCGCATCCTCTGCCCTTTGTGCCTATAGCCCTCGTGTTGATCAGCCGCCATAAAATAAACCAAACCTTTTCTTGTCTACCCTAACTAAATCCTCTATCTTCACAGTTTCAACACCAAAAATCTTGCCAGTCCTTTGAGTCAAAAACAGACGCAAAATCACTGACCAATCACATTACAAGGTGGTAAAATCTGGATGAAAAATCGCACTAATATCTTGAAAGCAAGTAGTAGATCGATCTTTTGCAGTAGATCAATGTCAGAATCGATTTTATTTTGATTTTGATTTACTAAAATTGAAATCGATTTTTAGATAGGGTAACACCCCCAGTAATTGGCATACACCAATGATTGGCACATCCTACAAACATGTCCTAAAATAAGATTTATATCCAGACTTTTAAAAATGCAAGACCATATACCAGTTATATGCTCATTTACGTTAAGGATTATAACTTATTTATGCTACTAGATGACAATAGTGCCTAGGAAAGAGAAACAATTATGGCTTGCATCAAATTAGCCATTTTTGTTGCAAATGCTTCCTCTTTGGCTTAAGGAAGGCATGCTTTTCAATTCATTATTATCTGATTTATAATATATTTTAAATTTTAACTGACAACAGTTTTGTTTAGTTAAAAAGGGTTACTTTAATTGTGTAAAAGTATTTTCGACACAAATATTTCGATTTCTGAATTAATGATGGATGCCAATTAATGATGCTTCAATTTTGCTAGTTCCAAGTAATTAGCACCTTTTCTAATTACAAGGAATTCGCAAGGAATTTGAGATTAAACCACTTATTTTGGAAGTATTTTTAAAGTTATAGACAAATTTTATTTATCATTTGTTTTTATTTGAAAATATGAAATATCATCAGTAATTGGAATCCATTAAAGCTTCATATGACAATTACTGGGGACAGCATGACAATTACTGGGTATTAATAAAAGTATATTGTATTGTTTTAATGTGTTCACATTTCAGACTAAAATGCTCATTTCTTACTCTCAAAAACCTGAAAAATATCATCTTCATCTACAGTAAATTAATTTAAAGCGATTAAACCCAATGCAAAATGTAAAGTTTTTTTAAAAATATAAACATGTGCCAATTATTGGATCACAAGGTGTCATACATTGGTGCTCTAGGTGCCAATTACTGGTGATTTCAGCAACTTTTTATAAATATATTTTTATAAAAATACTTTTTCAAATTTTTTTTGCTTTTAGTGGGCCAAATAGATAACACATATGCATTCTTTGATTTAAAAATATTTCCAAGTAAATATTTTATTTATTTGTAAGGAAAATTTAAGTAAGTTTAAAGACAAATGCTTAATGTGCCAATGATTGGGGATGTTACCCTACTAGTAGTATTGTTACTTTTTTGACGTGCTTGAAATCGTGTCTCGATCGATCTGAGTTTCAGATTGAATCGATTTTTCCGTTTCTACTGTTTTAATGGTAGAAGTAAAAATTTCAAACTCAAATATTAGGCGAACCGTTGATTTTAGAGGGGTAAGACTTACATATATCAAGATATTCTAAGATATGGTCAATCGAATAGTGATGAGCATTGTATCCTAGCAGCACATAGGGAGTGGGGGGAGGGGGGGGGCAATATTCAATACAGGTATGGGTGGGTCATGTGACATATCGTTGCAAAGGTCTTGGCCTGGGCTATCCATATCTGTATATCTCTTCATAATATAGTTCAATTTTCAGACTCCAGGGGGCATTTTTAAGCCTTTTTTTTTTTTTTTTTTTTTTTGGTTTTTTCCCTTACCCCATTTTGTAGTGTATCATTTTATAGTTCTTGACTTGTAGATCTCAAATATCTTGAATTGATTGGTAGAATTGATGTAAAATTTCGTATAAGAAAGGATTACCATATTTTTTTTTTTTTTTTTAAACCAGGATTTTTAAAAGTAAAAATTTTAAACTCAAATATTAGGCATACTGTTGATTTTAGAGGGGTAAGACGTATGTATATCAAGATATTCTAAGGTATGGTCAATCGAATAGTGATGACCATTATACTCTAGCTGCACCTGGGGGGGGAGGGGGGCAATATTTAATACGGTTATGGGTGGGTCATGTGACATATCGTTGCAAAGGTCTTGGCCTGGGCTATCCATATCGGTATATCTCTTCATAATATAGTTCAATTTTTAGACTCCAAGAGGCATTTTTAAGTCTTTGGTCTTTTCCCTTTACCCCACTTTGTAGTGTATCATTTTATAGGTCTTGACTTGTAGAACTCAAATATCTTGAATTGATTGATAGAATTGTTGTAAAATTTCATATAAGAAAGGATTACCATTTTTTTTTTCAACCCATGTTTTTCTAAAAGTAAAAATTTTAAACTCAAATATTAGGCGTACCGTTGATTTAGAAGGGCAATATTTACGTATATCAAGATATTCTAAGGTATGGTCTATCGAATAGTGTTGACCATTATACTGAAGATGCACATGGGGGCAGGGGGAGCAAAATTCAGTACAGACATGGGTGGGTCATGTGACCTATTGTTGGAAAGGTCTTGGCCTGGGCTATCCATATCTGTATATCTCTTCATAATATAATTCAATTTTCAAACTCCAGGGGGCATTTTTAAGCTTTTTTTTTTTTTTTTTTTTTTTGGCTTTTTCCCTTACCTCAATTCGTAGTGTATCATTTTAAAGGTCTTGACTTTTAGACCTTAAATATCTTGAATTGATTGGTAGAATTAATGTAAAATTTCGTATAAGAAAGGATTAAGGTTTTCTTTTCAAACCAGATTTTCCTAAAAGTAAAAATTTCAAACTCAAATATTAGGCGTACAATTGAAGACTTACGGATGTCAAGATATTCTAAAATCAATCGAATAATGTTGACCATAATACCTTCATAACACATAGGGGGCCAAGGGTGGGGAGGGGCAAAATTCAATACAGGCATGGGTGGGTCATGTTATACATCGTTAGAAATATCATAACCTGGGCTAGCCATATCTATATATCTCTTCATAATATAGTTCAATTTTTAGACTCCAGAGGGCTATTTTAAGCATTTTTCAGCTTTTGCCCTTTACTCTCCTTTGTAGAATATCATTTTAAAGGTCTTCACTTGTAGACCTGAAATATATTCTCATCTATTTTTACCTATCCTGTAAGTAGAGAGCGTTTTTTAAGCTTTTTTTTCCTTTCTGTTTTATATCATTTTATAGATCTTTACTAGTACTTTTCACCTTTTATGATTTCACCATTTTTTTGTCAAATTTTTGCCAAATTAGAGCTTTACATTTTTTGTTTCTTCCAATCCATCTCGTGTAACATATCGTTGGAAAGTTTTATAATTTTCTCCTTTTTTTGTCCCTATCCCCTCCCTTTACCAATCTGGTTACATGCTCTTTGCATTTTTTAGCTCATAAGCTGTCAAATCCTGAGAGCTTATGCACCCGCCGGCTCTGTATGTACATATTTACGTATGTATGTACGTATGTGTGTAATATGATATCTCTTGATAAAAATATTCGATTTGTTTCAAATTTTGAATATAAGTTTATTCTGATAAGGTACTTTCCTGATTAGTTTTGGAAGTTTATTGGATAAGTATAAAGGGGGAGAATGGGAGGCTATTTGCACTTAATTTAAATAAATGGTTTTTCATGCAGAATTATCAAAATTTCATTCAAATTTCAGATATAGGGTCATTCTGATAACGCGCCTATATGATTAGTTTGGGGTGTTCAATGGTTAAGTATAAAGGGGTGGAATGGCTGGTTATCCTCTTAATTTTAAGTAAATGGGTTATTCACGCATAATTTATGGATTTTCTTCAAATTTTGGATATATTTTCATTTTAATAAGGTGCTTTCCAGATTTGTCTACTCTTCTTAATTTAGGTAAATGGTTTTTTTGTGCAGAATTAACCGATTTGTTGCCGATGATCGGTTATGCACTGCCTGACCATTGAAGGTACAGTTATCCATTAATCCGAACTTAGGTCCCTTCCAACTTCTTAGGAAAATCGATGCTCCGCTGTATTTTTATTTCTTTATTAACCAGAGAAAAGTATGTTGTTTCACTGTTAATGATTCTTTGGAAAACATTTTTTTTCCCTGTTAACTGTTGAAAATTTGGTAAACATTAAAAAAGAATAATATTTTATAAGCTGTAAATGAGATGAGGCGATATATATTTTAAAAAAGAAAAAAAGTTTAGTTACATATATTTTTTTAAGCAGAATTTCTGCTTTTAAATTGGGGGATAATTAAAAATTAGCATGTGCTGATTGTGCAATTAAATCATCACAGTTATTTTGAAAGAAAATTTGCAATATTTGCATTTCCCACACCCTTATAGGAGGTCTTAAAAAGACTGAAAAAAAATGTTTTGAATAAATTTAGAGCTTTCAAAATTTCATTCATATGCAAATTTTTAAGAAGAATGACATTTATAGGAAGTAAGTCTTCATTTGTTTGGTTGAAGGAATAATTAGAAAATACATGCGTTTCGGATTAAAAAAAATATATATATAAATCATTTCTACCTTTTATTTTTTTTATCTAACCGAGATCTTTCTCAAAAAAATAAAGTTAAATATAATATATGTTATTATTAAAATTACATGTTAAAAATAATAAAAGATAAACCCTTATTATTCGACTCTAAAATCTGTAATAGCTTATTTCTGTGCCTCCCTAAACGGTGTTACGGCTCGGCTGATTCGCCAAGTTTTAGAATTACTAATTTTGAGCTCATCTGTGGGAATCTAAAAATATCGAAATATCAATTTTAGTATTGATTCTAGAATTTAGAAATAGATTCTTATTATAATCGATGCCACTTTACACGATGTCGATTTTAATCGATTCTCAAAATTTCCAGAATCGCCCATCACTAATGTGAGTTATTTCTCTCATCGGCGAAGCGCCAATCGCCGGTAAATCGAAATGAAATGACAGCGCATTCGAAGATCCTGTCAGGAAAAATGGTTATCTTTCTCTCCTTATTTTTCTTATCACTCCACTCAAACTGTCCCATTCAAACCTGTTTCATTCAACTTACATCATTCAACTAACCTTTTACAATCTTTATTTTTATTTAATTATTCCTTAAATAAACCCAGAAATAAATGGGTACACGACATTTCGGTCCCGCCGTTTCGGTCCCGAGACATTTCGGTCCCGAGACATTTCGGTCCCGAGACATTTCGGTCCCGAGACATTTCAGTCCCTGGACATTTCGGTCCCGAGACATTTCGGTCCCTGGACATTTCGGTCCCGAGACATTTCGGTCCCTGGCCATTTCGGTCCTTAATCATTTTGGTCTCTTGCCATTTCGGTCCATTGCTATTTCTTTACCGGCCACTTTATAACTTGGTTTCTGATTGATGAAGGCCCACTAAACGCTGTAAGCTCAACATTGTTCGGGCCTTTTTTAATATTTTTAGTCTCCTGCCCCCCTTCCCTCAAATTTTATACAAAGCTGAATATAATAGTCCAATAAGTTTAATCTATTGTAACTCGTGATAATAAAATCACAGCGAGTTGTAAATTTGATTAAACAATGTTATATAATTTTACACTGTCTTTATTATTATTATTTAACAGAATAAATATTTTAAGTTTTATCATATATTTTTTGTATTAGGTATTTTATCTATACTATAAACTATTATTTTTATTGATTAACTTTTGTTTTTATTGATTAACTTTTATTTTTATTAATTGTTTTCGCACATTTTCTTAGAATCTTTAAATTAGTGATTTCGTAACTAGGCGTGCTATAAAAAATTTTTGTTAAAAAAATAAAAATGCTTTAACGACCTTTTTTTATGTAATAATTATTGGTTGCATTTTTTTTTAACAGTTTTCTCACCTTATGAAGACAATTTATTATTATTCAAAATGTATTATTATTCAAAAATTGTTATTTATTTCAAAAAAGGAAATTATTATTATTATTATTATTATTATCATTATTTTGAAAAATCAATTAGTAACGTAACGTAATAATTAATTAAACATAATAATGCAACACTGTAACAATGCGTAAAAATATTTCTTAACAGGTTTAGGTAACATTATTATCCAGATGCAGATTTAAATTTTTTGAAACAAAGTTATAGTTTACAGTTCGCAAAAATCAATCATATATTAATTATTATATTTAAAGAGTAAGAAAAATATGATAAACTAACCAATAAATGAATAAATAACATATTTATTTTGAGAATCCTTATCATTTTTATACATCCTAATGAAGTTAATAACATTATAGTAGCTGAAATTTAAAAAATATGTTTTTTTCATTTTTGCTATAACTTCTATATAGTTCTTGTACTAGATTTTAAACAAGCAATTGATAAATAAGTCACTTAAAAAATTAATAGTTAAAATAATTTTGAATCCTTATTAATAAATATGTTTGATAAAAAAAATTTAATTTTTGAGAATTTTTTAATTTAACAACATAATTATTAATGCTTTCAAATTTTCTAAGATGATGTTAATCATTTAATAAAATAATGTATAACATTAAGTAAATAACAAATCAAAACCGTGTGCCGAGAATTTTTAAATACTTTTTTTTATGTTGGTGTTCCTATAAAACTGGAAATATATGCATATAAGTATCAGCTAAGTACTACGATTAACCTCTTTTAAGCAAAAATTCTGCATGTCAATCAATTGTCAACGCCCATCTGAACAAATAGTCATCTTTATACAAGATAGCTAGAAGAGCTAGGTAGTTAGTTTATTCTACGTATCTTGATCTTTATACACTTGTCAGATGAAACCCTTATTCTTTGCAATGCCCTTTATACTCTGGAATTCAAATGCGGACGGGACGGACCTCCCACATAATCGCTGGCATTTTTTAAAAGAAATATGAATGTTTAGAAAAGAACAGCATTTCTCGGTGTTTTTTATTCCTCTTGCTGTTATCTTCATTTCAAACGCTTTTAGTATCAATTAAACCAGTATAAAAAGTAGAATGGAATATTTTTTATCCTTATTATTACAGCTTATGAATGACATTGAAATATTCAAAACTTATAACATAACTAAATAAGATTGTTAGATAAAATATTTACCACCTAGACATAATATTTTAAATTACCTTTTTTAATTTAACTTACTTTGACAAAAGGCTTTTTTTTCATATTTTTTATCAGGGTTTTTATATTTTAATGTTAAAAATAATTATTTTATATAATAATATCAGCTTTAAATGAAATGACAAATTTCAATATGCATTACATTAATAATTTTGTAATCAGTTTCCTTAAGCTGTTTTTAGAAAATTTAACAGATGTGTTGTATAAATGTGATATATGCATAAAAGTATGGCAATATAATTTTTTTGCTGTTGCCGTTGTTTTGGAAAACATTAATAAAAACAGGGAAGCGTCAATATAATAAACATTCTAGATTGTAATAATAACAATAAAAAAAGAACTGTTGTCATGAAAAAATAATTGCTAATAATTCAAGATGTAATTCATTTTTCTAAAATGTAAAAAAAAAAAAAAAAAAAAAATCTTTAGGTTACAAATCATTTTAATAATTATTTCTGCTCGTGTCATATATTTATGTAATAAAATAATTGCAATGCTAACTACCTCCACATGTTGCAATCTGGAAACTCTTTCCTTAATTTAAAAACGGAAAAGTTTAAAAGGAAAATAAATGCTACTAACTAAAAACAATATATAAAAAATGTCATAAACAAAAAGAGGATTCAATGATAATTTTGGCACAAGCGGTAAAATACCACCAGATACAGATGTTTTTTATTTCTTTCAACATTTTTGCTCCTATGTGGGAAGTGGCGGGGGTGCAAAATAATGAAACACTTATAATTCTGAAAATTGGCTTCAGCGATGAAATCCTATAATATGCTAAGTGTCAGAATATAAATTCCATATAACAATAACTCTTTCTTTTCTCCTGGCAGTTTAAAAGCCTTTGTCTCCCTGGAGAAGAAACATGCATCTCCAGGAAAGTTAAGAAATTAAAATTCAGAAGTTAAAATTTTACAACTATTATGGGGTGTGTTAATATCATAAGTTAATTGGGTTATTTTATAAATTTAGTTATCAGTTTCCAAGTTAACTTCCCCGTTTCCTCGTTCAAGAATTCAAAACATTCTGTCAATTTTAAAAAATGCCATTCATCTGTGAAATTTTTTCAGAAATCTCCTTCGATTTCTAAATAATTGATCAAGTTTTGGGGTACTTGTTACTTCTAATTAATCGCATTACACTAAAATTTTATGCGACTTTCAGTTAAAAAACCAGTGTTGAATTCAGACACTTTTCTCCGGGAGGGACTTCTGTGGCTCCGGGGGAGATTACACTTTTTTACCACTGAAAACACAAAATTTCAAAATTTCCGGGGGGGGGGGGGTAATTAATAGCTCCGAGGGTAATGACCTGCCCCTGAATTCAACACTCTAAAATGTTCCTTATAAAATTATGTCAGATATTTCCAGTGTACAAAATTTCAGCTTGCTGGAGAAGGGACCGAAATGTCTCGGGACCGAAATGACCATGGACCGAAATGTCTCGGGACCGAAACGTCTCGGGACCGAAATGGCCAGGGAGCGAAATGTCTTGGGACCGAAACGTCTCGGGACTGAAATGTCTTGGGACCGAAACGTCTTGGGACCGAAGTGTCTCGGGACCGAAACGGCGGGACCGAAACGGCGGGACCGAAATGGCGGGACCGAAACGTCCTGCTTCCGAAATAAATACCCTTTACTTTTATGTTTGTTTCAATAGTTTAAGTTTCTAATTTAAATACATTTAATATCTTTATTTCAATATATAAATCTAACAAAAATAAATATCTTTATTTTTACCTTGATTCATTAACTCCCTTAAGCATCAACATTAACCAACGTAACAATCATATTTCCCGGTATTTTCTTTTCCTTCCATTCACTAAGCTTACCGGCAAACATCGTCACATCAATATTGTTGACTGACAAGTTACGGAGAAAGGTGATAGATGGCGTGACATGCCCGACGGCACGTGGCTCTTTCCTAGCGTGGCCGATCGGCATTGGTCCGATCTCACAGGTAACTTCTAGAAACGGAAGGTGGCGTTTCCCGTCAATGAAAGATGACGTAAGTGGGTGTTGCCGGTAGCTATTTATAGCAGAAGGAAGGAACGGGGAATGATGCTTTTTCGCTCTGGTTTTAAACTTTTTGTTACGTTTTTGGTGTCTAATGTTTCGTCCTCATATTTTGATAATATGAATACATCGCCGGTGTTGTATGGATAAAGTTGTTAAGCTGCTATGAATTAAATAGTGAGAAAGCTCAAACGAAGCAATGGCTTGGAAGTTGGAGATCAGGAGATTAGCGTATGTAAAGAATATTTTTGGAAAACTGATTTATCAAGTTGGACTGTCGCTGATGTAGTTATGGATTCATAAGAAACTCCAAGGGCGAAAACAACCATTGCCGCCAACAGCGTGTATTTTTAAACAGGTTTTTCCTTTTTTAAATGTTTTTAGAAATAATCACTTTTACCTTGTCTTTTTCTTCTCCTATTTTCAAAGTACAGTTTTTCTTTATTGTCCCAGATATTGGTCTGGTCGAATATTAATCTAGCCAAGCTTATCTTTTTATCAAAAATGATTCCTTTAATGCTTTAGTGTTGTGGACTGGATCCAAAGGAACCAGCGGATGTTTAATCCGGTTTTGGTGCTACGGATCGACCGCGGCAAGAGTGGTTTCGGACCCGTGCTTTCTGGATAGCCGTGCCGGGTACTGGAAGTTGTTGTGTGTCGGTAGCATTGAAATTCTTTTTCAACTTTTAAGGAATTCTAAAGACGGTACTCGCTATGAATTTCCTTGCAAGATTTTTTTTACTTTAGTATAGAAATTCATTTTTGTATTCTTTTTCTCTCCCTCCAAACATAGTCCTAGGTGGCAGTGACAGGACAAAGTTGGGGAATGCCATTAGTGGCAGTAATGGTGTTATTGGAAAACATTCCTGGTGGCAGCATGGAATGTTTTAGAGAAATCTTTTTCATAATTTAGTTTGGCTAGCCTGAAGTTTACTTTTTAGGGGAGGAGATGACATGGGTAAAAATAGAATCATTTAAATTTAATTAAGCTTAATATAAGTTGATATAGGAATTATACTTGTATAAATTTAAATGCAGTTTGGTCTCTTATTGAAAAGAATTAGTTAAATGGATTTAATATGGATTTAAATTACAATAGATAGTTTATTTGGTGCTCTGGTCCATCCAATTTGAATAAACATTATTGGTCTTTATTTTAAGTGTTAAGTTATTTGAGCATATGTTAATGTCTTTTAATTTTGATACTTTTTTAAATCTATTATGTTTTTATTTGATTAAATAAAAACTAGTTATTTGTTGATAAATCTGTTTGATTATTTTTCTTTCAAATACATTTCTTAAATTACAAGGGCATACTTTACAGCCTAAGCGCTCTGCATGCGTCCTTGCTCTGCTTGTGTAAATACTTTTTAGACTATCCTTGACTTCAAGGATATCAGATCCACGGCCGCTACAAAGGGAACCTCCCATCTGTTAATAATTATAAAAAATTGTGAGAATTTATTTCTTATTAAAAAAATTCATTCCCTTGTCAGATGTTGGCTAACACTCCATGTTTTTTATTAACTCTCACTCCCAAGCGATGAGAACCGTGTTTGTTTTTGAAGGGTGATAGGTTCTTCTCCTGAGTCTCTAGAAGGAATTTGATTACTTTACTAGAATTCATTTGATTTTTGGAACGGACATTGATGTGCCTAAGAGCACCATGTGGATAGAAATGGTCAGCAGCCTATGACCAAGCCTGGGTGATTTGCGTCGGCAATGAAAGGTTCAGAAACTTTTAACTACGTCTGGTGAGATACCTAAGTCTGTCCTGTTTGCAGAAATTGACCGTATCCTGTGATCAAGCCCGGGTGCTTTGCGTCGGTAACGAAGAGTTCCAGGTGAGGATCAACCCTGGTAACGAGAGATGATGTTCCGCACTGTGGTATTCATTTGAACTTATAAAGAGGAACTCGTGTGACTCTACATGTGCCAAAAATGTCATTTAAAAGATTGAAGTAAAATTGGAACAATTTTAATGGAAATTTAATTCACTCATTTATGTGAAAATGAAGAAGTAAATTTTTATATTGCTCAACATTGGTAAGTGTTTATTTTATGTTTGGAAATCCCTAGATTAATTTGTTCTGTAATGTTTAAGATTAAGCAATTCACTCATATCGCATGAATTTCTTTCATGAGTATTTTCTGTTTTTAGGAAGTTCAGAATGTCAATATATGTGTTGTTTTCAGCTTATAAGATGCAAAATTTTAGTTATTCAATTAAAGTAAATAAATTTTAATTGTTATATTTGTAAATAAAATGTTAAATTTTGGCAACTTATGTAGTAGTTTGCTTAATTTTGGAATTCTTGTTTATTATTCTTGTTAGATAATATCAAGATTAAAATAATTGAAAATACTTATTCATTTACTGAAATGTTTCATATTTTCATATTTGACGAAATTGTTGTTGGAGCATCATAGAGAACATAATGCTATGGTAATTGCCGAAACGTCAGTGAAGGCTTACTTTGGAGACACGAAATTTTTTTGTGTCTGTCTGTCAGTCAGTCTGTGTGTAGCACGATAACTACCGCAAAAAACATCCGATTGGCTTGAAATTAAGTGGGTATGTTAGTGAGGCACTGGGATTAAGCTGTATAGTTTTTTGTAAGATTTGATTCATTCGTTCCGAAAATATAGAATATTATATTTTGTGCAATAATGCTTTTCTATGGCAAATCCAATGATTTTTAATTTTTTTTTTTCTTGAGAGAAAATGTCACATTTCATTAATGGAATTCAGTGATAAATGCATACTGAAATTTACCAGTTAAATTATTCGTATTGTTTTGAAATTTTGTCTACACATTTGTCAGATTTTTAAAATTATTACTGTCAATTTTGGAGATTTTTTATAAATGTGTTCCAACAATATAAACTAATTTGTTTTGGAGATTTACTTATTTCAAATGTATTTATTTCATTTTCTTTATTTTCTGTTAATGGTTGCTAAGCAACCATTCATCATAATCCTTATTTTTATAATGTTATACATTTGAATGAGTGTACGAAAATTTAAGGCAAAACTGCTGAATTAATGTCTTTGTATCTTTGCATATAAATATAACATAACACAGAAAAGAACATAGGCTATGTTTTATTAATTTTATTCACATATTTTCCTAAATAATTCAAAATTTCCATCTTTTTCATGCAGAATCAATAGCGATTTTTTAGATAAAATTTAACAAATTTCCTTTATTGTTGCCCCAAAAAAAAAATCAAAATATGGAATAATTTTTCAACGTCAATAAGTTTCAATTGAGCAATTTCCATTCGAAAAATTAAACTAAAAAAAAAAAATAAATATGACGTCAGAATTAAAATAAAAATATAGTACTTTGTTAAATATTAAACACGGAAATTTGTTTCGTTAATAAGAATTTTTCTGACAAAAATGGGGACATAATTAGAAGTAAAAGAAATACAAAATAATTATATTTTTAACAGTTATTTCACCTGATAAAATTTGACGTCATAATTGAAATAAAACAGGTATTTTATAGTAGTCGTAAACAATATTAGAAACATGGATAGCAATAACTCATGAATAATGACGTCATTGCCGAAACTTCAGTGAAGGCTTATTTTGGCGACACAAAATTTAATGTTTTCCGCCTGTCAGTCTGTCTGTCTGTTTGCGATAACTGCCACAAAATGCAATCAAAACATCTTTTTTTCGGAAACAAAATTGTAAAACCCTAGATTACTGAGTTTACACTTTCAAAAGTTCCCGATTCATCAGATTAAGTGTTTGTGGTGGGCAAGTATGTAGAAGTATGAGTATAATGAAAAATGCTTATTAAAACTGTTACTTATCCTTATAAATCAAAATGTATAAAGAAATACAAGATATACGATAACCATTAGCAAATAGATAGAAAGTTACAAATTTAAGTTTAATGAGATTGTGGGGGGGCGGAGCCCCCCCTGAAGAAATCTACTATGTTATAATAAAAAAACAAAAATAATAGATCATGAAAATTTCAGAATATCCTAACATAACTAAATCTTTAATTTAACGCTTTTGATGGCTGAAAACTTCTTATTCTTATTTTATTCTTATAAATAATTACGTAATTTGGAAATTTTAAATTACAGTTTCCAGGAAGTTGAATATTACCCAAAGTGTTTAAAAAAAAAAAAAAATGATGTGCAAAGCTGACGTTGATGCTCCTGATCTGCAGATTTACTAGTTAAATTTATATACGAGAATGAGACTTCCTTTTAATGTTATAGGTAATTCTGAGATTTATTGGATTCATTTAACTTAGAATAATTTTGAGTAAATTTAATGTATCAAATAAACAGATAATTATAATTAATATATATATACATATATATATATATATATTTCACCAAAAAAAAAATAATAATAAATAAAAATAAATGAAACATAACATTGTAAATGAAATTAGTGAAAGGATTATATTATTAAATATATTTTAAATGAAATACAAAAAATTGCCATGGGTACAATGTTTGGTGATGCGCCAAATTAGCATAAAAATACAGAGTGCTTGATTTATCGGCACAGATGTCATATATACACACCACATTGGTGCGATTTTTTTTTTTTTTTTTTTTTTTTTTTTTTTGTGCCAATTTGGCAAAAACTTCGTTTTCAATACCAGTTACATATATTTTTTTGAAAATTTTTCTATTATTTTAAAAAGGGAATCCATAAGAAATAAAAAAAGTTTGATTAATAATTACAGAACAAAACAATTTATATCATTTTAAAAAAGAAAATAAAAGTAAATAAACATTTTATTAAAGAATAAATAACAATTGCCGGGTTATCATGTGAGGCATATATTTGCCTTTTTGTTGCAATTCCACCAACGTGGTGCGTATATGACATCTGCTCCTAATTCTTTAGCAGAATCTTCTAATTTAGTAAAAAAATTGAGCATTTAAAATAAATTATGAATAAAAACAATGTGATTTAATGCTTCGTATGCATTTAAGGGAGACCAAACTGGTCGCCAAGGGCAGCTATTATTGAAAAAGTTTGTATATCTCTTATTAACCCATTATAATATATGTTATCCTATTTTCAATAAGGTTTATTTGAAATTTGTACAACAATTTTTGAGATTTTCACAATTTTTTGTGAAGTTTTAGAATTTTTTTTCATTTTTTAATGATTTTTTTTTTTAAATATGTATATATCTGTGAAAAGAAATCGGTTTCAAGCATTTACTTAATAGTAAATTTTATCTTCTGTGATTTTTAGACATTCCTGAAAGAATGTTAGTTTTTTACCCTTAAAAAATTATTTAAATATGCCTGCGCTTTTTTTTTTTTTTTTTTTTTTATTGCAAATTGTGTCTCTGGCATAAAGAGTTTGCTGTATTAGGGTGTGTGTGTGTAGGATTTTATTTCTACATTAAGATTTTTATTTCTACTTTATATACAAATAGAAGCAATTTATTTAATATAGATGAACAAGTGTATTTCACCAGTTTTGTTTTTATGGCTATTATCATTTGACAATAAATCTTACTTTCTTTATTAAATTATCCAAAAAAGTAGTACTTCTGGCATAAAAAGTTCCATTTTGAAATACGGGAAACTGGTTTCTAACACACTCTATAATTCTCTCAATTTCAAATATTTCTTTCATTTGTATTGTTGGTTGTTAGTTATTGTTTCAATTATTTCTTTTAGTTCTGCTAATAAATGTATGCTGAGTGTTGCTAAATATGCTGCTCAACTAGAGCAGTATGAGAAAGCTATCAATATATATGAACAGGTAAATGTTTTCTGTTTTATCATATTTATATACAAATATTTATTGTAGAATAAAATTTTTA
The DNA here is from genome assembly GCA_964019185.1 of Maratus speculifer. Lineage (NCBI taxonomy): Eukaryota > Metazoa > Arthropoda > Arachnida > Araneae > Salticidae > Maratus > Maratus speculifer. The sequence continues at coordinate 117,939,349 of OZ025294.1, read as the reverse complement.
AATATCATTGGCTGATTAAAAAAAAGTTAATAAAAATGTTCAAAAACTCACTTTTAATTTCAAATGTTTGGTATGTTTTTGGCAAGTATTCTAAACTAACAATTTTAATCTTTCCTTTTTTTTGTTCATTTCATTAATTTTCCTTTAGTTTAAAATTGATGTGCTACTAATCTTTGAAAAACTTAATTGTGTCTGTTTATTAAATATAATTTTATCTTATAAAAGTTTGATTTGTCCAAAAATTCTCGTTTTACAAAATTATTTATTTAATATTGTTTTCAATACTTCTGTTATTTTTACTTATGAAATGTAAAAATATGTACCAAGACATTAAACATTTTCTTAAATTTTCATTTATAAGCAATTTTAGAATAATTATGTTAAATCTGTAAAGTATGAAAATTATTACAAAGCATACAGTTAAAGAAATACCTTTTTCATTTTTTATGTAGTATAATAAACTTAGATTTGTACTTTTCTGATCGCAACAGATATCAGTTTTAGTTTTATGGCAAGTATAGTAAACTGCTAATTTCTCTTAAAAGTAGTAATCTGATTATAAATTTAGTTGTTTCTTTTTATATTTCCTTTTTCAATGACTGGATAATTTATTTCTTCAAAAATATTTAATGGCTTACACAGTTTTGCAATTTTCAAATGATAAATGCTTTGAGTTAAAAATCTTCTTAAGCAAAGATATAGTTTATATTGTAAGATTTGTTCATAAAAGGTAATACTGAATTTTTTTTATTAATTATTTTAAGGACCTAATTAGCTCTGTAGCCAAGAAACCAAAATGTGTACCCTGAATCCTGATTTCATAATTCCTGCATTCCTTTAATAACTGCTGCCTGATTTATATCAGGGTTGGCAAGTTTCTTCCGCAGTGGAAAAAAACATGGAAAAAACTGGCCGGAAGAAATGGAAGGAACTGTTTTTCTTTTAAAACTTACCATATATTTTCAATTTTGTAATGTATAATAAATATCTTCTTCCTATAATCTTATATGAATTAATTCCATTGGATCAAAACAAATTTAATTAAATATATATGCCAAATTAATAATTACATCAGTTTTTTAGCCAAGATCACACACAACGCCTGAGGAAATATCTTCAATCATTGACTAAATTAAAAGAAATTTTATCCAAAATTAATTAAATGTTATTCATTTCAATTTAACCAAGATATTTTTTAATTATTAAAATTTCTGAAACTAGTAGTAAATAGTAGGGATTCTTTACCAATGGTAGAATGGAATCCATTTAAATAAAAGCTTTTAATTTACATCAATTTTATTAATGTAAATAATATACAATAATTATTCTTATATTAAAGGCTTAATATTAAATTTTTATCAGAGATCAATCAAAAATATGGTTTCATTTTCGGCCCAAAATAATGAGTTTTGCCAAAAACATGGCTGAAAATTCCGCTTCACTGAAACTCTCAATATTCCAAAATTCTTGTTTCTTCTTTCGGAAATTTTCAACATTAGTCATTGATGTGAACTGTATCAGCTCTAAAGAGAATGTTGCAATGAACTTCGTTGTTTATTATTATCAATCATGAATTACCAATCATCTTACAGAAAAATTTAGTTTAAACTGCATTAGTGTTTCAAATATTTTTTGAGAAAGTTCTAGAATAATAAATGATCATTTACAAAAATCCTTATAGAAGAAAAATCAAGATGTGTATACTTAAAACTAAAATATTTTTTAATTGAATGAAATTTGTATAATTAGAAAATCTTCTTGTGTCATTGATGAATTAATTATATTTTTTTGTACATGAAAATAAAGTTTTTGGATAATTAACAATTTTGCATAATTAATAAATAGTATACATATAGTTAATTTACTTTTATGTATGTATATTACTTTAGAACATACAATTTAATTACTTAATTTTCTTATGTTTTTATTTTTGGCTGAAACTGAATTTTCTGAAAATAGGTCTTGGCCTTAGAAATCTGTATCGGTTGATCTTAGTATTTAAAAAATTAGTCTTTAAAATTCTAATTTTTCTAAGTACAATGCAGTAAATGCAGCATAGTAAGCAAAAAAGTTTTTTAGCAGTAGGATGCTGCAATCAGTTTCTAAACTTTAATTTGATGAATGCAAAAAAATGAAGATTTTTTTTTTCCAATTCCTACACTTCAAGATAGTTTAAAAGCATTTTGACATACCCATAGATATTTTTAGAACACTACAGCATTGAGATATTCATGCTTAATTACAAATTTATTTATTTACTGTGTTGTGCAGTTTAAAATAGGACATTTTTATATAAAAATAATATTTTTTTATGTGAAAAATAAACAATTTGTAGGTGTTTTTTTCCCCACAGGACATTTTTATTATATAAAAATAATTTTTTTATATGAAAAATAAACAATTTGTAGGTGTTTTTTTTTTTTTTTTTTCACTCTTTTTACATAAATAGCGTAATTAATAAAAAATAACATCCCTCGACCTCTAGAATAATAAAAATCCATCACCTGAAAATGTAAGCTGAACCCGAAGTTTGTTATTAAAAAAAAAATAACTTATCTTTGCAATAAAAAAAAATTTTATAATTAAATTTTCCAATTTAGATTTCTTGTAATTATACTTTAATTCTTTTATATAGTTAATTTACTTTAACTTTGAGCATTTGTTTTGGTTTCTGGTAGCTTCTTCAATTTCTTCTAGTTTTTTCCATTTCTTCCAGTTTCTTCCGGTTTTTTCCAGTTTCTCCCACTGTCCTGGAAGAAATAGGTTTCTTCCGGAAGAAACCCAACCCTGATTTATATACTTCCTGTGTATATCTATAGATTTCCGTGAATATCCTATGAATTATGTTTAAGGTATAGTCCATGTCAATTCAGGCAGCCAAAGAAAAAAATCTTACCTTCATAGTCTTAAAATTTTTTTGAGTAAACGTATGTTAAAATTCAGGAAAAAATAAAATAGCTGTATATTTTTGTTTTGCCCATACAAAATTCCTTGCCCGAAATACAAAGTTCAAAGATGATTTTTTGGTCACCATTTCCCAGTCGCAATTTTTGATAAAAATTTTAATGTGCTCTATCTCTGGAATGGTGCAGGATATTATGTTGCATTTTTTATTTTAAAGATATTTTTCTGCCTAAAAATATGTATCCCATTTTGAAATATATTTTTTATTTTGCTTGTTTCAGCCTTCCAATATATATATATATATATATAATACCATTAAAAGTAGACAAGATTCACCAATAGATTTTATCAATAAAACAATAAGCCAAAACGAAGAATTAGAATTGAATTGAATTGAATTATAATCAAATAAAAAAATAGTGTAACGAGTAAATCTGAAAAAATAAATAAATAAAATGAATGCAAATAGAATTTGTAGCTCCAAAAGCAGAATCATCAGGCCCCAAATGCTCTGGAACTACAAATGAAGTGTGTGGTTTCATACACGTATTAGCCATGAAATAGCAAAATAATACGTATTTGGGGCTACCAGCACACAAAAAACAAATTATTAAACAAGGAAAAAGATATTTTACAAAAAGGACTATATATATATATATCAAAACAATTTTTTTTCTAAAAAATGCCAATCCCAAAATTTTTATTTTTTTTACTGTTGATCAATACCATTGAGTACTACCTTCATTGTAGAGGAAAAGTTTGAGTTTTGAGTTTAAGAAATTTTAGAAACATTTCAAAAATTCAGAGTAATTTACAGGAACTGCATATTAACAGTTCCAGTAAAAGTCTCTAATCATGTGTCATTAATTCAGTGATATCCCATGATAGGTAATGATTCTAGCTTGCCCTGGTAATTATGTTCTTATAAAAATGGATTCATATTACTTCCGTACTACTAAATTTAATATATAGAAACATAATAAATATTGCATTCATACCTGTTTGCCCAAGGGTGTAATACTTATTGCACCAAGATCTAAATGTTTATAAAACTAATTATAGTACAAAGGCACCTTATTTGTCACATTTGACATTAATTTCTAACTTGTTTAGGATATGCAGTAAGCTGCTCATAGTACAAATAAACAAAAATTCAGAGACTTTTACTGGAACTGTTAATATAGTTACTGTAAAATTCTCTCAAATTTTTAAATGTCTCTAAAGCTTGTTAAACTCAAATGTGGAAGCTCTCCTTTGTAGTGAAGACAGTACTCAATGATGTTGATTAACAGTTAAAAAATCAAAATCTTTGAAATTGGCATTTTTGAGAATTTTTATTTATTTATTTATTTATATTTTATTATTATTATTATTATTATTTAGAAGGCTGCAGCAAAAAAATTAAATTTTTATTTTAAAATGGAGTATATTTTTTTAAACAGAAAAATATTAGCTTAAAAAAATGATAAATAAAAAGCCACAAAATATATTACACTGTTTCAGAGATATTTTTATTGAAAATTGCGAATGGGAAATGGTGCCCATGAAGCCATCTTTGCAACCTTGTGTCTCAGGCCTTTTGAGCAAAACAAAAATATGCAAGTATCATACTTTTTTCTGAATTTTAATATACATTTAATTCAAAATCATCTGAGAGTATGAAGGTAATCCCTCTGCTTGAATTGACATGGATTCAACCTTAATTGCTTTTATATAGAGCCATTCACACACAAAAAAAGGACAGATGTTTTTATCAGTGCTAAATGAAACCACTTTATGTTGGCTGTGCAATAAAGTACTGATTACTTTTATTGTTTGTGAATTTGCTCTATATTTTGTATATTTTACTCAATCTACATTTTGCTAAAACAATAATTGTACTTTCCATTATACTTATGTCTTTAAGATTATGATATACCTGTTTTCTAAATTTGCTGCTGCCATTGTTTATTATGATATTTGCAAATGACATCATTATTTGCTTTCATGCTAATATTTACAGTTAGCATATTTATCTAATGCAGTGTCAGGAATCAATTCAGGCAAAATTTGGGACCTATTTATGGCCTGTTCATAAAAATCCATTTGATAAAAGAGGCTCCTTCATAAAATTTCTTTTAATAAAATATACCCCTTCACAAAATCCTATTTCATAAATTCTCTTCATTAATTATTTTCATATTGTTAGGTTTTAAAATGTGTAAATTGCTAAAAAACCAAGTTCACCAGAAAGAAATACTTTAGCAGAAGGATTTAGATAAGTTATTATTTGAGGTCTTCAGTAGGACACTTTACCTTTTCAATTTTGTCGCAGTCCAATGATTGGGTCCAAGGTTTATCAAGAGGCAAACTTTGGACTTTAACATTAGGGATGCATCTGAGCTCTACTATACAGCACTATTGGGCTGCATGATACACTATAGACAAAAATACATAGTAGAAAGTTATATGTTATAACTTTGTTTGGGAAATAAGGGATAGATGGTTTTTCTTATAAAAATTTTGAAGGTTTAGGACATATACTGCCATATACCCTTCATTACTTTCCTGGTTTCATATTTGGGTTTTTGTTTCTTCATGAAAATAAAATGTTCGATAATTATTTCCTGTATATTATGAAAATCTATTTGCACCTACTTATCCCTTTTTTTATGAAAATTTCATAAAAAGGGAGAAAAATATTGAAGAATTTGTTTGAAATTGCTTCAAATTAGAAACAAAATTGTTAGATTTAGAAATTTATGTCTGTAATTGAACTATCTTGTGACTCAGCACTTGGAGACATTTTTGACAGAATATCATTGATGGATGTTTCATTTCTGGCTATGTTCACAACAGTAGAACCCAATTTTATCTAAACTAGTTATTAGGGATTACTGTAATACTTACCCATCATGGATATGCATACTATAAAATATGAAAATAAAACATGTGTAAACTATTTATAAAATGCATCACAATTCCAAAATAAAATTTAAACATATATTTCAATATTTTTATTATATAGTAATGCTCTATTATTGCAGAATTGTAGGTACTACTTGATTATCCCATCGACCCATTTCGATAAATTATATAAATTGCCAAACTACTCGTAAATTATATATGGTATAATTTTTAAATGTCAAGTGCATGTGACATTTTTTGGTAAGTTGTTATTGGCATTATCTTAGTTTGGTGATAATTTTTTGATTAACATAATAATCAAGTAGTAAAAGAAACATCATTATTTCTCCAAAAATGATAAGCCTATCAATTAACAGTTTACTGACTTGGATGAAGTGTCTCATTTCCAATTAAAATATAGATATGAATTGAAATTTGAATGAAATACAGGGTCATGAAAAATCAAGGAATGTGGAAAATAGGATTATAAATATCTCAACAACTAATTATCCAATCAATTTCATTCTTGATGCAAAATTTATATTTTTTTTATTGTCTTTGACAACTACTACTTATTTTTTTTTTTTTTAATCTACTTTTCACCAGAATGAATATTTTGAGAGTCCAAAAAAATAGATACAGATAATCAAGGTTACTGATAGTCAATAGGTTTCGTCCCATTATTACATACTAAGTACACACCAAATTTTAAGTCTCTATCTCAATTTGTTTGGGAGATAAAACATTTACAAACAGATAAAAAATTAGCCCTTTTTTTTCTAAAAATGTTTTTTGGAATATCCAGTGTCTCAAACATAAAAATCCATCAATTTTTTTTTTTTTTTTTTTTTTTTCAATTAAAAACAATTGCAAGACTTATCCTATTTTGTGTATGATGGCTTTAAAACAATAACATTTTTAATGCATTTTATCTACGTCTGGGAATGTGAAACAAACTACTCAACATTTATATTAAAAAAAAAAAAAAAAACAATTGACTAGAATTTAAGCCAGACTTATAAATTAAATTATTGATTATTTTTCTGCAAATCTGAAAATATTGTTAGAAAAAAAACATCATTGCACTTCACACTAATTGGTTCATATTGATTTTTTCAAATTTTTGCAAAGACAAAATTATTTTCTTTAAATGAAAATATTTTAATTATTGTTTAGGATCCTTTAATTCAGTTTTATTTTATCAATAGATGCATTTTACTTATAATTATTGCAAATAAAAAAGGTTGGTAAAGAATATACATCAGTAAGTTCTTTGATGGTAAAGAATCGACAATGTTTTGTAGATTGCCAAATTGTTGGAACAGTCTTTGAATGAAAGTGATGATGAAAAAGACTGTACAATTGTTGAATTCATGCCATCTTTCAATGAAGCGCAAGCTATTCTGCAAAAACTGAAATTATTTATTCAAGAACATGAATTTTAAGAAAAAGAATTGAATACATTTTTAACGCTTGAGACTTCCTTGTGCATATTGCAATCTAAAACAAACATTCAAACCAAAATCACTTTTTTTTATGGCAAAATAATGTAATTTATTTTTGATTTTTTTATCAAAGTAACAAAATGTGTTATTATATACAAATGCTTTATTTTTCTATTTTATGTTTCATTTATTAATTTAAACTTTATCATTTTGATGATATTTTAAATAACAGACTTATATATATATATATATATATATATATATTTTTTTTTTTTTTTTTTTTTTTTTTTTTCATAACAGCATCCAGTTTCCTACTCTTAACAAAAATTTTTAACAGTCCTGTGAATTTCATTAATTCAAGGTGCCATTGTACATATATTAACTTGATGCCAGTTTGCAATTACTTTTAGTTGTGGTTTGTTAAGTATATGTATACATATATATATTTAAGTTAATGTGCTTTGTGATGCATTTTAAAACTTGCTTTCTCTTATATTTTACATACAGGTTGGGGAAGCTTCACTAGCTAGTCCTTTAATGAAATACAGTGCTAAAGAATATTATTTTTGTGCCACTCTTTTACACATGTGTGTGGACACTTTAAATGCCCAGGTAAATCTTTTTAGTGTTTGTGAAAACAAAAATTTAATGGGTTTTTTTTTTATTCATAATACTCAGTTATTCATAACATTGTTTATTAATTTCAGCAAGCCCTTAAAAAATATGAAGAAATTTGTCCTTCCTTCCGTGACTCCAGAGAATATAACTTTGTTAAGGTAAGAAAGATTTCATTTGATTGTTCTTTTAATGCTCTGTAATTCTTCCTTAACTTATATTTGTAAATAATAATATATAAATAAGAATAAGAATTTTTTGTTATTGCTGTTGTTTTAAATATAAAGTTAAAAAAGAAAAAAAACATATATTATCAATATATTATAGTAAAGATATCTTTTAATTGTATTGAAACTGATGATGATTAAATGAAGTAATTCATTAATATTGTGTTAGCATTTAACATCTCATGCCTTCTAACTGGAATCAAGTGTAATTATTTCAGAAGTGATAATGATATAAGTAATTATTTAGTTGAATTTTCCTAACTTAATAAAAATCAGTTTCTGATCCATTATTTAATTTGACACGTGTGGATAAAAATAATTTATAGTAGAAATCTCCTACAGTCTGAGTTGCACTGATTTTTTTTTTTTTTTTTTTTTTTTTTTTTTTTTTTATTTGACACTCACTCTGGGTGCAAACTTACTTATTTTTATTTTTTCAAGACATAACTTGTTCTTTCCTATCCCATATTAATCTTCTTTTTAGTGTATAGTGTAACCATGTCATTGTATTTTTATTTTACAGATTCTTTAGAAATTTATTTTGGTATATTAAGTTACATAGAATTATTTTTATATATATAAATATATATACATATTTTTTATGTAAGCTTCAAAGTTTTTCACTTTAAATTATTTCTAATGAATCTTCAAGTAAATGTATATCTCAAAGTAATCCATGTTAATTTATATTCCATGATTTGCAAACATATTAGCTAAAGCATGTTGTTCTTACAAATAAATATAACTAGTAAATCTACAGATCAGGAGCCTCAACGTCAGCTTTGCACATCATTTTTTTAAACACACTTTGGGTAATATTCAACTTCCTGGAAACTGTAATTTAAAATTTTCAAATCACGTAATTATTTATAAGAATAAAATAAGAATAAGAAGTTTTCAACCATCAAAAGCGTTAAATTAAAGATTTAGTTATGTTAGGATATTCTGAAATTTTCATGATCTATTATTTTTGTTTTTTTTATTATAACATAGTAGATTTCTTCAGGGGGGCTCCGCCCCCCCTGAACCCCCTGTAGTCTCATTAAATTTTAATTTGTAACTTTCTATCAATTTGCTAATGGTTATCGTATATTTTGTATTTCTTTATACATTTTTAATTATAAGGATAAGTGACAGTTTTAGTAAGCATTTTTCATTATCCTCATACTTCTACATACATGCCCACCACAAACATTTAAATCTGATGTATCAGGAACTTTTGAAAGTGTAAACTCAGTAATCTAGGGTTTTACAATTTTGTTTCCAAAAAAAAGAAGTTTTGATTGCATTTTGTGGCAGTTATCGCGGACAGACAGACAGACAGACAGAAGAACAGACTGTCAGGCAGAAAACAATAAATTTTGTGTCGATAAAAAAAGCATTCACTAAAGTCTCGGCAATGACATCATTATTCATGAGTTATTGATATCCATGTTTCTTGTATTTTTAACGACTACTATAAAATACCTGTTTTATTTCAACTATGACGTCAAATTTTACCAAGTGAAATATTGGTTAAAAATATAATTATTTTTTATTTCTTTTACTTCTAATTATGTCCCCATTTTTGTCAGAAAAATTCTTATTAACGAAACAAATTTCCGTGTTTAATATTTAACAAAGTACTATATTTATTTTTATTTTAATTCTGACGTCATATTTATTTTTTTTTAGTTTAATTTTTCGAATGGAAATTGCTCAATTAAAACTTATTGCCATTGAAAAATTATTATTATTCCATATTTTGAATTTTTTTGGCGACAGTAAAGGAAATTGGTTAAATTTTATCTAAAAAATCGCTATTGATTCTGTATGAAAAAGAAGGAAACTTTGAATTATTAAAGAAAATATTTGAATAAAATTAATAAAACATAACCTATGTTCTTTTCTGGGTTATGTTATATTTATATGCAAAGATACAAAGACATTAATTAATTCATCAGTTTTGACGCTGATTTCATTTAAATTTTCGTACACTCATTCAAATTTATAACATTATAAAAATAAGGATTAAGATGAATGGTTGCTTAGCAACCATTAAGAGAAAATAAAGAAAATGAAATAAGTACATTTGAAATAAGTAAATCTCTGAAACAAATTAGTTTATATTATTGGAACACATTTATGAAAAATCTCCAAAATTTACAGTAATAGCTTTAAAAATCTGACAAATGCGCAGACAAAATTTTAAAACAATACGAATAATTTAACTGGTAAATTTCAGTATCCATTTATCATTGAATTCCATTAATGAAATATGTCATTTTCTCTCAAGAAAAAAAAAAAAAAAAATGAAAATCATTGGATTTGCGATAGAAAAGCATTATTTCGCAAAATAAAATATTCTATATTTTCCGAACGAATGAATCAAATCTAACAAAAAACTATACAGCTTAATCCCAGTGCCTCACTAACATACCCACTTAATTTAGAGCCAATTGGATGCTTTTTGCATTAGTTATCGCGGAACAGACAGACAGACTGACAGAAACCAAAAAATTTCGTGTCTCCAAAGTAAGCCTTCACTGACGTTTCGGCAAATATTCTTTATGAATCATTTTAATAGCAAAAAAAAAGTTTAATTTTATTACTATTCAAAATATGTTGTGAATTACTCTGTTTTTGCAGAAAATTGACACTTGGTCAGTGTCCAGGCGCAAAATAAAGTAGCAACCAGTAAATATTCAAAGCAAAGTAAATGTGTTAATTTTATCATCATCCACCTCCTTAAAATAGATATGACAGTCTGTTCTAGCAGTAAAAAGTTTAACATACCATTTTTTCTAAAAGAGCACAAAATTTGCTATAAAATCTTTGATCAAAATCCTCAAAAAAGGAAAAACTTAATTTTTTAATAATTAATTTAATTAAACATATTTTCTGCATGTGAAATGCAGTCATACCTAGCTCATTTTGTTCGTATGGCATTTTTACTATCGATTTACATTTATAAAAAAGTTACAAGTCTGTAATGATGGGACTTTTGATGTCACCAGTTCCATGACTATCAGACCTTTTTGTGGGAGGGGGGGAGGGGGGTGATCCATTTTAACAGAATTTCAGTTTGTGTAAGCTTATAATTTGTAAAGCAACTAGCATCATATGTTATTCACTATTTTTAAAAAAATATCGCACATTTCTTCAAAAATTTCATGATGGGACTAAGGATTAAAAAAAAAAGTAATCCGGTTATCCACAGCAATATGTAATCCACATAACAAAAATTGCAACTTCTTTAACACATAATTTAAGTTTTATGCAGGAAAACACAATACTTCATTCTTTGGAATGCCATGATTTATCATAAATCTCAGCTTTGTTACTTCTAAAGAAAAGACTTTCTTTTTAAATATACTATATTTACTTGCATAATTTCTAAGATATCTATGATTATTTTTAAGTTAATTTAAATCAGCAATTAAATTGTGATTTCAATTAACAGATTTCTTTTTAAATCATTGATTAAAATCATAAATTTTCTAAATGTTTAAAGTGACATAAAAAATACTAAAATCAAAGATGAATATAATTAGGAAAGTTTCTAAAGCATGATTTGTAAGCTTTGGAAAAAATGGAAAAGATGTTGGAATTAAAAGTATTTATCTTCAAGGAATGAAAAGTGCTGGAAAATATCATGAATTTCAACAAATGTTCTCCGAAAAATATAAATTTCAACTATCATTCACATGAAAAAATTGGTAATTTCACCAAAGGATTGTTGAAAAGATGCAGATTTCATCATAAGATTATGGGAATTATCCAAATTTCGTCAAAAGGTCACAGAAAAAACATGTATTTCATCAAAAACTAGAGAAATAATGCAAATTTCAACAAACATTATAAATAGAGGGCAAATTTCATCAGAGGATCATAGAGAAAATGTAAATTACATTAAAAGATTGTAAAAATATGCATATTTCAGTAAAAGATTACAAAAAAATGCAAATTTTGACAAGGGATTAAAAAAAAAAAAAAAAAAAAAAAGAAATTGTAACAACAGTGCTTTTTTTTTTTTTTTTTCAAATGATCATGGAAAAAAAATTTAATTTCTTCAAACGATCTTGAAAAAAAGGAAAATTTCATCAAAAGATTGAGAATAAAAGTCAAATTTCGCCAAAGAAGGTAAAAAATAACAGAAAAATTTTCAAGGGTTGCAAAATAAGTGCAAAACTTATCGAAGGATTGCAAGCTGGAAAAAAAAAGAAAAATAGAAAATGCAACTTTTGTCAAAATATCCACGTAAAAGTGTGAAGGCATGGTTAAGCAGAATATCTCGCAGCCAGAAATCAAAAGAGTTAGTGAATAGAATATGTAGTTCATAGTTTTGTTTTAGGCTTAAAAATTCACAATTCAAAAGTTTGAATTAAAAATTATTTCTGCTATTTACATACAGCACTGTAAAGAAACGTCTCTGACATCCATAACATTTGTTGATTTATGGGACACACACAGTTTGCAGAATTTGCTCATTATGAACTATTTATTTACAATGACACAGACTAAATTATATACATAGCTAAGTGGGACAAAGCAATGATATTTTTTTAAAACAGAACAGAATAATCTCACTCACAGAGCGGAGTTGGAGAGATGGCACAGAACGCACATGCACTGAAAGAAAGCATAACATTTGGAAATAACGTTTTCTGCGATTCATCTGGGATCTGGCTACAACCTTACTCTGCACTTCTAACAGCAAACGGAAAGGTTTTTTTTACCCCCCCCCCCCCCCAATTGTAAGTCAAATTGCGAGTGCACTAATCCTCACTCATTGAATATTGATTTCTGAGCTGATTTTTGAGCTTTTCATATGGTTGATCAGCAGGCTGCTTGCTAATGATGTTGTCTGCTATTGGCGGCTCCTTGGGTTGCATTGATGAAACTGAGTAACATTATCAGTAATCCCTGCCAATTTAAACTGAGATTCTAAGTGAAAAAAAAAAAAAAAGCTTTGAATTATGATGAAATTTTTATGACCTTCTCCTTTTTTTTCCAATAGCACTCAATTTTATGTAATAGTTTTTATAATTTTTCTGTTGTAACAATCCTTTTATCTATGTAAGATAAAATCTTTTAATTTCAACACATAATTTATTATTATTTATTTAACTAAAAAGCTAAGAAATCAAATTAAATTTTTAGGCTGCACTTACATGAATCTAATAAGAATACAATTTTTCTAAAAAGCTGTTTTAATTATTTTTATGTGATAATAAACTTTTTAATATTAGATATCTTATTAGGTAATATTAAGCTATCTTATATTTTATAAATTGGCAATCTGTCAAACAGATAATTAAGCAGAGAATAATTAAATGACATAGTAAAACTTCTAGCATATCAACATAAAACTTTTGTAATTTAAAAACATTAATGAGTAAATAGCTTTAGCTAAATGTCAAACAAATGGTAATTTAAATGATGTATTGACAGTTTCACCAATTAAACCAATATAGGTTCTAGCATTTCTTAAATAAAACACTATACATATTTATCTATAAAAGATTAAGATACATATAAAACACTTTTTTTAAATTTAAAACTTATTATAAAAAAACATCTTTGGATTAAAACTGAACAAGCGTCACTGTAAAACAGTTTAAACAGCATTTGTAAAATATATCTGTCAAATACCATTTAATCATCCATGTACCTATAGGTACATGTCAATTAGCCGCAGCAAATTTTAGTGATCATTAAGTATAACAATTAAAAAACAAACTAAGATCAATGTAGAATAAAGATTTCTCAGTTTAAATATAATTTCAAGAAATTGATTTATATTAATTCTTAAAAAAACATCACTCACCTGTGGAGCATGGAACAAATTCAACTTTTTTTTTCTTTGTTTTTTGTCACTAGTATTACCTGTTTTGTATTCAGAAACAAAGCATTTATACCCTCATCTTAATTTATGAAATTTAATATCAATAATGGAAAATAAACAATTTTTAATTCGAACATTTGTGTCTTATGCATACATCATGATATTCTGCTAAAAGAAAGGTCGACCACGAATTGCAGCACCCTCAGTATTTATGAAAATGTCCCTTGCTTTTTTGGCAAATCATGTATAATTAAGTTTCCTTCTCCATAATTCTTCCTCTGTATGTATACAAACTTTTGAGATAATTATTTATCTGTTTTGCAAAGATAAACATTAAATTACTAAAAAATAAAGAAGTAACAATTTTTATTGCTATTGACCTGCATACATTTGTATTATTTTCATAGACTCTTATAGAAAAACTGGATGAACAGGATGTAGATGGATTTACTGATGCTGTCAAGGAGTATGACTCAATATCTCGTTTAGATTCTTGGTATACCAATATTTTGTTGCGTATCAAAAAGGGAATGCAAGAAAACCCTGATTTGTGCTAAATCATACTAAGTATTCTATGAACTTATAGCCTGTTGCACACTGCTGGGATAGTGTCTATACTATAGTGCCATATTGTTCTTAATTTACTTCTAAATATTCCAGATCTTTTTTTATTTCCAAGTGTTATATCAAATTATTAGATGTGCTTCCTTTTTTTTTTTTTTTTTTTTTTTTTTCTTGTTATATAGTTATTTTATGCTTGTTAAATCTGTTTGTTTTTTCTAGTTCCCATTTCTTTACTTAAGAAACATTCTTAAAAATATTCTGGAAAAATATTTAATATATATTTAAAATTGACTAAATTTCCTTCATAAAAGAACTTATAACTATTTATCTTTCATACAGCAGATGAACATTCCATGTTATTGATGGTATAATATTGATTTTGTAACTTTTATGGATGAAGGAAATTAACTAAAATTTCCTGATAAATGAAATGACATATAGTAAATAAACATTCCATATTGTTTCTGGTATACTTTATATTCTGTTATATTTTTTAGATACAGAAATTGCTGCTTTTAACATCTGATTTTTACTACTCTGATCTATTTTAGATTATAATTTGAGTCCCTGTATTAAAAAAAGTACATCTGAAAGTAAAGATTTTCTTTCTTTTGTAATATCATACACTTAAATAACACTTAATAAACTTTGTAATATAATACACTTATATCTGTATATAAGCTTATTTATAAAAGGCTAAATTATTTATTCTCATAAATATCATTGGTCCATAATAAGAAAAATTCAGGCTTGTGCATGTTTCCCTAAAAGAAAAAATATCTTTATTTATCTTAATAAATCTTATTTAAGTACATTGCACATTTTAAATAGTTTATCCATCTTTTATTATTCTGTTTCATGATTCATATTAAAATACTTATCAGAAATTTTTTAAAAGAACTTTTTTTTTTTTTTTTTCTTAAGCATTGCAAAAATGCAGCAATAGTCGCATTTTATAAATTAATTTAGTTTGTTTATGTCTAATATATATATATTAATCTTACTTTTACAGTTTTTAAAAGTAATATTGTTCTGATTCCTAGATGATGTTGTAAAATAAATTGTTTACTTTTTTGCTTTATCTTTTCACATATTATATTGAAGCACATACATTCTAAAAAGAGACAGAAAATATAAATATTTATAGAAACTATTACTCAAAGTATTAATGGTTTGGCTTGTTTATTCTCAAGTGTGCTATAATTCCTTGCATAATTGTCTAATAAAATGCCCAGCTTCAAGCAGCAGTTTTTAATGAGCATTGCCTGTAACATAACATATTGTCCACAATTCTCTCTCTTTTGTCACAAAATTTTATAAGTGAGAAAAATCTCATTTAAAAAAGTATTTGTAAAAAAGATTATTAAAAATTTTTGAAGTAATTTAATAACCAAAAAAGTTATAAATTTAATTCTGCAATGTAATTTGAGAATGTTTATATCAGTTTCCAAAACTTGCTGATATGTATAAAAAGAAAAAACTGGTGTTTAACATTTTTTTAAATGTTGATTAGTATTTCAGATTTTATATCACTATGTTCTAAAAATGGTATGAATTCAAGTTAATTTACTTTGAGAGTGAAAATTTAAAAAATAATTCTGAATGGGAACTTTTTTTTATATATAAAATTTGTTTCATTTACATAATTTATTCAGCAATCAGTTATCTTAAAGTTTTTATTTATTTTTCTCAACAAATTATTTTTTATACTTATGTAAAATTCTATATATATATAATATTTAAATCACTATATTCTATATAACATTCAATAAATGTGAGTAGAGTATCATTATAATGGTACAAAAGGTTGCCAGTATGTTATCTTTGATTTATTAAGTTCCTTATCTGTATTTATACTTTATTTTCACTGAAAATAGTCATGTATATATTATAGGCTGCATATATGTTTACATATTTATAGTTATTGTTAATAAAATATGGAAATTCTATTATAAATATATATTATATCTGTGTGTGTAAATTTCATGTTCTGTAACACTTTTTCTCATGTATGAAATGTTGCTAATTCAGCTGTACATTATATGCCTGTGTAATTTTAATGTACAATTTACCATTCCTGTTTTAAAAGTATGTATTTTGTAAATACACATTATTTTGTACCATTGCACATTTTTTCTTTTTTTCATTTAAATAACGCCAAAGTGCTTAACCTAGTTTTTTGTTTATTTTATCTTTCCTGAAATTTTGTTGTTTATTCTTTGTCTAATATTTAGCTTAAATACTTTTTTGAAACTTATTATATATTACACTGAGAGAAAAGAATTACAAATTTATCAGTCACTAAGGCATTGTTGATTAGTAAATTTTACTAAAACAATTTATATTTTCTGTTCCACAAAACGTCATTTATTTGTTTAACTAATTTCTTAATCTTTTTTTTTTTCTTTTCTTCTTGTTCCTGTTATTTAGTATAATTTATATAAAAAAGCATAATTTAATGCATTGTGCTTCACATATTTCATACATCATTCTTTTACATTGTTTCAAACTTCACATTCATTTTCTTTGTACTTAAAAACAAGTTTGTGCACCATGCAATAAATTTTTCTTCGTGAAATATACTTCAGATTTCATACCAGCTATAAATTACCTTACCTAGATCAGGACTGTTCAATCTAAGGGCTTACATGTTTCCTATCACTTTAACTTTCAATATTGCGATATTAATGGTGTCTTTTATGTTTGTTTGTTGCTAATATCAAATGCCTTAATTTTCTACATACAATCTGCATCTCAATAAATCTATTTCCAACCATACACTTCAACTAACAAAAAGTAAGTTATTTTTTACCTTGTTCTTAATTATTTAATTACAGTTTCTGGTTTGTAAAATACTTATTTTATACATTGGTTTTACACCAAAAATTACATAAACTCATTGATGAAAGAATGTGTTCAATACATTTCCTGTTAATATTGTGACAACCAATGTATAAGAATTTTTTTACATTGATGCCTCATCTTCTTAATTCACTTAATTATAGAACAATAATTGAAAATTAACCTTATATTTTGTGTTATCTATCTTTGAACAGTTATTAGGGATTTTGGGTTTTTATTCAAGAAGAAATGAAAATGATTACATACGAAAAATTTAATCAGCACAATATTATGTGACAAGTCATAATGTTCTGGCTGATGATCTTGATAATTTAAAAAAATATTTTAATTAGGAAGAAATTAAAGTTTATTTTCTGTGACATTTTATATTTTTATTGTGATTAATGTCAGTAATATTCATTTTCTAATATTTCTTTTGCAGTTATTGTTAGTATTAATACAGTGTATGTTTGGTCCTAATAAAACATTTTACCTTAAATGCAGCCCAAAGAAAAAGGTTGGACATCCCTAATCTAGTTTAAAGAAAATCCCAAAAGTAGTAATATTTAAAAATAGATTGTTTCTTCGGTCATCCAGTTTCATACTAAAGAAAACAAAAAAGTGTTGGTGTTTTTTGTATTTAAATAGATTTTTATGGAAAAAAATATTATATGTTATAAGTAACTTGCATATATTTTGTTATAAAAATTTAAGTGCCACTATTGTTGGACAAAGTGCAGCTAATAATATCTTTTGTGTAATTTGACCATTTTTTCCAGAATTGAGTTTTGTCTGTAAATTCTCCAATTTTAATAAGCAGCAATTCATTTATTGAAATTTACATTCCAGTGTTGCATGACAAATGTAGGTATGACATTAAATCTAATTAGACTCGCAATGGTGTGTTTTAAATAGTTCTTTCACTTTTAAGTAGAATGTAATCTTTTAAAAATTTTAAATTAAGCTTTCACAATTTTTACTTTTATTAATATATAGTAGTGATAATATAATAAAATAACTTCTCATTTTAGAATTGCACTTGATCAAAATTAAATTATTAAGAATATTACTCTTTAATTATAAATTTATTATATTGGTTTATACTTTTATTAATAAACAGTAATGATGACATAATAAAAAATTTTTTTTGTGTTAAAATTGAACATAAATTATTAAGTATATTGCTCTTTGATGATGAATGAATTATATGCAACAATTATTAATGAATTTTTTTAAATTGAGCGACATTTATTTTATTTTTCTGAAATTTTTATGCTTGTTAAAATTTATTAAATTTAATGAACTCCCTGGCCTGGATAATTATTCAGTTTGTTAGTTCTACTTCTTGTTAGCAATATGAATTTAAATTCATGAATAAAAATTCAGATAGACTATTTCTCGGGCATTATTCATCGTTTAACCTTTTCAAGCCCTTTTCTTTTCTTTTTTTTTTTTTTTCTTTCAATTTTTAGAAAAAATTATTTTAATGTTAATAAAATTATCACTAGCTATCCAAATAGATTAGAATTTAACGAATAATCCATTGTCTGAGACATAACGAATGTTATTTTTTGTACTACTCAATTCATATTAGTATGACAATAGGCTCCGGAAGAGTTTTTGGAGATGTTTAGAAAATATTTTATGACAACAAGATTTAACTGATATTACAACTTTCTAACACTTTTTGCTTTGTTTTACACATGATTCTTTCAGGAAAGTAATATTTATTTTAAATTTAAAGAGTGAAAAGTATGTTCAAAATAAAAGAATCACAAACAGTGCAAAGGAAATTAAGCAAAATATATAATATATTTATTATTATTATAATTATTATTACTAAATGTTAAAAACATAAATGAAGTCATATAGTAAATGCATATACAGTAGACTCCCTCAAATCCACACAGCTTGGGACCAGAGGTTGTGCGGATTTTAGAATTCTGCTGATTTCTGGTCATTGCTGTGTTTCCATTATTAAAATAGAATTTCAATGTAATTAATAATGCAATTGAGATTATAATGAATACTTACAATGTGGAAAAATATTAAAATAATTAAATAAAGCAATAAAAATTTAGATAATTTTTTTAAATGATTAAAATATTGAAAGCAAATGTCAAGTAAATAATCAATGTATTATTAAATATTGATTATAAAAATGAGATACATTTTTCCTAAATTATTCATTGAAACTTGCCTCATAAAGGTGCACTACTAGTTCACATAAAAATCATAAAATAAGGAAGTTTTATTTCATGTTTAGTCAGACTTAATAATTAAAAAAAGCTTGATTAATGCACAAATACATTTGGCAAAAAAATTGTGATTATCTGTGATATCAGCAATATCTTGAGTTTTTTTAGAAATAAATTTATTCTTCCTTCATGAAAAACCATTAATTAGTAATATTAACGAAAATTACAGATCAAAACAAATATAGAATTGATATATATATATATAAAAAAAAAAAAAAAAATCCAATTTTGGACCTATGTCTGAATTGAAATTTTCATTGTTTACATTTGTAAATTATATACAAATTTTAGAGAGTTATATATTTTAAGGTTGCAGATTTAAGGGAGTATACTATACTAACATTACTACATGTAAACAGTAACAAAAATATTTGTTAAAACAATACTCACTTAAAATACATGTGCTATTAATAATACACTAGACCCAAAAAGGTTAAAAATCGCAATACATTCTACCCTGATATTTTCATATTTTGTATAAAACGTTTAAAATTAAAGTTACCTTTTGAATAATATGTTCATATTTGCAATGCTTTCTAAACAAGTACTCCATATTCAGATTATAGATTTAACGAGTTTAGAAGAAAATATTGATATATTGAAAGTTTTAGAAAATTCTAATCCCTATTAATGTTTTATAAAATCTGCTAAGCAATTTTATATTACATAAAAGTAATAAACATTGAATGTAAAATTTGCATTATCCATTACTCTTTTTACTATAAGTTTCTATTACCATCAGTTGTTAAAAATAGTACATTTGCAAAAAACAAATCCATGGGGAATTTATAAAGGACAATTTTATAAAGATCATAATGAAAATATACTATTTCATACCCCTTAATTCTTAAATTTAAAGCACTAAAGGGGGGGGGGAATGTTTTGTTTATTTATAATGCTTATAATATCCTGGCTATTTGTTTTTTATTGAAAACCAAGTCTTCTGAATTACAGAACATGCTGCCTGGTGTAACATAGGTAAAAACGATTTTTAATTGAAAACTTCTACAACAGAATTTTAACATTTCATATATTTTTTAGACTGCATACCAAAATATCAAAAAACATTTTTATCTGAAAAATAGCGTTTCATTCAAATGAAAATTTGAAATTTGTTAAAAACAGTACTTTTGTATTAACCATATAATAGGGATTAATACCCAAAGGAATCAAGATTTCGCTATCTACAGCAGATTTTTTAAACTATGATTATTTCAGTGTTTAAGTGTATAGTTTGATTATGTAACACATAAATTTGTATTTTATTTATTTAGCAGTGAATTGTAAGTGTCATTATAGAATGTAGCAAGAAATTAACGATAAATTATTTGTATTATTTTAAGTGCAGACAGCTTAATCTTCTGTAATTGAACCGCTTGAAATAGGAATAGATTAAAAAAAACTTCTTGTTTGAAAATTGTTTTTAAAGCCATAATAAAAAATTAGTAGATTAAGTGACAATCAAAGTACATTTGAAACACTCCCCCCCCCCCCTTATTTAGTGGTGTAAAATTTTAAATTGTGATATGTTAATTGTGTATGATTAAAGGTTTTTAGTTTAAATTGTTGCCACTGTTGATATGACATCAGCATTACTCATAGACACTTTTTTTGCTTTATAATATAAGGTACAATATTATTTTTTACTACATGTAATATATTGGCTGAAAGCTAAGGAGCTGCAGCAGCATAATCAATCTTTAAGACTTTTCTGGTAAAATATTCTTTCTTCAGAAGGCAAAATAAAATATACATATTAATTTATAAATATAATCATTCACACAGCAAGAATTTTAAGACAGAATCGGTCATTCATTTGTTTAAGTAATGATCTTTGATTCCATGTTTATCTGTATTTATAGTCATGTTTCATTGATTTATTAGTTTCTTCATTAATTAAAAAACAATCATGTCATTAAACTGTGATGTCCAGATATTAAAAGATAACAAGCATTGAAAAAAATAGTAATACATTCATAAAATGGTTTAAACTGATGTCCATTTTTATTGGTGCTAAAGTTGTCAGATAATTTGTCATAATGTAGATTATCCTACATTATCTCCTTCATCTTTTCATTTGATCAAGATATTACCTACAGTATTTTGATTTAATGTAAGTGTGGATATTATTAGAAGCTTTTTACAAAAAATTTCATCCACTAAATCCTGTTAGCTAACATATGCCAATGGACAGTGGACTCAATTACAGAAAATTACTTTAAGTCTCTGCCTTAGTGAACCTATTGCAACTATGATAAGCAAATGGATATGAAGAATAAATGCCTAATTAAGCTAAGCACTTTATGTCAAAAGGATAAAATGCTTAACAGGTAAAAACATACTAAATGTTGCTATGATTACAATTCTTGATTTCTAGAACCTTCCAGTTTTCGTAAAGATAAGCAAGTAAAATTATAAATTGTTGCAGTGTTAGCGCATATACTTAAGGGAGGTTAAACTTGTTTTTTTTTAATTACCTATTCAAATTCCCTGTTTCTGAAATTAAAATGGATACCTTGAAATAAATATCTATTGATTTAGATTCAAATTAAAATTTAAAAAAATAAATAAATTCAAATTATTTGCACCCTTCTATTGCGATTTGAAATTTAGTGGGGGTAGGGACCTATGAAAGAAGTTATAAATTTAACAGGTTTGTGGAAGTATTTTTTTATATATAAGTGTAACTATGTTGTGATTTTTAAACTCAATAATAAATACTATTTATAAAGAATATAAATGTAGATAGGATTAAAGTATTTTTAAATGAATGTGAAATTTAATTTTTTATGATCTAGTCATTAATAAAGTTCCAATCTATCCTGTGATTTTACCAAGAGCAATATACTTAAAAATATTATCTATCATATCAGATATTTAATTCATTGTATAGCTTTGTATTTTTTCTGCGATTTACTTTTTAGAAATATATCTTTCAAGATGTAGGCTTTTATTTCATCATGTATATTTTTTTATGTACGACTTTTTTTTTTTTTTTTTTTTTTTTTTTTTGTCTATTAATTTTATCATATTGTTATTTTTAAAGATAGGACATTATTTTTTATTCTGTGATATATATTTTTCATTTTTGTTTGTTAAATGAAAAAGTATGTATAAATGTTTTGTTTTTATGATTTACTAATAAATGTAATAAATGGACTTCTTAAAAAGAACTAGTGCAAATTATTTTTATGATCATTTGAATTCTAGTGACTGATGGTACAATTTGATTGCTCTAGTGATATATATATATATATTTTTTTATTAGTTCTGTGTACAAATATAAATTTAGCCACCCAATTCCCAATGCACATACCACTTTTCTGTTTCATAAATTTGTTTTAAAAAAATCTCCACATTCAAGATCTGAAACATATCTTGGCTTTTTAAAAGTTTTGATATATAGTCTAAACTTTCTAAGAAGTCTTGGGTATGAAAATTCTGAAAAAGTTAATGCTCCAGCAGTAGCGATATGTTATTTGTGAAGGAACGATCCCCGATATGAAACTGAAGGAACGATTCCAGTCTGTAAAAAGGAATTTCAAAATGACTCCCAAAACGAACGACTCCTCAGAATCAGCAGTACTTAGAGCAATTCCAAAAAGGAATGAATCCTCGAAATTGGTCCAAAATGTACAGACTCCAACAACGACCGAATCCTCGGAGTCAGTACGAAATATACAGACTCCGAACAAGGGCAGATATGGAGAACCCTTTAAGGGGGGTGGGGGGAGGGCAATTACAGAAATTTGGAGATTCCAATGGGATTATTATTTTTTTTTTTTACATTGTGGGTCCCGTTAGGGCTAAATTTTTCCGTGGCGTATCGAGTTTTGGTCCGTTTAAGTTTTGTTTTTTGCTGCTGTTAATTTTAATTTTTTTGCTGCGAGTCATGTTTGGATCTGGTTCACTTCTATTCTTTTGCTGAAGATCCAGTTTACTTCTATTTTTTTTGCTGCAGGTCAGTTTTGGGTCCGGTTTACGAACTTTTTTGTTGCTGGTCAGGTTTGGTTGATTTCTACTTTTTTATTGTGAGTCGGGTTGACTACTATTTCAATGTTTCTGGTTGGGTTTGTGTGCAGTTAACTTCTAATTTTTTTTATACTAGTCAGGTTGAATTTTACATTTTTGTTGTGGGTTGGGTGGAGTTCTACTTTTTAGCTGCACGTTGTTTTTGGATCAGATTGATTTACATTATTCAAATATGTTACTTTTCCACAAAAACGCGGAATTCCGCTTTTTGGCTCTGAATTTTATCATTCTTGCGATAGATGCAAATATGCATTAAAATTTTATGATATTTTTAATAACGAGGGGGGGGAGGGGTTAGGTAGCGGTAGCGGATGAAATAGAACAAAAACGCAAGAATACAAAAATACCGCGTCAAATTGATCAAATTTATTCAAAGGATCGGAGAAAAAACACACACAAAAAAAAAATAGTCAAAGTATCGCAGAAAAAAACCAAAGACCACGATTTTCGTCAAAGTATCACAAAAAAATGAAGTTTTCGTCATAGGATCGCGAAAAAAAAATTAGATTTCCGTCTAAGGATCGCAAGGAAAAAATGAGATTTCAATCAAAAGATTGCAGCATAAATGACATTTCGTCGAAGGATTGCGACAAAAATGACATTTCCATCAAAGGATCGCGGAAAAAGACGCGATTTTCGTTAAAGGATTGCGGGACAAACGCGATTTTAATCGAATGATTACGTAAAAAAAAAAGCAAATTTCATCAAAGGATCGTATAAAATAAAGGATTTTTGTCAAAGATCGTGTAAAATATACGAATTTCTATGATAAAATGGGAATTTTGTCTTTGTAAAAAAGTGATTTTTGATAAATGATCGTGGAAAATTATTCGAATTTCCTCAAAAGATCCTGTAAAATATGCGAATTTCGGCAAAAGATTGTATAGAAAATATGAAAATTTCGTCGAAAGATCGCGAAAAAAAATAAATTTTATCAAATAATCATGAAAAATACTTTGATTTTGGCAAACAATCATGAAAAAATAACGAATTTTTTCTAAAAAATTCCAATTTTATCAAAGAATTGTAGAAAAATGCGGTTTTTCGTGAAAAATTACTCTAATTTCATCTAATGATAGTGGAAAAAGATTGCGAAAAATATGCGAATTTTATCGAAGGGTCGCGAGAAAAAAAAAAAAAAACGCAAATTTTATCAAATGATCTCGGAAAATACGCGTATTCTGGCGAAAGATCGTGGAAAATACCGCGAATTTTGCCAAAGAATCGGGAAAAAAAACGCAATTTTATCACAGAATCACGAAAAAAAATGCGAATTTTATCAAAAGTCCATTAAGCCGTAAAAGCTCTTCTTTTTCTTTGCGGAGCCTGTGCTATGTCTGATTATTTTGGGTTCGGATCGGTTTCATATTGGATGTTCAGTCTTGCAAAAACGATTCAGTTTTTTTACAGAAGCTGGAGTTTTCAAGGGGGGGGGGGGGGAGTGATACATACACTTTGTCAGCTATGACCGACTCAACTGAGAAGTCTCAAAACTGGCAGTTAGAGCCAAGAACATCCTATGTGGCATAAAAAATAATTGAATATGCCATCCCAGAAGAAGTAGCAGATAAACTTGGCGTAGCAATAAAATTGCTGAACAATGTAAAAAAAAATCGATGCTTCCAACCAGACCAGCCGACAAGAGCCTCAATCTGTGTACGATTGCTTCAAAGCAAAATTTGGAGAGGCAGAATCTAACGCTACTCAGCTCAACTTACAGCTAAACAATTGGAAAAACGCCTTATCCACAGCAGCTGAAAGCATAATAAGTACAAACTAGTCGTTGGAGGCCACCGTAATACTTACCCATCATTTATAAGCATATGAAAATAAAATCTGTGAAAACTACTTATACAATGTATTTCAATTTTAAAACTAAATTTAAATGTTGTTAATACACATAGTAATACTCTATTAATGAATTGCTGATGCACCAATTTCAACAAATTATATAAAACGCCAAACTACTCAAGAAGTACCAAACTACGTAAAAGAAACATCCTTATAGCTCCAAAAATAATACTCATATTAACTAACAGTTTGCTGCGTCGGATTAAGCATCTCATTTTCAATTAAAATATACCTCTGAATTGAAATTTGCATGAAATACAGGATCATGAAAAATCGAAGAATGTGGAAAACAGGATTACAAATATCTCGACAACTAATAATCCGATCGACTTCGTTCTTTATGCAAAAGTTGTGTTTTTTTATTGCCTTTTACATGCATTCCTTAAAATAAAAAAATTTGAAAATTTTTACATACCTTTCATCAGAACGAATTTTTCGAGAATCCGGAAAAAATAGTTCCGGATAATCGAGGTTGCTGATATTCAATAGGCTTCGTCCCATTCTTACATACGAAGTACATACAAAATTTCAAGTCTCTATCTCAATTTGTTCGTGAGGTAGAGCGTTTACAGACAGCAGACGGACGGCAAACTTTTTTTTATAAAAATAAGTTTTTCGAAATCTCCAGTGTCTAAAACGTGTAAATCCGTCAAAAATTTTTTTTCGATTTTCAAAACGATTGCAAGACTTACCCTATACTACGTATGATGGGTAAGTAAAAGCAATATATTGCAGACTAGCTACCAGATTGAAGCAACTGATCAACAGTGACGGCCGGGTAAGGGAGTCAGGAAAGTCCTACACTGTCATAATCCCTATACATCCATGCCAGCAGGATCAGCCAGTGAGATCACACGCTGCTCTCAGTTCCACCATAACGCTTTTGCAGCAAGAGCCGCCAGTACCATCCCCACACCACCAAAGAACGATCATCATAAAAGGTAAACACAGATCTCTCTCACAGACCTTCAAATCATGTACAAGCCTCTTCCGCTTCACAAAATCATCCTGCTAGGGATTGCTGAGGGAATTACAGAAGAGTACATACATAACGCCCTTGATGCAGAATTCCATTTCACGATAGAAGATATACAACTCTTAAAGCATAGACCCTCACGGAAGCCGCCTAGCAGGGACTGGTTCTTCATCATGTTAGAGGGATTTGCAAAGGCGATAATTGCTGATGGGGGTATCCTGTTGGGCTTTACTAAATGTAGGCTCAGACCCCACATTGTGGTGCAGAGATGCCTGAAGTGCCAGCGTTATGGGCACGTTGCCAAATACTGCCGTAATGAAAAGGTGTGTGACAATAAAGGTGAGGCAAACTATTCTGCATCCTGCGATAACTCACCGTCTTGTCCCAACTGCAGGAGACCCAATCGGCTCTTTAGCGAGAATTTAAACACTCGCCACAAGGCCTCCGTCACCTTCTTACCCAACATATAACTTCGAATATGTCAGGGCAAGAGCTAGGCTCAATAACATCTTTAGCCTCAGCGACAGCAATCCAGAGCAGCCGTCTCCGCCCGGACCCACTACAATGATGGTCCAGGCTTCCTGGGAGAACCATCACCAAATTTAGGACTGTTTGCTCATCCAGGTTATTACTCATTTCCAGCTTTTTCCAATCCTCATCATCAAGAAGCTCCCTATTCACAGCAACACTTCTCAGGCTATCCTAGTAGAAGGTACTGGAAAACACGCTAAATACACTCACAATGTTTCTTCAGATAGTCTCCCCCTCCCCCTTCATTCAGCTATCTAAAATTTCTCCAGATTGATCTCAATCACTGCCAAAACTCATCATGGTGTAACAGCATATGATTGAGAACGAGATTGACATTGCTTTGCTGCAAGATACTTACTGTCGCGATAATAAACTTCCAGTTTTCACGAAAGACTGGAAATGCTTTTCATGCAGAAATAACTGCACACCTCATCATCAGAAATACAAACCTAGTTTTTCACATCTTTATACTGGCAATGATTGCTTCTTTATTTCAATTACTGCACGAGGAGGAGAGATAATTGCTGGATGTTGCTATGCAGCTCCATCTGCAGATTTTGAAAAATGCCTTATAGAATGGGAACATCTGATTACATTGAGGAAGGCTTTCATCTGTTGAGGTGACTTCACAGTCAACTCAACCCTCTGGGGTTACAGGCGGAAAAACGGCAGGGTGACTTCCTCACTGAACACATCATCATGCACAATTTAGCTCTAGCAAATATTGAAAACACAGATGCCACATTCGAAAAGCAGGACAGCAAAAGCAACACATTAGCCAGAGGCTGGTCTGACCTAACACTCACTAATTCATACACTGTACCAAAAATCACTTTTGGTCCGTTTCGGACAAGTTTAGTCTCTCCGATCATAAATTCATACATTTTACCTTTTAAACAACACCACTCTACACCCTACGTAGACGCTTTAACGCAAACAGAGGTAATCCTCGCAAATTCAACGCGGCCATTAAATCTCATAAGTACTCCCTTAAGGTGATTAATTCATAGTCATTGCACAGAAAAATCCAAAGTTTAATTCTTTTATCGTTTGAAGACACAGCAGTCAATTATTTAGATCAACAATTTTCTCAGCTGCAACATTATAACAGTTACAGTCAGACTTCGCTACTTTAGAAATTATGAACTCAGTAATAACTAGACGTTTCTATATTCATTAAAGTGTTCTCTGAACTAAAAGATCGTAGAAAAAAATTCTTCTGAATTTTACTCCTGTTAAAGTATTTTAAGTGTCAATTGCTGAATATGAATTTTTTTTTTCTTTTGGACGTTTGTTAAAAAATGTAAAAAAAACTCACAATGTTTGCATATAAACGCGCAATTTTTTTAGTTTTTAATGTAACTGGTTTAAAGACTAAATCCAGCCCTGATGATGACAATATTCCTGTGATATCACATAAGGTAAAATGGCAATTTTTATAGTGTCGAATTCGAGTTATTGACACATCTTCTTTATCTGCTTGTCTAATTCAGCGAAGTCAATTCATTAAGTTGAGATAATCATCAAGTTTTGTATCATAAATTACTGTTTTTTAGATTAAGGCCCCTGTCTTCGCTCGAGGAAACGCTCGCGAGCTAATGCTATTCCTATGGGGAAGCATTTTTCTAATAGCTCTTTCGCATTTTGGCATTTTTGAATAATTTTTTTTTTTGCATTGGATAGCTGAGGGGCATGCCGACAGCGCATCTTTTTTACTTTTTCGATTTTGGTTGCAGATATATTTTTTAAAAAGCATTTTCAGTTTCGAAACCGGTTTTAAAAGTGAAACTAACTTTGTAAAAAATATCTGCAACCAAAATCGAAAAAGTAAAAAAGATGCGCTATCGGCATGCACCCTAGCTATCCAATGCAAAAAAAAATTATTCAAAAATGTCAAAATTCGAAAGAGTTATTAAAAAAATGCGTCCCCATAGGAATAGCATTAGCTCGCGAGCGTTTCCTCGAGCGAGGACAGGGGCCTTAAGGCCATTTGGATCACACCATGCACACTGTATGTCACAGCTATTTTATGAAGATTCTCTAATTTTTTGTAAAACATTGTGTTTTATTGGTGTGTAATTTTGATAACATTAATTTCGTAAATCAAGTATTTTCACACATGAAGTATTTCAAAACAAATGGGGTCAAAATGACGCACTTTTACGAAACATTTCAATTTTAAGAATTAAAATGCACGCTTTTTCTTAAGATGATATCATTTGCATCCGCGAAAGCATTAATGTTTTAGGATTCATTCTTAAACATCTATAGAAAGGTATCCGTATTACGTCATTATCGTCGAATATAGAGATGAGAATGTTCCGCGTTTTTTCATACCAGTATAATATTAGAGAAAACATTGTTCTGTTGAATCGCAGCATTTTTCGATTGAGTAAAATAACATTTTCTCTAAGATTATACTGGTGGGAAAAAACGCGGAAAATTCTCATGCCTAGGAATAATACATAAACCCAGCTAAAAAAGCACTCTCGTCATTCAAAAAGTAAACTGGACATCTAATCTATACTAATATTATAAAGAGGAAAGATTTGATTGTTTGTTTGTTTGTTTGAATTGAATAGGCTACGAAACTACTCGACGGATTTGAAAAATTCTTTCACCGTTGGAAAGCTACACTATTTCCGGTGAACATAGGCTAATTTTTAATTGATTTATTCAAATATTTTTCTTAATTCAAAATTTCATTATTTTTCATACAGAATCAATTAAAATTTTTCCGATAAAAAATGACAATTTTTCTTTCCCGTAGCCAAAAAAATGTAATCTGGAATAATAATAATAAATTAATTCAATTAGTATTATGGAACAAAACAATCTGTATAATCATAGCAAACGCGGTAGCGTTTGGTATAATATGTTTAAGAAATAGAAAGTGCAAAAAAATTTCTAAAATTTCTGGCGAACCAGTTGAGATACGGCAGTGAAATTTTTTTTAAAGATAGAAATCGACGAGACGAATAAAATGATAGCATTCAAAAAATTACTGCAGGTTACAATAGTTTTTCATTTAATTTTAAATGAAAAAATTAAGACAAAAAATTCAACTAAGTCTAGCTAACGTTTCCGTGGATGGATTAACTTCGTTTTTGGTTTATTTTAATCCTCAAGGTAAAGCTTAAAACAGTTTTTTTTTTTTCATCTTTGTATGTTTGACGGTTGCTGAGAAAATCGAATATTTGTCTGAAATTTCCAGCTGAACATAGTATTTTTCTTATATTTGTTTCTTCTTGTAATTGTTGCACGTAAGTTTAAAT
The DNA here is from genome assembly GCA_964019185.1 of Maratus speculifer. Taxonomy (NCBI): domain Eukaryota; kingdom Metazoa; phylum Arthropoda; class Arachnida; order Araneae; family Salticidae; genus Maratus; species Maratus speculifer. Next base: position 117,909,117 of record OZ025294.1, on the reverse strand, counting down.
GAACATAAAAATTGCTATGTATGTAACATAAATAAATAGATTAGATAAATCACGTGAAAAAATACTTATTTGTTGTTATTTTCATGTATCATATTCACTATCTCCCTTAAATTTATGCTAAGCATTGTAAAATGTTTCTTTATTCATAATCTAGACACACGGCAGTGTGTCAGCCAAGTTCACAAAGTAAAAGACGACACACCGGCCGTGGGTTATATTACCCGAGCCATTTTTGACCCCTCAATTACTTAAATTCTATTTGACCTACACACTTGCAATTTTTTGCGTCGTGTAAGACCGCCTTCTAATTTCCGAATCCTAAAAATTTTTTTAAAAATCTTTTACCGTTCACGAGAAATTGACGTCTTAAAACCACTGTTTTTACCACTGACTCGCTCATAGAAATGTTTGGCTACTTCCAGGTGACTTAGGAAGTTGAAAATTGGTGTGGAGGTAGGTTATTGGATCTATAAATAGGAAAAAATCAGAAATCATCATATTAAACATTAACGGTTGGTTAGAGGATAAATGATTGGATTACAATGGAAGTTCGTGAGAATTTCACAAAATATCAGAAATAGTGCCAAGTTAGCGTCACTTTTGGCGAGTATCAGGGCTAATCTCTGAAACTACCGAACCGATTTCAAGAGTAATGGTACCGTAATGATGGTATTCGCCCCGGTTCAAACATAGACTATATCTTATGTCTGTGCCACTAACCAAAAGAGGGTTCAAAAGCGAAAAACATTCTAAAAATGTGATTTTTGTTTTACTGAAGGGCCTAGAAGCACAAAATTTGGCATGTTAATTATTTATAAGATATAAATGATCACTAATGACATTTGCTAAAAAATAACAAATTTAAATGGGTGAAAATCCGCGAAGAGCATTCTAAAAAAGTTCAAAATACCAATTTTAAAACAATCTCAGCAAACAACAAACCGATCTTAAAAGTAATGATATCAAAATGATGATGACCGTTTTTGCTCCAACATAGGATATAGCTTATGTCGATTACACTAATTCAAAAGAAGTAAAAGAGCAAAAAACATTCTAAAAATGCGATGTCTCTATATTAAGAGACTGGACTGGAAACAAAGATTGACATTTTAGAGTTTATGGGAATTTCGCGAAATATAAGAAATAGTGCTAAGTTGGCGGCACTTTTGGCGAGTATCGGGGCTAATCTCTAAAACCGCCGAGCCGATTTCAAAATTAATGATACCAAAATGATGGTATTCGCCCCGGTTCAAACATAGGCTATATTTTATACGTATACCATTAACCAAAAGAGAGTGAAGAAGCAAAAAACATTCTAAAAATGCAACTTTTGTGTTACTGAAGGACCTAGAACTATAAGATTCGGCATGTTAGTAGTAGGGAAACAACAGTACGGGGACAGCCGCAGGCGGCACTGCGGCACCGTGCCTCCTGCGGTGCCTCCGGCTGTCCCTCCTGCGCCCACCGTGCCACCGCCACCACCATCCCTCCTGCGATGCCCCCTGCGCTCACCGTGCATCCCCCTCCACAAACGCCCCCCCTAGTGGGAAAAAGGAACATTCTATTATAACAGGAGAGGTGAACAACCTTCCCTAATTAAAAATATTATCAATCACATCTCAACTCGGAATCATACTATAAGATGAAGATTAAATTTATATTTGAATTTTGAACAACCGTAATTTTAATGAGTATTATTAATTAAGCGAAACAATTAAAATCTCAGTTTTTAACCATTTTATTTAGATTTCTTCAACTACAAGATGAGATTATCAATTTAACACAAGAAAGTTAAACATATATTTGAATTTTGCTTGATAGACATCTTAATGAGTATCGTTAATTAAGTAAAAACAATAGAAAATATCCAGTTTTATAGAAAAAGACTGATTCTTACGATTTTTATCAACTACATGATCAATGTAACGACTTAAAAGTTGAAAGTTAAACGTACATCCTAGTTTTTCAACTGCTATAACCTTAATGAGTACCGTTAATTAAGTAAAAACAATTGAAAATATCAAGTTTTATAGAAAAAGACTGATTTCTTACGATTTTTATCAACTGCAACATCAGTGTATCGACTTACAAGTTGAAAGTTAAACATGCATTCTAGTTTTTCAACAGCTATAATCTTAATGAGTATCGTTAATTGAGTAAAAAAAATGGAAAATATCAAGTTTTATAGAAAAAGACTGATTTCTTACGATTTTTTCAACTCAAACTTCAGAATACCAATTTGAAAGAAAGAAACTTAACCATGTATTCCAGTTTTGAACAACCATTTCCTTCATGAGCATTTTTAATTAAATAAAACAACGGAAAATATTAAATTTAACCAATTTCTTTAGAATTTTTCAACTATAATATCAACTTAAGAAAGGAAACTTAAACATTTATCTTAGTTTTTGAACAGCAATCCCTTAATGAACATTGTTAATTAAGCAAAAAAACAATGGAAAATATAAATTTTAACCGATTTCTTTGGATATTTTCAACTTAAAAACGAAATTTAAACATACATTTTTAACATTCGAACAACTATTACCGGAACGAATTTTAATAATTAAGCATTTAACAAACGAAAATAGTGATTTTTTATTTATTTTTTTAAAGCAAGAAGGCCAATTGTATAAACTTTTACAGTAATTTGACATTTTAACATACTTTAAAAAACACAGATTTCAAACTTTAGGTGACTAAATCTCAAGATATATTTTTCTCGAAAACAAATATAAAATACATTTTGTAAACTAATTTCCTCAATCTTACGAATTCAACAGGATTTTTACCGATGCAAACATTAGAAGTGAACAACAAATTCTCTCCCCATCTAACCTCAAAATTCCTAAAGGGGAGAGTACAATGGGTTTTTCGACGTCACACTTCGTAGGGTTTTCATTCAAGAAAAATATCTTTTACGTTATAAAAGTCGTTTTCTTAGAAGGATATAAACTTGTGATTTTTGTTTTTGAGCAATCATTATCTTAATAAATACTAATAATTAAGGAAAAACAATGGAAAATAATATTTTTTAAGGAAAAAGACGAATTTTATCGAATTTGATTAATCTTTATATTAGTATTTTCAAAAGTAACATGGAAATATCGATTTTTTAACCGACTTCAAGGAGGAGGTTATGATTTCGACCTGTATGTATTTGTTGTTCACGCATAACTTTCGTAAATATGAACCGATTTTGATAATTCTTTTTTTGTTTGAAAGCGTATGGGGCCCATGTGGTCCCATTCAAATTTCATAAAAATCTGTTGATTAGAACTTTTTAAAAAATTAAAACATTAAAATTCAATATCTTTTCGAAGCAATCGACCAATTAGAAACGTTCATTTTTCATGTTTTTAAGTTACACATACATAGACACACGATCTTTTCAAAGTGTGAAATCCTAACAGAACAAGGTTCACATTTATTAACAGTGTACACTGTAAAAAAAATGACCCTATTGCTGCATAATCACTCCCCCGATTTTATAGCATATCACTCTCTTGACCCATGAGAATTCTCCACGATAGGCTGAAGTAATCGTTTTCTATAAAAGCGGTGGATTGACGATGCAGCAAAAGGGCCAATTTTTTTACAGTATACAATGTAAAAATTTTGATCCTTTTGTTGTATCGTCACTCCCCCGCTTTTATAGAATATCTCTCCTTTGACCCATGAGAATGCTCCATGACACAATGTTAAAAATTTGGCCCATTTGCTGCAGCGTCACACCACAGCTTTTATAGAATATGTCTTTTATAACCAATGAGAATGCTCCATAACACAGTAAAGTAATAGTTTTCTATAAAAGCGGTGGACTGATGATGCAGCAAAAGGCTCAAAGTTTTTGTAGTATAATTGGGGCAAAAGCGTCTGTAAAATAAATATTTGGGAATCAAATGCTGTCACTCTCTTATAAAGGCAGCCAGGTATAGGTAATGAGTTTAAGATTCCTCATCAAATACGCCACCGCTCATTTCCGATTGCGAAATTTTAAAATGGAGGGCCAAAATCACAGTCAGGTGTGATCCAGCGACCTCATTGGTCGTGTGGTATAGGTGGAAATCACTAACGCGTTTCTCCATTAGAAAAAGAGTAAGGGGTAAAGTTATTTTGAAGCAATTGTTACAGTCTGTTCTTATTTACGATAAACCATCGAAATTAACTCAATTATGATATTTTGATGACATTATATAAAATGTGAGTGAAAAATAGATTATAAATGAAAACAGATAAGATTTACATCAAATTGACGCTACATCAAAATGCATTTACATAAAATTTACATCAAAATGCCTGGCAATGCAATGCACTGTTAAAAATTTGCTACTTTTGATGCATCGTCACTCCATCGCTTTTATAGAATATCTTTATTTTTATCAATGAGAATCCTTCATAATGCATTTAACTAATCGTTTTCTATATAAGCGGTGAAGTGATGATACACTGCTAAAAATCTGCTGCATTTTGTTGCAACGCACTCCGCCGCTTGTATATAATGTCTCTACTGCGACCTATGAGAATGCTCTTTAATACAGTCAAGTAACCGTTTTCTAAAAAAGCGCTGGAGTGCGTAGAAAAAAAAATGCAGCAGATTTTTAACAGTGTACAGCAAAAGTTTCAAATTTTTAACAGTGTAGTTAGGACAAAAGCGTCTGTAAAAGAAATATTTGGGAATCAAACGCTGTCACTCTCTTATAGAGGCAGCCAGCTATTGGTTATGAGTTTCAGATTCCTCGACGAATCGCCACTGCTCATTTCCGATGCCATTACTGCCTGTATAGGTATTAGATTGTTGCTGTTTATCGATTGAAGCATAGTGCGATTTTTGCTAAAATCTTTCTTTTTCCTTTTTCTGAGTGAAGGGGGAGTACTTTTGACTGACTACACTAGAAAAGCATTTTACTATACATTAATATATGAAGTCATTTTGCTGCGTGCTCATATATGGAAGCACTATGTCGCGCTCTCATGTGTAAGGACACTTTAATTGATGGATTGTCACCTTTTGATACCCACTTTCGATGACCGTAGGATTCGATGCAGACTAAGATTTCATAAATGCGGTAGCTTTTTGAAGTGGCAGATCTTGTCTGAAGAAGTTACCATACAAAGAAATTCTTAGGATTCACAACGATACTAACCGATATTGTAAGTGGTTTCAGAAAAGTTGACAATCAAACAGTGACAAGTAAACTGAATACATCAGAACTTAGCAAAGTGCGTACATTAGTAATGCATTACATAGAGCTATCGTATGCCAGTACACATAATTATGTATTACGGTATGCATAACTAAAAAGTAGGAAATAAAATAAGCTTTTTAAGAAAAAAATATCAACCGACTTCAAAAAAGCGCTAAAAAGAATTAAATAATTCTTTAAAATTCTCTAATGACAAAACGTTATCCAATAAGCACGCATCGGATATCAGGTACCGGCATAAAAAACGGTTAAATTTAATATGTATAATTTAATATCCACCAAACATAGATTTTAGAAATAATATTATTTTACAAGAGATGAATTGACATATTTATGATTTAATTTATGAATATATACATATAAAAAGTAATGAATTACTTTTTGAAGTTGGTGCCAAACTATTTGATGTATATTAAGAATTGTAGCTAAATTATGCCTAGTACCATAATTAAATTGGGGATAATCATTATCGATTGTGATTTTTTGGCACCAACTTCAAAAAGTAATTCATTACTTTTTATATGTATATATTCATAAATTAAATCATAAATATGTCAATTCATCTCTTGTAAAATAATATTATCTCTAAAATCTATGTTTGGTGGATATTAAATTATACATATTAAATTTAACCGTTTTTTATGCCGGTACCTGATATCCGATGCGTGCTTATTGGATAACGTTTTGTCATTAGAGAATTTTAAAGAATTATTTAATTCTTTTTAGCGCTTTTTTGAAGTCGGTTGATATTTTTTTCTTAAAAAGCTTATTTTATTAACTGAAGAATTTAACGCATGTTTTAGTTTTAACAACAGAAACTTAATAAGTATCACTAATTAAACAAACAAACAAAAAAACAAAATACTGATTTTCAAGAAAAGACGAATTTTTATACAAATTTTCAACACTTTACCTTTCTGAAATATTTATGTTATCAAACACCAAGTTATTTAAAATATAAATATTATGCTTAATGTTTAGATAGTACACATGACTAATTCCACTTATTCTTTTCATATTATTAATTAAATTGACACTTGTTTCGCTCTACACTTTAATGATTTCTGAGTTTTTACAATACTCACCACCAATTTTCTAAGATTTTTCGATTATACATTCGGCAGAAGTACATATTCGAAATGCTACAAACACTTTACATATCTAAAAAATATCATTGAAGTAGCTGTATTTAATATTTTTAACACCAATTTTCTAAGATATTCTAACATTTTCCAATTATACATTCCTCAGAAGTACATATTCGAAATGTTACAAACACTTTACATATCGAAAAAATATCATTGAAGCAACTTATTTAATAGTTTTAACATCAATTTTCTAAGATTTTCTATCATTTTCCAATTATACATTCCTCAGAAGTACATTTCTAAATGCTACAATCACTTTACATATCGAAAAGATATCATTGAAGCAACTGTATTTAATATTTTTTAACACCAATTTTCTAAGATTTTTTAATGTTTTCCGGTTATACATTCCTCAAAAGTATGTATTCTAAACAATAGAAAATATTAATTTTAAGAATAAAAAGATGAATCAATCAATCAAAGTCTAGTAGTTATCATACCTGTTCCTCAGAAATATTACTATCATATGAAACAGTAAAGAAAATTAATAGATGTTTAATATTTAATAACCTCATACGTGAAATTACTGTCGAATGAGAATACTAATAATCTATAAAATCAACCGTTGAACAAAAAAAAATAGTACAGATTACCGAAAATTCAAGTGTTTTTTTCTACAAAAGTTACAAAAATTAACAAATGAATGACAAGTTAGAGAAATAACTAAAAAAATTAATGAACATATTTACAAATTTATTAAAATCACACCATTTTCTGGGTTACAAACTACAATTTCTTGAAAAATTTAACACCGAATTTGTAAGATTTTAATACTAGTATTACATACACTCAATAAATATTCAAAATTAACAAAAAAAATAATTTTTTAGTCTCATCAATAAGCAGAAATTCTATATTAAAAGAATATTTTCATAGTAGTACTTATAAAAATAAGAGTTTACAAACTGATTTTCATAATTTTATCACATTTAATCTTAATTTTTATACATAAAACATTATTTAATCAAATTTTATGCTTTCTAATTCAGTAAAATTCAATATTTTTTTAGTTTTTAAACCAATACCACAATATTTATTTACATCAAACTTGATTCTTTACCTTTTATATTTCCACATTACACAAGTGAGATAAATACTAACTTGGAACAGGAGTGGAAGTCAATTGATTCCATTCGATTTTCATCGTATGCGCATTGCTCCTACACGAAATTTCTTACTACTATAATCATCTAATGTATTAAAACTAATCTACTCATATTTTTAATCAATTCATCAGATGTTTCATCTCGCACTTCTGAATTATCGTCCATCAAGTTGCTTAAAATATAAATACTATCTTTATAGTTTTAATGATATATAGTATACATGGTTTATCTTGAGTTAGCACTTCTATAGTATTAATCAAATTATATGTTCCATCTTCCACTTCTGAATTATCGTCCATCGAGTTTTTTTAAATAATAATATATTTATAGTTTTTGATTATACATAGCATGTATGAATACAATCTTTAATTTTAACATTTCATATTTCAAATAACCTATTCCCGAAACCAAGCTATGTGAATTTTACAGTGTTGGGTATGAACGCGCTCACTGAACGAAAACTCACGAGTTTCGCTCACTATTTGTGAACTTTGAACTGAACTTCGCTCACTGTTTTATAAACGAGTTTGAACTGAACGGAAACTCAAAAAATAGACGAGTTTGAACGAAATTTACGTTCAAATATACGTTCAATTTTTCCATAATTTATTTAAAAATTTTCCAGACCTTATTACACTTTTTCGAATCTAGGAAAAAAAGTGACCGGAAAAAAGTTATCGGAAAAAAGTGACATAAACTACAAAAGTAGAAAAAAGTGACGCGGAAAAAAAGTGACAAGGAAAAAAAGTTACCGGAAAAAACTGACAAAGAATTGATTTTGGGGATTTATTATTGATTTTGGGGATTCATTGCTTAACTATGAAAGGGGGATCGGGGAGGGGGCTCATAGTTTAGGTAAATGGGTTTTTCATGCTGAATTAACTGTTTTGGTTCAATTTTTGGATATACGTTCATCCTGAAAAGACGCTTGCCTGATTAGTTTTGGGAAGGTACGATTACTCCCCCCCCCCCCCCATCCGTCCTCAATTAGATGAATGGGTTTTTATGCAGAATTGTCCAACGTGTGTCAAATTTGCATATAGGTTCTTTTCGATAAGGCTTATATATAGTATATAATGCCTGAAGAGATTTAGGAGTTCTAATGGTTTAGTATAGAGAGGGAACGGGGGATAACCTTTCTAAAATTAAATTAATAACTTTTTACGCATAATTATCCGATTTGCTTAGAATTTTGGACATAGGTTCATTATGATAAGACGTATCTCTGATTAGTTATGGGGTTCTTCTGCTTATTATAAAGGGGGGCGAGCAATTATATCCCCCCTTAAACTAGAAAAATAGGTTTTTATGCAGAATTATCCCATGTATTTCAAATTTTAAATATAGGTTCTTTTTGATAAGGTGGATCTCTGAATAGTTTTAAAGATTTAATATCTAAGTACAGAAGGGGAATAGAATATAACCCACCTTAAATTAAATTACTTTTTACGCAGAATTATCAGATTTGCTTCAAATTTTGGATTATAGAACCATTATGATAAGGCTTATCCCTGATTACATATGGGGTTATTTTGCCAATTAAAAATTGGGGCGGGTGATTATCCCCCCCCCCCCTTAAATTAGATAAATTGTTTTTTATGCTCACTTATCCGATATATTTCATATTTTGGATATATGTTTTTTCTCATAAAGTGAATCCCGGAATAATTTTAAAGGTTTAGTGGCTAAGTAAACACTGGGGGAACGTATGATACCCCCCCCCTTAGATTAATAAATGGCTTTTTACGCAGAATTATCTGATTTGATTCAAATTTTGATTGGGCGTTCATTATGATAAGGCGAAGTCCTGATTAATTGTGGGTTATCCCCCGTTCATCGCTTTATACTTAGCCATTAAACCCTTAAAACTATTCAGGGATTCACTTTATCATGAAGAACCTATATCCAAAATTTGAAATACGTTGAATAGTTGCGAAAGAAAAAAAAAATGTATTTTATTTAAAGAGTGGAGGATTAATCTCCCGCTTCCCCTATTTAATTATCAAAAGAACCCCATAATTAATCAGAGATTCGCCTTCTTATAATGAATATACATCCAAAATTTGAAGCAAATCGGATGATTCTGCATAAAAAGCCATTTATTTAATTTAAGGGGGTTTATCCCCCGTTCCCCCTCAATACATAGCCATTAAACCCATAAAACTATTCAGGAATTCACTTTATGAGAAAGATCCTATATCCAAAATTTGAAGTACATCGGATAAGTGTGCATAATTATTTTTAATCTAATTTAAGGTGGGTATAGTAATCACCCGCCCTCCTTTTTAATTACCAATAGAACCCTATAAATAATCAGAAATACGTCTTATCATAATGAACCCATGTCCAAAATTCGAAGCAAATCAGATAATTCTGCATAAAAAGTCATTTATTTTATTTAAGAGGGGTTTCCTCAATCTCCCCTTTATACTTAGCCATTAAATCCTTAAAACTATTCCGGAATTCACCTTACCAGAAAGAACCTACATTTAAAATTGAAATACATGGGATAATTCTGCATAAAAACATATTTATCTAGTTTGAGGGGGAGAATTGCTCGTTCCCCCCTTTATAATAAGCAGAAGAACCCATAACTAATCTAAGATACGTCGTATCATAATGAATTTATGTCCAAAATTTTAAGCAAATCGGATAATTATGCGTAAAAAGCCATTAATTTAATTTAAGAAAGGTTATATCCCCCGTTCCCCCTCTATACTTAACCCTTAAATTCCTAGAATCTCTTCAGGCATTTTATACTATACATAAGCCTTATCGAAAAGATCCTATATGCAAATTTGACACACGTGGATAATTCGATAAAAACCCATTCATCTAAATGAGGACGGATGGGGGGGGGGGGGGTAATCGTCCCTTCCCAAAACTAATCAGGCAAGCGTCTTTTCAGGATGAACGTATATCCAAAAATTGAACCAAAACAGTTAATTCAGCATGAAAAACCCATTTACCTAAACTATGAGCCCCCCCCCCCCGATCCCCCTTTCATAACTTAACCAATGAATCCCCAAAATCAATAATAAATCCCCAAAATCAATTCCTTGTCACTTTTTTCCGGTAACTTTTTTTCCGCGTCACTTTTTTCCGCTTTTGTAGTTTATGTCACTTTTTTCCGGTCACTTTTTTTCCGTTTATCCACTCTTTCCCTCTTTCAAATGCCATTTAGAGGCCTACACGAGCCTCAGGACGGGTTAAGTCTGGATATCACTTCTCTGGGTAGTATCCTAGTCTTACTTCTTCTGCAGACTCGGGTCGCGCCGAACCGGACCTGGACTGTATACAATTTCGCCGAAAATAGATATATACAGTAAACTCTCTGTACAAGGTGGACTGTGTAAGGCGGAAATATATCTAAATCGGAAAGATTTTCAAGCACCTGCGAATCCGCAGACAGAGTAGAATTTATCTAAGACGGAATATTGTCTACTACGGAAAATTTTCACGATACCAATCGATTCCGCCTTAGCCAGAGTTTATTGTAATTATTAATTACCATAATTCAACAATTAAAATTTTCTTTAAAGAATAATACATATACAATGCTAGGGGAGGGGAATACAGTACTATAAAAGGTGCTACAAAAATCTGTATATGTCGAAATCCTGTCTTAAACGAAACTATTTCTAGATCGGTGCAAAATGGATAGAGTAATCCGTGTAAAAAAAAATCATAACGCATTTGTAAAAGACGGCGAATTTTTTAATAAAGAATCTGTCTACAATGAATTTTTCTAAGAAGTTTTCTTAAAAGGTTCACCAGTATAGAAATTTTCATATTTTTAAGCCTCCAATGCGTGGAAATGCATATGTTATTAATTTTTCAGATATTTAGATACAGTTAACGACTCGTTTTAAAATCAATTTAGTTTACAATGGGATATACAGGAAGAAATATGGAAAGACCAATACTTTGAAATAAATGTGCCTATTTACGCAGCCCATGACCCATTTTAAAAAGAATAAAATTTAATATTTTATTACTATTTTTTCATGTAGTGATTTTAAACAATAATCTCTAAAAAACTGTTATTTAATCATATTTATCACAAAATATTACTGCTAATTCTGATCATAATGATGTTTCTGTGAGGTAAGAGGTTGAAAACAATTAAATATTTATGATTTAAAAGATGATGTTGTCAATAGGATTGTACAAAGTTAAATAATAATTAGATAATATGCTGTATGTATAAAAATACGTTCTACAGCAAACGCTGTCGAAGGCGAAATCAATCAGGACTGAAAAAAATTTCTGTAGAGGATAATATTTCACCTTAGACAAATTTTAACTGTACGTCTATGGATTCCTCTGCCAATAAAACTGACCGAATAACAGCTGTTTAAAGTTGAAGCAAGCTTTTTCGCTGCAAAATAGGGGTCAGTCATAAATTTACTGGAAATAAAAGTAAATGTCAGATATAAAATTTAACATTAAACATTGAGAGTAAAATAATTTTTACAATATTTTTTTTTTAAATTTATGTTGATGTTTACTCATTAAAGCAAAATATACAACTTGTACTAAATATATATATATATATATATATGTATGTATGTATATATAAACCATTTTTAACCGACTTCAAAGAGGAGGTTATGATTTCGACCTGTATGTATTTGTTGTTCACGCATAACTTTTGCAAATATGAACCGATTTTGATAATTCTTTTTTTGTTTGAAAGCGTATGAGGCCCATGTGGTCCCATTCGAATTTCATAAAAATCTGATAATTAGAACTTTTTTAAAAATAAAAACTTTAAATTTCAAATTCATTTTGAAGCAATCGACCAATTAGAAGTGTTCCTTTTGCATGCTTTTATCTTACACTTACATAGACACACGATCTTTTCACTGTTAAAAGTTTGAAGTTTTTGCTGCATCGTCACTCCACCGCTTTTATGGAATATCTCTATTTTGACCAATGAGAATTCACCATAATACAATGGAGTAATCATTTTCTGTAAAGGCAATGGATAGACGATAAAGTAAAAGTTTCAAATTTTTAACAGTGTTCAAAGTGCAAAATCCTAACTGGACGAGGGCCAGGATTAACATAAATTTTGCGTTGTTTGCGAAACGAGATTTATTAACAAGAAAATTTATTTAAAACATTGAAAACTTTGCTAAAATTCAGGCTTCTGATTCGTTAATCTTGTTTCGCTAACAGCGCAAATTCTACCTGGATTCCGGACAAGTTCTCTTATGCAAGAAACCGGAAATATAGCATCTAGGGGATATAGTGTGGAAATCAGCTATCTCAGGGCGTGTTCAGAGCAACTTACAAAAGTAACCAATGTTACCGACCGATTTTAGGGCAGTACTAAAGCAAATTGTGGCATCAATAAGAACTATTCTGTTGAATTGTAGCTGACGTTCACACTTCGCTTTGATTTTCATTTCGTACTTGTCTACAATCGGTAAGTGGTCAGTAAGTAACTGGTAAGTTGTGCTGAACACGCCTCTGTAACACTTAAAAAAAAGCGCTAAAATGTTCTATTCTTTAAATGTGCAACTATGCTAATGAAATTTAAAGATAGAAGAGACATCTGCAGGACATTTTCTAAAAATGCAAGAATTATTGCTAGTCTGGATAATGTATCACGAAAATGCCGCAGATGTCGCTGTGATCGACACTTTGGAATTCAGTAGCATCGTTGCACATTTAAAGGATATAAATTTTTAGCACTGCTTGCATTGTAAAAAATTGAACCCTTTTGCTGCATCGTCACTCCATCGCTTTTATAGGAAACGATTACTTCGCTCTATTATGGAGCATTCTCATTGGTCAAAACAAAGAAATTCTATAAAAGCGATGGAGTAACGATGCAGCAAAAGGGTCAAATTTTTTACAGTGTCGATAGCAGATTTTCACTCCATGTATTCCAGACTCTCTCCTTCGAACAATGAAAAGTTCTCAAAAATGAAGGCTTATGATTGGCCAATCTTGTTTTGCTTAACAGCGAATAATCCTTCTGGATCCTAACCACTGTTGCAGAGATGCTAGTTTTTTTTCAAAGTACGAAATCTTAGCTGGAACAATTATCGTATCCACCAAAGTGAAAGATCCACATCGATCCAGACATGAAAATTAGCTATCGAAAAGCTGAAAATTCATCTCTAAATAGCCTTACACGTTAAAGCAAGAGTGTCTGTGTATCAGGGTGCTTGTTATTCCGAATTCACAAAGTGATTAAAGTACATTGCTATGTGCTAGATTTACATTTGGACAAATATAAATGACGAAAAAATTTGATAAGCTTACCATTGAAGTTAAGCTAGTTAACTTCTTTCACCCATATAACAAACTCGTTCAGGCGACTACCGCCAAGTTCTGGAATAAAAATTCTTAAATTTTCTGTACTTTGAAAAACCGCATTTATCAAAAAACATTCTTAACTTCAAATATTACTACTTTCATATAGACGCATGTTGAATCATGGTGTGATTTTGATAATATTTTCCTTTTTAGTTTTTATGACTGATAATGGTATTTTAATACATACGAACATTTAGAATTACTTTGCTATGCATTGAATCATAGAAGCAACTTGACGCGCTCTGATTGTGTATGCGTACTTTAAACTGTAAAAAATCTGACCCTTTTACTGCATCGTCACTACCCCGCTTTTATAGAATATTTCACTTTTGATCCATGAGAATGCTCCATAATAGGCTGAAGTAACCGTTTTCTATATTAGCGGTGGAGGGACGATGCAGCAAAAGAGTCAAATTTTTAACACTGTACACTGTTTAAAATATCTTGAAAAATTACCTCTGTTTTTAAAGACTATCTATTTTCTGACCAATGAAAATGCTCCATAGACGTTTTTAGATCGCTCTCATTAGTCAGAAAATAGATAGTCTTTAAAAACAAAGGTAATTTTTCACAATAATTTTAACGTGTACTGATGGATTGTCAGCTTTTCAATGCCGATTTACGAAGTCTGTAGATTTCAATGTGGACCTTAAGGCACTACACTAGTCTCAGAAAAAGACCCGGATGTTAGTGTAAAGACTATGGGTGTAGTCTTTTCAAATATCTTTTAATATATTTACATGATTTTTTTTGCATAGGATAGCCGCGGATGATCTACAACCGTCCTAGTTTTTACTTCTTCGATTTTGCTTATGTATGTTTTATATAATGATAGTTTCAATTTCAGAACCGTTTAAATCGGTTTTGAAATTTAAAATATTTTTTTAAAAAAAATCTGAAACCAAAATTGAAAAAGTAAAAACTACGTTGGTTGTGGAACATCCTCAGCTATCCTATGCAAAAAAAAAAAAAAAAAAAAAAAAAAAAAAAAAAAAAAAAAAATCACGTAAAAATTTTAAAATTTGAGCGAGATATTTGAAAAGAACGCCCCCATAGACTTCACATAATCATCCGGGTCTTTTTCTGTGCCTAGTGTGCGGCCTTAAAGTTTTCTGGATGCGATAAATTTCCGAAATGTTAAAGCTTAAATGGACAAGTTCTCGCATCCACTAAAGCGGAAATAGACATCGATACCAATCGACATCCTTAAGTTGTTGAAAAGATGAAAATTCTTTAGTATATATTTTGCTCCTGAGGAAAAAATTATCTCTACATATCAATGCAAAATAAAGTGCATAGAAATGTGTAGCAAAATTATCTTTAGATTCAGATTTAGTTACCCGATTAGACACCAGAATGATTTCAGATTTTGTTCATGTAGGATTTCTCGATGTTAATATGACGACACATGGAGCACAGTATACGATTGATTGAAAAGATTCTGGACAAAAATGAGTCATCAAGGGGGTCCTTGTGGCCGAGTGGTTAAGACACCACGCTGCTAATCTCTTGAGAGCGTAGGAGATTGTGGGTTCGAATCCCACTGGCTTCGTTGCACACACTCTTTATGTGTAGCTCCCGGTTGTACTTTTCTTGTGTCGTAATATTTCCTTGTGCTATCTTGTCCTTGTATGTCCACGAATTTGTAAAATAATATGGACTATGTATTTATGGTTGTGTAGAAATAAAGGATCATTCGGCGTACAATCAAATTCTACCAGGAAATCATCATCAAATTTTATAATAGAAAATGCCTAGCATTGCGATACATTGTTAAAAATTTAACTTTTGCTGCATCGTCATTCCATCCCTTTTATGGAATATCTCATACATACAGTGTAAAAAATTTTACCCTTTTGCTGCATCGTCACTTCCCCGCTTTTATAAAATATTTGTCTTTTGGCCCACGAGAATGCTCCATGATAGGCTGAAATAATCATTTTTCATAAAAGCTATGGAGTGAGTTTCAAATTTTTTGTTGGGACAAAAGCGTCCGTGAAAAAAGTATTTGGGCATCGAATGCTGTCACTCTCTTATAGATGCAGCCAAGTACAGGTTATGATTTTCGGATTCCTCGTCGAATCACTTCCGATGCCTTTACTCCATTTATAGTAATTAGATTGTTGTTGTTTAGCCGACCCAGTGGCGTGGATGGTAGCGGAGGCTGCTCCCACACCGCTGGTCCCTGGTTCGAGTCCAGCTAGCGGCATGGGTGTCTGTGTTGTCCCTGTGAAAATGTATGTACTGGATATTCCGTAATAAAGTGTTCTATGTGGTTTCTTGTGATCATTGGAGGTTATGCCGGCGAATAGCTGTAGCGCCTACCTCAAAGCAAATAAATACAAAAATACAAATACATTGTTGTTTACCTATTGAATCATAGAGCGATTTTTGTTAAAATTTTTCTTTTTGCTTTTTCTGACTGAAGGGGGAGTACTTTTGACTACACTAGAAAAGCATTTTACTATTCATTGATACATGGAGTCATTTTGCTGTTTACTCATATATGAAAGCGCTTATGTGTAAGGACATTTTACTTGAGGCATTGTCGCCTTTCGATAACCAATTCCGATGTCCGTACGATGAGATGTTGACTTTAAGATTTCATGAATGCGGTAGCTTTTCGTCGTGCCAGATCTGAAGAAGTTACCACATCCAGAAAACCTAAAGATTCACAACGATACTAACCGATATTGTAAGTGTCTTTTGGAAAGTTGACAATCAAACAGTGACAAGTAAACCGAATACATCAGAACTCAGCAAAGTGCGTTCATTAGTAATGCGTTGCAAAGAGCCATCATATGTCAGTACACATAATTATGTATTACGGTATAAATAACTAAAAAGTAGGAAATAAATTTAACTTTTTCAAAAAAATGTACAACCGACTCCAAAAAAAGCGCTAAAAAGAATTAAATAATTCTATAAAATTCTCTAATGACAAACCGTTATCCAATAACCTCACATTGACTATCATGTACCGGTATAAAACGGTTAAATTTAATATATAGAATTTAATATCCACCAAACATAGGTTTTCCAGAGAATATTTTTTAAAAGAGATTAATTTACATATTTTTGATTTAATTTTTGAATATATACATATAAAAAGTAAGGAATTACTTTTTGAAGTTGGTGCCAAACAATCATAATCGATAATGATTTCCCCATTTTATTTATGGTACTAGACATAATATATCCACAATTGTTACTATACTTAAGATAGTTTGGCACCAACTTCAAAAAGTAATTCCTTACTTTTTATATGTATATATTCAAAAATTAAATCAAAAATATGTAAATTAATCTCTTTTAAAAAATATTCTCTGGAAAACCTATGTTTGGTGGATATTAAATTCTATATATTAAATTTAACCGTTTTATACCGGTACATGATAGTCAATGTGAGGTTATTGGATAACGGTTTGTCATTAGAGAATTTTATAGAATTATTTAATTCTTTTTAGCGCTTTTTTTGGAGTCGGTTGTACATTTTTTTGAAAAAGTTAAATTTATGTTAAATTAAATTATGAAAAGCAACAATCACAATTCGTTACAAAATGATACATTAAAAAAAAAAAAAAAAAAAAAAAAAAAAAAAAAAAACTTTATTAGATTACTTAACATAGTAGAATTTGGTGTAGTCCTATAAAATAAATAAATAGTGGCAGTGGCGCAGCCAAGGGGGTAGTTTTGGGGGTTAAAACCCCTCCCAGAGCTAAGAAAGATTACTATAAATGCCGAATCACGGAAAAAAGCGCACCGGAAAAAAGCGTACGGAAAAAAGCGCCCAGGAAAAAAGCGTCCCCGGAAAAAAGCGTCCCTTTTTATAAATCACATATTTAAATAAGTCTGATAATAGTACACATGGTTAATCTTAGAATATAAACACTAGATTGAGACGGTTTTATGAAATTTGTCTTTGCTCTATCGAGACTCAGATGGGCGGGGGGGGCTTTAAAGGTTATCTCAAAACCTGTCATTGCTTTAATGAAAAAAAAAATTGTAAGGTACGAAGAATTAGATAATAAACACTAAATACTTAAATGATTTTTTAAAATCCAGTCTCCCTTGTTCTCCTGTGGAGTGGGGGGGGGGGGGAGGGTGTCTACAAACTTTTGAATATATCTCTTATATTTATTTTTTTAATATTATTTATAATTTGATTATTTTTATTATAAAATTACATATTAATATTTTATTATATTTTATATTACATTTATATATTTATATAATATATAACATAATATATAATAATAAATATATTAATATAATATAATAATAATACAGAATAAATAATTTATAATAAATAAGTAATAAATTAATAATACATAAATATAAATTAAATATAAAATTAAAAATAAATGTAATTAAATATTAAAAATTATACTTATTAACAAAAGTTTATTTAAAAATGATAATATTTTATTAACTCATAGTAAATCAATAAAAATAAAAATAAATGTATTAATAAATAAAATTAAATATTAAAAATCTAGTTTCATCAACAAGAATTAGTTTTAAAAATGATAATATTTTATTAACTTATAGAACATAATAAAAATAAGTGTATAAATATATAAAATTAAATATTAAAAAATCTACACATAAACAAGAATTTATTTATAAAATGATATTTTATTATCCGCCATTACTGATACTATTATCATATACCTCCAGCAATCTCGCTACGTATCCCCAAGGGTACGCGTATCGAAGGTTGGGAACCGCTGTCCTACGAGAATGATATAAATGAGACATCTGTTGCCACTTTAGTTTTTATCATTTATTTATCCACAAGTTCAATATTTATCAATTCTTTGCCACTTTTTTCTGATCACTTTTTGTGCTCTTGTTTTTCCAGTCACTTTTTTCCCTAAATTCTAGAAAACATTCCGAAAAAATGTTATCGTCTAAAGCAGTGTCCCACTGTAACACTAATTGTTATTACAAAATTGACACATAAATATTGATCAACTTTTATATTTTCTGAATAATTTATTCAGTACGAAACATAAGATATCAAAATACTCTTATCTACAAATTTTCAAAAGATCGGAACCGTTTATACCAAATTAATGTTCATCCATAGAGCTCTATAATTCTAATGGCATAATAAAAAATTGACTCTACTAAAATAAGACTCATAAGTTAGACGATACACTTTAATCTTTACACTAAATGTTAATTATTACAAAAAAAAAAAAAAAAAAAAAAAAACCTCATGTGCAAATAAATTTTTAGAACAGCAAAATGCTCTAAAATTTTCTGTGTTTCTATACGTCCAAAAGTATTTCAACCAGCTCAATAACGCTACGAGGTTGGAAGTGTTGACACGAAGTGTTGGATCCTTCAATTTCAAAGATAATTGTTTATTCTGAAGATTATTACGGATCATCAGAACCGTAAATAAAAAGAATATTGCCCAGTTAAACTGATGGCATTGAGCTCACAGGCTAAGCATACTAATTGTACATTACAGACTTGTATTTTCGCTAATTCCGTTCGAAAAAAAAAAATTAAAAAAGGGAAACAGCTCTTCCCTTTCTCCTTTTTTATACTTAATCATTGAACTTCCTAAACTATCAAGTACATGCTTTATCATATTAAAAAATCTATATCCAAAATTCAGAGCAAATCGGATAATTCTTAATAAAAATCCATTTAGCATTTATATAATTTAAGAGGAGTTATTCTCCTCTTTTATACTTAGCCATTAAACTTCCAAAACTATTCAGAGATTTGAACGAAATCTGACAATTCTGACTGAAAAATCCATTTATGCAAGTTAAGGGGGGGAGCATTAGAACCCCCGTTCCCCCTGTTTATACTTATTCAATGAACACCTAATAACAGCCACGGTATCGCCTCATCCGAATGATCCTATATCTAAATTTTGAACGAAAATCGTTAATTCTGCATGAAAATCCCGTTTATATCAATTAAGGGGCGGGGCATGAGCCCCCCGTTCCCCCTGTTTATACTTATTCAATGAACACATAATAACAGTCACGTAATCGCCTCATCAGAATGATCCTATATCTAAATTTTGGACAAAAACTGTTAATTCTGCATGAAAAACCCATTTATATCCATTAAGGGGAGGGGCATGGGCCCCCGTTCCCCCTGTTTATACTTATTCAATGAACATCTAATAACAGCCACGGTATCGCCAAATCCGAATGATCTTATATCTAAATTTTGAATGAAAACCGTTAATTCTGCATGAAAATCCCGTTTATATCAATTAAGGGGGGGCATGAGCCCCCCGTTCCCCCTGTTTATACTTATTCAATGAACATATAATAACAGTCACGTAATCGCCTCATCAGAATGATCCTATATCTAAATTTTGGACAAAAACTGTTAATTCTGCATGAAAAACCCATTTATATCCATTAAGGGGAGGGGCATGAGCCCCCCGTTCCCCCTCTTATACATATCGAATGAACTCCAAAAACTAATCAGGGAAGCGCCTTATCAGGATATACCTATATACAAAATTTCAAGTGGATCCGATATTTTTATCATGAGTTATCGCGTTACGTACGAACATACATACAGAACGGACGGGCACATAAGCTCTCAGGCTATGATAGCCTGTGAGCTAAAAAGGAGCAGTCGTTCCTGTGCGTAGTTTCCAGTTTCGCGATGTAGTTTTGAAAGTATGTTGTGCTAGAAAAGATTTATGGGCTGCAAATGTACACACGAGGTTGCTTTCAGTCATAGATTTACCTGCTGCAGAAGCTCAATATCACCAAGTAAGTGTGTAGCATCAGTTTTAGAAATGGAAAACCCATTCCTGTGAAATACACATCTGAAGGTAGCAGTGGAGGATTGCCCGCAGCAGTAGGACGTCCGACTGACACTGAGAACTCTGATGCTTTTGAAAAGGCATGTGAGTGGTTTCAAGAAAATGGTAAAGAGCCAATATCTGTCAATGACTTAGTCGAAAAAATGCGTAGTTTTTCATCAGAGGGAAGCGAGTCTTACACTTCTAGACATTTGAAGAAAAAATTGCTAGACAGGTTTGGAGACAACATTATGATATCCAGTAGAGATAGGAAAAGTGACATGATAACGTTTGAAAAAACTGTATCAAACATAATACTGGACTATCATAAGCAAAAACAACTTCATGATTCCGCTGAAGAAAATTTTTGATTAGTATAATCTGCAGCAAAATTGATAAGAACTGAAATAAATTTGCTGTACAAAAATAAGGACTTTTATCCTAGTTCATTAGATATTGCATCCATTAAAGAAAATAAGACATAATTACCCCCTGTTTTATAAACTTTTTAAAATATCCTAATTGGTTGTAAACGCAATGATCTGAAGCAGATTTCAATAGGCCAAGCTGTAATGAAAGCATGCAGGCCTCGTTCTCTAATATCTGATTCCTCTTGTTGTAAGCATTCAGATTCACAGAGATTTTGGATCTCGTTTCCTAATTGATGAACTTTATAGTCTAAGAGGATTCAGTGTGTCTTATGATGAAATACATACACTCTTCTGTAATGGATAAAAGTGACTAAAACATTGTACATTCAGGTCACCTTTCGCAATCGGTAGCTGACAATGTCGATCATAATATAGCAACAATAGATGGCCATAACAGTTTTCACGGGAGGGGAGTTATAATGTGTTCACCAGGAGCATCTTTTAATAACTCTTTATTGCTCACAGACGCAATAAAACCACTCAAGTCTCGTCCTCTAACACATGACATTTGTTGTGTCTTCAGTAAAGGACACTAATTATTTCTGAAACATGATGCTAGATGGCAGCATCAAAACTTTGTTCCTGATAATACGAGACTGCAATAACTTTAATTATTATTCCTCATTAATTTTAACTCATTTGTATTTGTAAATTCCTAATATGTTTTTTCATATATATGTTTTGTATTTATTCATCTGTAATTCATCTTTTTAGATATATTGTATTTGTTATACTGCAGGTTGTACTGCGGGCTAGTTTAGAACGAAAATGTTCTGATTCAAAGTACGTTTACGAATTCTGAAGTCTATTAAATCTCTTTAAAATCCCATTAAATCATATTTTTTTGTGTGTGAAGAACCAGACGTAAAAAGGTATAATATTGCCAGTGGGCAAAATTCCTAAATAACTATTTTCAAGACATCAAGAAATCATAAAATCGAGGACTGTTATTCAAGTTATGAAACCGATATTTGTGACTATGCACGATGCCGTCTACGACGAAGAATTCACAGGTAAATCTCTATTCTGATTAAGAAAAATAAAATCTATGTTAAGTTAGTATTAAAATCTCAACATAAATAAAGCTTTTGGTCCGTCATAAGCCGCATCGTTCAGTGAAATACATTAAAGTTTAAATATAAAAATTAATTACGTCATGAAGACGAAGGCGGAAATCGCCAGTGAATTGAAATTTAATTTCACTATAAAAGAAATAAATAGATATAATATTCAAGTGGTTGAAGCAATACGAAATAAAAATGTTAAATTAATTGAGAATCTTAAAGCAGAATTAATCAGCTTAGAAGCTGATTTAAAGAAATCTTATTTTCGAATTGCCGAAGAAAGCATTAACGGTCTATACGATTCATTTACTAAAGCAAAGGATATACACTATATTGCCATTGATTATGGGACACTTGCGATTTTAGACATTTTACTAAATATCTAGAAAAATACATGAGGAATCATCTCGAAACTCTTAGTGTATAAATATAATAGTATAAGTCATACATCTCCGTGAAGATTTTTTCCCGAAACTCCAAAGGGGGCCGTCAACAAATTAAAAAAGAATGAATATCTTTTGAATAACCCTGTCAAAACTAATATAGCAAAAGAGCACAAACTCTAGATTGTAATTGAATGCCTTATTGTAATAAGCCTTGTTCATTTTTATGCAAATAACATGCATACTCGCAGAGTAATTAAGGTTTTTATAAAAATGATCCCAAATTTTTCCAAGTTTTTTCCTTATAATTTTCAGAGTTCTTAATATAAAATATTATTTTTTTCAGAAAATATGACAAACAACATTGCACACAGTACCCTGTAATCAGAATTAAAAAATAATGAAAATTGTATAAGAAATGAGTTGATTTACTAAATAATTTTTTACTGCGCATGCGTCAACGATATCAAAATTTCATTTGCATATTATGTTAGCTAAATGTATAGAGCAACTTTTGTGAAATTCACAAAATCATAACTTGAAAATTCTGACAATAATCGTCAATTGAATAAGTCGAAAATCCGTTATTCTCAAAATGAAGCAAAAACAAGAGGGGTTGTATCCATATATTCATTGATTAGTGTCAATATAGAATACACAATATGGGATTTATTTACTGCATTTGGATAAAATCCCTCATTTTTTTGCTTCATTTTGGAAACAACGGATTTTGACCTTTTTCTATAGACGATTACTTTCAGAATTTTCAAGCTATGATTTTGAGACTTTTACAGAAGTTGCTCTATACATTTAGCTAACATAATATGCAAATGAAATTTTGATATCTTTGACGCATGCGCAGTAAAAAATTATATAGTAAACCTACTCATTTTTCATACAATTTTTATTATTTTTTAATTCTGATTACAGGGTACTGTGTGCAATGTTGTTTGTCATATTTTCTGAAAAAAATATTATTTTATATTAAGAACTCTGAAAATTATAATGGAAAAACTTGGAAAAATTTGGGACCATTTTTATAAAAACCTTAATTACTCTGCGAGTGTGCATGCTATTTGCATAAAAATGAACACAGTGTATTACAATAAGGCATTCAATCATAATCTAGAGTTTGAGCGCTTTTGCTACATTAGTTTTGACAGGGTTATTCAAAAGATATTCATTCTTTTTTAATTTGTTGACGGTCCCCTATGGCGTTTCGGTAAAAAATCTTCACAGAGGTGTATGACGTATACTATTATATTTATACACTAAGAGTTTCGAGATGATTCCTCGTGTATTTTTCTAGATATTTAGTAAAATGTCTAAAATCGCAAGTGTCCCATAATCAATGGCAATATAGTGTAGTTGTTGACGATTTAGTTAAAATCGAAGAATTTTTAGTTGTAAAAATACAAGAAAATATGAATGAAACTAGTAATAATTCAGGAATTTCTGTTAAGGATAACACTTTAAGATTGCCAAAATTTGAGTTGCCGATATTTTATGGCGACATTAATAATTGGATTACTTTTAAGGAAACATTTCTGACTGCAATTCATAATAATGAAATTTATCAAATCAGTTAAAATTTTCTTATCTAATAGCGAGTGTAAAGAATTATCTTGCTAAATTAATTTCGGGTTTTTCAATTTCCGGCGATAATTATAAGGAAGCGTGGGAAACTTGTTAATCGCTATGATAATCGTAAGAATTTGGCATATTCATTACTGTCAAAATTCATTAATGCTAAATCATTAAAATCACAACTTATGAAATGGTAATTAGTTTTCTTGAAAAACAAGCACGTAGTCTGCAGAATTGTAATGTTGAATTTATTAAAACTGAATCTAAATCTAATCATAAATTTGATCCTAAATCTCAACATTTTCCAAAAAGATCGATATCGGATACTGTTGTAACGGATAATGTGAATAAATCACAAAAAATTATTTGTCCACAATGTAATGAACCCGACCAACTTCATAGATGCCCAGCTATGCAGAATTTATCTGTTGAGCAACGCTGGCATTTAGTAAAATCAAAAAATTATGTACGAACTGTTTGCATTCTAACCATTTTGTTGCTAATTGTTTGATAAATACCACATGTAAACATTGCAATTCAAAACATCATACACTCCTTCATCGTGATCAATCTGCCCCTGCACAACAACAAATTGTTAGACAACAAGATCATGTAACAACCCCAAATGCTGTAGGTAATTTAAATGAATCTAATTGTTTTACTAATCAATCGTTTAGTGGAAATTCTCAAACATTGTTGGCTACTGCCATTATACGTGTAAAATCCAAATCAGGCAAATTCATTCCTTGCAGGGCGATGATCGACAGTGGTTCTCAAAAGAGCCTATTTTCTAAGGCTTGTTGTGAAAAACTAGGTCTTCCTTCAAGGCATATAAATCATAAAATCTCAGGTATAAATAGTTTAGTTGCAGAAACAGCTCTTCGGGAAGTTTCTTTGACATTCTCTCCCCATTTTAATGATGAAATCTTTCAATTAGAAGTGTTAGTTGTTAACCAGATAACAACAAATTTACCAAATTTTATGATTACGAATACGTTTGGCCACATATTGAAGGCTTGAATCTTGCGGATCCAAATTTCCATGTGTCCAGTCCTATTGATCTCCTTATAGGTGCAGATTTGTTTGCCAATATCATAACAGGAGAATCTATTTTAGGACCTAAAGGATCACCGAGTGCTATTAATTCTAAACTGGGTTGGATACTATCGGGAATTATTTATTCGAATGAATCAAACCAAAATTCATCTGTAAGTTGTCATGTTACTACGCAGATTACTTCTCAGCTGCAAAAGTTCTGGAAACTTGAGTCGGTTCCCAGTTCTGATCCAATTTCTCATGTTGAAGACAATTATTCTAAAACCGTTTCACGCGCAGAATCAGGAAGATATGTTGTAAACTTGCCGTTTAAATCTAAACCAATCCTCGGTGATTCAAAATCTCAAGCTCTAAAGCGGTTTTATTTTTTGGAAAAGAGACTCCACCAAAACCCTTTGCTTAGAGAGCAATATTTAGCATTCATGCAAGAATATATTGACTTGGGGCACATGGAACTTGTACCAAATTCAGAAATTTCAAATCCGGATCATTTTTATCTTCCGCATCACGGGGTAATAAAAGAAGATAGTTCAACTACATGATTTAGAGTAGTATTTGACGCATCTGCAGTTGGTTTATCAGGCCGCTCTTTAAATGATTATCTAGAGATAGGTCCAAAATTGCAGCCGAAAATATTTCCTTTATTATTAAAGTTCAGAATGAATCCAATTGCTTATAGTGCTGATATCGAAAAAATGTTTAGGCAAATCCTCGTTAATCAGAAGCAGATTGATTATCAACGCATTCTTTGGAGATTTAATTTAGAAGACACTATTATATCATATAGGCTGTTGACCGTTACATACGGTTTTTCCTGTGCACCTTTTTTTGGCCATTAGAACATTACACCAGTTGGCCATTGATAACGAACAATATTATAAAAAAGCCTGCCAAATTATTCAAGAGGAAATTTATGTTGATGATCTTCTTTCTGGATCCGATTCACGAGAAAACGCTCAGAGTTACACAACTAATAAAAATTATGAAAAGTGGAGGTTTTAATCTACAAAAGTGGACCTGTAACGATCCTGATGTAATAGCTCACTTACCTGATGAAATGAAAGATTCCTCAAAAAAGGTTATTCAGGAAGATGGTACTGTTAAAGTTCTTGGTTTACTTTGGGACTCTTCCAAAGATGTTTTACAAATGAGGTTCAATGATTTAAATGATGTCAAAACAAAACGAGATTCGTTATCTGCAGTGGCTACAATATTTGACCCTCTGGGTTTCCTAGCTCCTACAGCAATAAAGTTAAAAATTATGATGCAAGATCTTTGGAAGGATAAGATTTCTTGGGATGAAGAAATCTCAGATTCCATACAACGGGTTTGGAATGAATTTTCATCTGAAATGCATTTATTGAAATCGTTAGAAATTCCCAGATACATGAATTTATTTAATAAAGCAGTTGTTCAAATTCAACTGCATGGATTTTGCGGTGGTTCGAATAAAGCTTATGCTGCTGCTACCTATTTACGTATTGTTACACCTGAAAGAGTATTTGTCAATTTGATTGCTGTAAAAACTAAGGTCAACCCTATAAAACCTCAAACATTGCCACGAATTGAGCTTTGTTCAGCTCTTTTACTAGCAAAATTATGTTTTGTCATTATCGACACATTACCAGTAAACTTTGACAATATTTATTTGTGGTCATATTCACAGATTGTTCTCAGTTGGCTAAAGGCACCACCTTTAAAGGGAACTCAGTTTGTACTCAATCGAGTATGCCAAATACAGGCATTAATGCCTTCCTATGAGTGGAATCATATTCCAGGTACTTTAAATCCTGCAGATGTAGCTTCTAGGGGGATCCCACCACGAAAGCTTCTTAATCATTCTCTGTGGTGGCATGGGCCTCCATGGCTGCTGGCAAATCCCAATACCAAAGTTCACTGCTCCGATTTCAGAATTAAATCAAGTAATTGATTCTGTCAGTAATGTAACACAAGTAAGTGCACCTCCAAACTTTCTTCTTAAGTTTTCGAAATTCTCTAAGCTGTCAAGAGTCACAGCCTGTTACAGCTATGTAAGATTTTATTTTTATCTTACTTCTAGGCAAATTTGGCTTAGTTATACAGGGACCGGCAAAATCTATACCAACCTTGGAAAATGGACGAATTGGGGTGATAGATTTATTCATAATGCTAGACATAGTACATCGAAAAAATTTGGAAATCTAAGCTCAGAAGAAATCTCTAATTCAATTCAATACATTCTAAAATTAGTTCAAGGTTCTGAATTCAACATAGAGTTTAAGTTGTTAAAAAAAAGAAAACCCTTACCGAGAAATAGTAAACTATTATCACTAAATGTATTTTTAGATTCAAGTGATATCATTCGAGTAGGTGGTCGTTTGTCACAACATCAGTCTTTAACCTTTGATAGAAAATATCCGATGCTACTCCCAAAAAATAACTTTGTCACAAAACTATTAATAAAGCATGTACATGAGAACATAGGCGTAGCGTGACCAAAACTTTTGGGGGGCACCAGCGAAGTAAAAATTGCGCCCCTTGGCAAATTTTCAATTTGGCGCCCCCCCCCCCCCCTTAGCCCCAAAAAAGTAATAAAAAATATTTTTCTTTCGGTAGGCGACATAAAACTAACAAACATAAATTAATTCTATTAAATAATTATTTAGCGTTTATTTTCGAACTTTAAATGTTTAATTTTAATTAAGAAATTCAGAACTAAAACATACAGAAATTTGCATTTTTTTTTTTTTTTTTTTTTTTTTTTTTTTGTGAAAGAGTTCACAATGTTTTAAAACAGGGAGGAAAACGATCAAGAGAGATAAAGAAATTCCCTGAAAATGATTGTCGGTCAAAAAATGGCTCGCAGAATAAATTTCGTACATGTGGTGACCGCTCTTTAGCATGTCCTTCCAGTGGAACATGCTAGAGGTCTACATTTACAAGAATTTCCAGGCACGGGCTCAGCACGGCCCGGCTTGGGTATTAAAAGTTTCATCCGAGCCCGGCTCGTTTATATTTTCATAGTTTAGGGCCAGGTCCTGCTCGTACAAAAAATCAGTGAAAAAACATAAGTATTAATTGGATAATTTTACAATACTTTAAATTACTGTGTGTTCACAAAATACCCTGAAAATACTCAATATCAGCATTAATAATTGCTTAGACATTTAAGACTTTTCAATATTCAAATAAAGATTCATAAAACTTGATGTAGGTTAGAATTTTAAAAAAAGTTGGTTTAAAAAAAAAAATCCTAACCTTTGAAACTATAAAAAAAAGTAGATTTTGAAATACGAGGGTTATCGAAAAACGATTTTTCCACAGAATTAAAAAAGAAACAAAAACTAACTACCCGGACTGGATCCTGTTGAAGTACTCGTTGCCCCCAGCGTGGTATCGCTCTAAACAGAGCGAAAAAGATTCTCAATGCAGGAAACCATCTCGAAACACCTGTTTATCTGGAAACTGTGCGCCAGGTGGGTGCCTAACTAACTTGCACCTTAACACAAAAACAAGCGTGGGAAAGCAGCATTGATGTTTCTGTAGCGATATCACGATGAAGGAAATGAATATCACAACAAGATTTTAACAGTTGATGAGACGTGAGTTGACAACTGTAACAAGTTCCTGCCTCCATTCCCAGGTGGCAGACTTGTATGACACTGGACTCAAAAACTTATCCCACGTTGTGACAAGCGTTTTAATTCCGTTGGTTCTAATGTGGATTTGTAGTTAAAACATAGCTGTATCTTTTGTAATAGTTCTTTTTGGGTAATTATATTTTGTTTCTTTCTAGCCACGGAAAAATTATTTCATGGATGACCCCCGAATTTTTCAGTAAATTATTATTCTGATCCAATTTATCTACTTTCTGACACATTTCTGAATTCATTTCTTTTCGAAAACACATAAAATTGGCAGACGTTCTTATTCAGAAACTGTGTAATCGCATGGAATTTTCCATTTTTTGTAAAAGACAAAAAATCTTTAAAAAAATACTGCCAAAGTTGTCATTTTGAATCGAAATTCAAGACGCAATCGTACTAGGGAGAAGAAAAACTTGTCATCAAGTGATTAGAACAGGTTATAAATCAAAAAGTTATTTATTTATTTTAAAAAATGGAAAATGCTAATCGATTACAAATTACTTCAATCATCAGCCTGTTAATTTTATACCTTTATAAAGAAAAATGAGTCAGAAAGTGTGTCAAATTTCACGTTGTTGAGCTGGGAATTTGAGAGTAACCTTAAGTTGTACTCACAAAAATTATATTAATATACGTTATAAGCATTTTAATATAGTTATAAGCATTTAAAATTTTTCGACCCTCACGTTGGGGGGGTTACCTGTCACCAAAAATTAACACTGTCTCATAATAAATTACCAAACAAAATTTGGCCGCGCTACGAAAAGTAGATAGCGAATTATAAGCATTTTAAATTTTTCGATCCTCACGGTGGGGGGTCTCCTGTCACCAAAAATTAACACTGTCTCATAATAAATTACCAAACAAAATTTGGCCGCGCTACGAAAATTAGATCGCGAGTTATAAGCATTTTAAATTTTTCGACCCTCACCGCGGGGGGGTCTCCTGTCACCAAAAATTAAGTCTCATAATAAATTACCAAACAAAATTTGGCCGCGTTACGAAAATTAGATCGCGAGTTATAAGCATTTTAGATTTTTCGACCCTCACCGTGGGGGGGTCTCTTGTCACCAAAAATTAACACTGCCTCATTATAAATTACCAAACAAAATTTTGCCAAGCTACCAAAATTAGATCGCGAGTTATAAGCATTTTAAATTTTTCGATCCTCACCGTGTGGGGTCTCCTGTCACCAAAAATTAACACTGTCTCATAATAAATTACCAAACAAAATTTGGCCGCGCTATGAAAATTAGATCATAAGAAACATAAGTTTGATACTTGATATCCTAATATCTGAAAAATACCGCATCAATGTCTGCCGAAGTCTACCGAAGGATACCGTGCCGAAGTTTGCCGAACTAAAACGACGTTAGCCGAAGTGTTAGGTTATTTCGTTACGGAAGTGTTAGGTTTTCTCGTTACGGAATTTTTAGATTCGGTAGCTGCGCTCAAAGCCCGCGATAAAAGCTATGCAATAGCTTAAAAAAAAACATATAATGTATACATAAGACTCAGTCCAGCACGACTCTGCTTATGAAATTGAGTTTGTGCTCAGATACGATATGATTGTCCAATTATATGATCTCTAATCTGGGCATATTATATATGCTTATATATAATTTCTATAGTGATTTTGTCAAACTAGTATCGGTTCGTAAAACACATTTATAATTGTTATTCTCGCGAAAGTTCATAACCAATGAAAATGGTCTATATTTTATCTGTTTCGCTTAAATTTTTATGTAGAGCCGTTAATGAATGAATAAATAAAATGAATAATAAAAAGAATATTGCCCAGTTAAACTGATGGCATTGAGCTCATAGGCATTCATATTGTATATTACAGTCTTATATTTTCAAGGGTTAATTCCGTTCGAAAAAAATATTAAGGAAGGGAAACAGCTCTCCCCTTTCTCCTTTTTTATACTTAATCATTGAACCTCCTAAACTATCAAGTACATGCTTTATCATATTAAAAAATCTATATCCAAAATTCAGAGCAAATCGGATAATTCTTAATAAAAACCCTTTTAGCATTTATATAACTTAAGAGGAGTTATTCCCCTCTTTTATACTTAACCATTAAACTTCCAAAACTATTCAGAGATTTGAACGAAATCTGACAATTCTGCTTGAAAAATCCATTTATACAAGTTAAGGGGAGGGGCATTAGAACCCCCGTTCCCCCTGTTTATACTTATTCAATGAACACCTAATAACAGCCACGGACTCGCCTCATCAGAATGATCCTATATCTAAATTTTGAACGAAAACTGTTAATTCTGTATGGAAATCCCGTTTATATCAATTAAGGGAAGGGACATGAACCCCCCGTTCCCCCTGTTTATACTTATTCAATGAACACCTATTAACAGTCACGGAATCGCCTCATCAGAATGATCCTATATCTAAATTGTGAACGAAAACTGTTAATTCTGCATGAAAATCTCGTTTATATCAATTAAGGAGAGGGGCATGAGCCCCTCGTTCCCCCTCTTATACATATCGAATGAACTCCAAAATCTAATCAGGGAAGCGCCTTATCAGGATATACCTATATACAAAATTTCAAGTGGATCCGATATTTTTATCATGAGTTATCGCGTTACGCACGAACGCACATACATACAGAACGGACGGGCACATAAGCTCTCAGGCTATGATAGCCTGTGAGCTAAAAAACTAGTCATTGGGGGCCACCGTAATACTTTACCATCATGGATATTCACAATATAATATATGAAAATAAAACATGTATGAAATATTTATAAAATGCATTGCAATTTCAAAACAAAATTTAATCGTATATTTAAATTTTTTAATATACATAGTAATGCTCTATTAAATATAATGCGATACGTATACGTGCCGCAAAAAGACTTAAGAATCCTTTTTTATCCGCGCCAGCAAAATTTTACTGTAAAATTTACCTTATTTAATTGGAGCATTTTCCTGATTTAATAATGCACAAATTTCTGTTACCGAATTTTGTAACCGAAACATCCTTATAACTCCAAAAATAATAATCATATTAACTAACAGTTTACTGCGTCGGATTAAGGGTCTCATTTTCAATTAAAATATATCTTTGAATTGAAATTGAAATACAGGGTCATGAGAAACCGAAGAATGTGGAAAATAAGATTACAAATATCTCGGCAACTAGTAATCCGATCGACTTAATTCTTTATGCAAAATTTGTGTTATTTTATTGCCTTTTACATCCACTCATTAAAATACAAAATTTCGAAAAACTTCATATACCTTTCACCAGAAAGAATTTTTCGAGAGTCCGAAAAAAATAGTTCCGAATAATCGAGGTTACTGATATTAAATAGGCTTCGTTCCATCCTTACATACTAAGAATATACAAAGTTTCAAGTCTCTATCTCAATTTGTTCGGAAGATAGAGCATTTACAAACACACTGACGGACGGCAATTTTTTTTCTGGAAATAAAAACGTTTTTCGGAATCTGCAGTAAATAAAATGTGTAAATCCGTCAAAAAAAATGTTTTTTCGATTTTCAAAACGATTGCAAGATTTGCCCTATGCTACGTATAATGGGTAAATAATACCCCAAAAAAAATCCCAAGTTTTGATTTTAAAATATAAATTTTAATTTAAAAATTTTAAATATTAATCATGTTTGAAGATCGACATATTTTCTAAAAAATGTAATTCTTTTTAAAGTTTTTAAAAAGTTTTAAATTTTACAGAAAAAAAATTAAATCATCTTTGTAATTTACAAAAATATTTATTTTTGAAAACATATCTTTTAAAAGAAAAAATAGTATTTTTCATTTTCTTTGCTACAAGATTCATTGAAAATATGGACTGGAAATAAAAAAAAACCCCTAATAATAATAAGATGAATAATAACAATAATAAATCCCGAAGACAGTTGAATATATTATTGAAAATCATGGTGAAAATTTTCAGGACTTTTCTAGTTTCAAATCTTCATTGTATTATATATACTAATGAAAATGAATTTGTAAATATATAAAGAAAATATATGTTGCCAAACGCAGAAAATAAAGAATTTAAACAGACATTTAAGCCGATTCTCGAAAAGATATTTTTTTTTCCCTTGCATAACAACAAAAAACTTCCTGACATATTCTCTGACTAAATTTTAAACTTAAAAGCATGACAATTGCAATCGTGATTATTGAAGAGATTTATGATCAAATGTTTTTATTTCTATTTTCCGATAAACGAATTAAATCTTAAGGAAGGTTACTGTCTCAAGGAGGTAATTTTTTTGCCTCACTCTCAGTATCACCGCCCGGAAATTCAGTTCGAAATGCCAAATTGACAACTCTTCTAAAAGTATTTCTGAGTTTATCGAAAAGTGGAAAATACTATTCGGTTATAAAATTGAAAATAAGAGCACCTGTTAAGATAAACAAAATGTGTGAAAAAATGCAGTTTGGATCTGAGAATTATATTGAAAAACAATTTCTTACAATATTTAACAATGATAAAAATTTTAGTTTGTAGGTTTTTTTAAAATAAAATCAATAATAAAGTATTACCAACTTAACAAAAGTTATTTTTGGGCTTCTTATAAAATAATAAGGTAATCATGAGTTGTATTTTATATTTCATATTTTTGCTTCATGCGCTATTTATAAAATGATATTTTGTGCCAGTGGGAAACAGTGTTCTCCGATTTTACACCCCCCCCCCCCCCCCCCAAGAAAATCATAGAAAAAAATTTCTTTAGATTCCCAAAATATTGACCTAATGCATTTTGAATGGTTAATACTGACACTGTAACATATAACAATACAAAAGGTTTTTTTTTTTTTTTTTTTTTTAAATAAGCGAAATACATTTAATTTTGCAGTTTGCTGGATAGATATAAATGCACTCTTTATAACTGGTTAAATTTTTACATACTCTATCCAAACATTTCCTAACCGCACCTAAAATAACTTTGGTGCAATTTAATTTACTTAAAATGACAAATCATTGTGATCATACATCAAAAGAAATTCTAATGATAAG
Source organism: Maratus speculifer (assembly GCA_964019185.1). Classification (NCBI taxonomy): domain Eukaryota; kingdom Metazoa; phylum Arthropoda; class Arachnida; order Araneae; family Salticidae; genus Maratus; species Maratus speculifer. The sequence continues at coordinate 117,875,365 of OZ025294.1, read as the reverse complement.
ACATCGCGAGATAAAAAAATAATTAAGTATAACCGTAGCTCTAAATAGGTTAATTATTTAATGTTAATTAAAATAAATACATAAGTTTGCATTGTGATTATTTACAAGGGCCCTATCACTTATAAATTTTTCGCAAAATTTCAATTTAAAATAACTTTGCCCCCCCCCCCCAAAAAAAAAATGAAATATTTTAATAGGACTATAAGAAGTTTTTCCTTGTAAATCACTTGTAACCCCTCCCCCCCCCCCCCCCAAAAAAAAAAAAAAAAAAAAATTAACAAATATGCTACAAGGAAATTATTCCTAGAAAAGGTGACACACATAAACTTATCACTAAATAAAACAGACTGAGATAATGTCTCGAATAATCATATTTATTTACAAGTTATTAATAAAAGAAAACCATCTTTACAAAATTAATTAAATTAAGAAACAAGCAGACTTAAGCTGCACTTTTATACTTCCCCAACATGGAAGATTACTTTGACATTATAATAGTTTCTTTCTATCAACAAGCGAAAAACGTTTTGACACATTTACAAATTCATTTTTTAACAGAAAGATAAACAATTTCAATGCCTGACTATGGGAGTGATTTCGAATTGAACTTATTTTTCCATTTTATGATAATTAAATTACTTATCGAGTTATAAGCTATTTCGATGGCGTCATCACCCATTTTTCTCCTCCTTTTCGACCGCTTTTTCTGCTTTCATCGGGAAATATGCTCAAAAGTGTCAACTTTGAAGGCTTGTTTAGAAAAATCTATTGTGTTTTTAAAAAAAATAGAAGATCGAGTGCAATTAGACAGTCTCCGAATAACAACATCTGCTAGTTTCATGCATTTCCGAACAAAAATAAATTAACGCATGTGTCATTTTTGATTTAAGAACACCCTTAATATATAACATACACTGATTTTAATAATTATTTTAGATTTTATCAAATTGATATACAAAATCAATTTACTTATTTTATTCGCTCCTTCATTACATTGATAGCATGAAATTCTGTAAAAATTCTAAGCTTAACTTATATCTTTAGTAATTGTTAATAGTTACAAAAGCTAAATTTATGTAGATCCGGGTCGACATCGTGCATTTAGTTTCAAATTCTTTTTTTATAGTATATATTAAAACAAACAAAATTTTAATTGGCGCCCCTTTCGCCTTTCGTTCTGGCGTCCAAGGCACGTGTCTCCTTAGCAATTCCTAGGGAAATTGGTTGCCGTTTGCAATTATCGTTGAGGGTACAATTTCACACTGAAGAGATTTTTAAGCTAAAGCTAATCTATTTAAATGACAGGAGGCATAGGGATGCATTTGATTTAGTTTTCCTTTCGAATTTTCTGGCAATGAGACATTTTTACCAAATTCCATACTTATATTTTTGTATGTAAAGACACAAAAAATCTTAATTTGACGCCTCCTTCGCCTTTTGTTTTGGCGTCCGAGACACTTTCCCCCCCGCCCCCCTCTGCAACCCCAAGGGAAATCGCTTGGTTTTTGGCAATTGTCGAAATGAAGTACAGTTTCATACAGAAGAGAATTTTTGAGTAGAGATTAACCTATTTAAATGATAGGCGGCATAAAGATACATTTGCTTCAGATTTATTTTGAATTTTCAAGCTGTGAGACATTTTTATGCAAATTCAATATATATTCTACATATACATTTTTATACGCAAAGACGAACAAAATCTTCATTTGGCGCCCACTTTGTCTTTTGTTTTGGCGTAGAAGGCACATGTCCCCTCTGCAACCCCCAGGGAATTGCTTTGCTTTTGCAATTATTGATGAGGTGCAGCTTCACATAAAATAGGGGTTTTGGAAGAGAGACTAACCTATTTAAATGACAGAAGGCATAGAGATGCTTTGGTACAGTTTTCCTTTCGAATTTAATGGTTGTGAGACATTCTTATGCAAATTCCATACATACACATGTTTGTATGTAAAGACAAACAAAATCTTCATTTGGCGCCCCCTCTGCAAACCCTAGGGGAATCGCTTGGTTTCAGGCTGTGAGACATTCTTATGCAAATTCAATCCATATACATTTTTGTACTAGTGAAAAATGCTCCAAGGAGCAGTGCAAAAGCAGAATATGATTTTAATTGAGCATTAAAAAGTAATGGACAAGTGCTTCTGTTAATTACTGAGCATGAGGAAGGATAAGGGATCCCTTCTTGGCTACAACTCACTTCAATGCCAACTTTGAAAAAATCATATTTGCGCTTTTTCCATACAAAAGAAATTTGCGGTTCTTTAGTAGAATTTTCCACCGTGCTTTAGATGTTAACCAGGGGTGTAGTCATAAAAATAACATAAGATATATGCTCTAAGCAGAGGGATATTCTAGAATGTGTATACTATAAGCTTTCTTGAAAAACAGAGGGTATATGGTGTTCTATTAAAAAGTCCAGAAGGTGTACGGCGTATAGCCTGTACTACATCTCTGATGTTAACTGCACTGTTCACTCTGCACTATACTACAAATCAATTTTCTGTGCAATTATACACTTAGGGTATGCTTGGTGGCAGTGCATGAATGTGATACCTGCAGGAACTAGGTATCTGGCATTATGTCGCCTTCCTTTACATTTTTGTCTAATTAAGCTGCATCTTTTCTGGTTACGTCTTTACACTATACATTTTTATAGTAACTGCGACGGATTTGTTTTCACGGAAAAAGCGCAAATATGATTTTTTCAAAGTTGGCATTGAAGTGAGTTGTAGCCAAGAAGGGATCCCTTATCCTTCCTCATGCTCAGTAATTAACAGAAGCACTTGTCCATTACTTTTTAATGCTCAATTAAAATCATATTCTGCTTTTGCACTGCTCCTTGGAGCATTTTTCACTAGTCCTTCTATTTTTCCATATTCCATAGGGATATTGCACAACTTGTTTTGTATTTTATATATGGAAAACAAAATCTTATTTGTATTGAAATTAAAAAATGCTACATACTCTAATACTCTGGTATTACAAATTAAGAAAAATTTTTAAACAGGTTTTTCTATACCAAAATTCTACGGTGGTTTTCAAAAAAAAAAAAAAAAAAAAAAAATCAGTTTTTTACTAAAGTGAATAAAATAATAAATCCTTTCAAAGAATAGATTTTTCATTCAAATATCCATTATTTTTGCCAAAAACAGGAACTTTTTTTATGCAAGAGTAAAGTTTGATACAAAAACCATGCTTCTTTTTTTTCTTAATCCGTATTTATTACGGACTTATTAAAAACGTACTCCACCGCTTTTATAGGAAACTATTGCTTTTCTGTGTTATGGAGCATTCTCATTGGCCATAAAGAGACATTCTATAAAAGCTGTGGAGTGACTCTGCAACAAATGGGTCAAATTTTTAACAGTGCACTGTTAAAAATCTGCTGCATTTTGCTGCAACGCCCTCCACCACTTGTATATAATATCTCTATTCCAACCAATAAAAAGCGCCATTTCACGGCCAAGTAACCGTTTTCTATACAAGCAGGGGAGTGCGTTGCAGCAAAATGCAGCAGATTTTTAACAGTGTGCTTATCCTTGGCGCTATAGTTTACAGGAGTGGTACATTGTTCAAAATTTGAAACTTTTGCTGCATCGCCACTCCATCGCTTTGATAGAATATCTCTATTTTGATCGATGAGAATCCTCGATAATGCATTTAAGTAATCGTTTTCTACTTATCTACTATATCGTTTCCGTATATTTATTTTTTCAATCAGCACCAAGGTGCGCACTTTATTAGAAGACGCGCTCTATTAGAGGGCGCATTCTATTAGAATAAATACGGTATATACTTATAATAAATACACTTTTTTAAAGTACAGGGCCCCAATATTTGACAGGTATGCCAGGCATTTTTGCCATTGATGCCATTGTGCTAAAAACAAAATATAAATAAATGAAAAAAATGGATAAAATATAAATTTGGCATGGTGCAAAAAATTGCCTAATTTAAAATTAAAAATCAAATTTGACAGCCACCAGGGCTAGACACCGTGCATAATTATTCAGTAAATGATTCATTAACACTAGAACGTCCGGAAATTCTACTCAAGTTTGAAAATAATATTTCTCACCAGAATTTTTATTCAAAATTATTTAATTGATTTATTTAACGTAAATTTGCGTGGATTAGATTTAAATTATTTCAAGAAAATTTTTCTGGTTCGAATTGAAATTTAGTTACACTAGCTGTTACCCGTGACGTCGTTCACGTAGCATAAAAAAAAAGATAAACGCTTTAATTAAGCAAAACATTTCATTAACAATAATTTAAAAAATATATAGCACATATCTTATACCAGGCTATGGAGTAGTTTATTTTATTATTATTATTTTTTTTTTTATAGGGGACTTAAAGAACTCAGTCAAATAAATGGAAAATATGTTAGATAATATTAACGATCGCGAAAATGAAATTGCAACCATTTATACTATAGAACACCTGTAACGCACCCCAATGTAACAGAAATCATGTTGTAGTGCATTTCAGAATTCCATATCAAAGAAAGAAAAATCAAGTGTTAAACCTATAGGTAATAAAAAAAATATCCAACATTTCCATAATACATAACTTCGCCGGCCCATTCTTTTCTGCATCTGTGTATGTGATCTATGTGCTTGTAAATATTCTAAATACAATGTTAAAATTTTGCTTAGTTAGAAAAAGTATAACGAAGATTAAAATTCACCTTTAGCAATTTCTAATAATAGACAGAAACGTACTTGAATTCTTTTGTACAGTCCTGTATATCACGTGCAAATATTTATACGACCGCATATTTAGCTTAAATTATTCAAGCAAAAAACCCGATTCAAATTATTGAATTCATATTTCCTGAAATCGCTATTGCACAGGTGACCATATATCCAGTTTATTGTATAGTCCGATACATGATTTATTTAAATTCTACAAACATCTCTTATTATACCAAATGTAGCTGAACTTCAGGATGCATTAGTTTTCCTTAAAATACATACTACAATTGAAAAAGCTCTTCAGCAATCTTTTCTAATAGACCATACTTTGGATACAATATCTGAGATCTGCACACAGGTCCAAAATCTTTTATGCGTCTCTGTAAATGAACAACAAATGTGATGCAAATCATACTTTACTGCAAGCATATTAGTAAATTTCAGTATTTATCATTGTATTGATTATCTCAGTATATTAATTTCATCATGTTTGAAATAGTGCAACGCAATTAAAATACGCTGGGAATATTTTTTCCCCGTAGACTATTATATTACCGAACATTTTTTCTGTTATCTTGTAAAAGAATGTTAAACCTTTTCACCCCATTTTCTACAGAAATCCTGTTTTAGTGCACTTCAGAAACTGATATCAATTTCAATATTATTAAAATAACCTTAATAAAATAACATTATTAAAATATGCTGCAAATGGTTTTACTTCACAGACTATGATATATTGAAATACTTTTGAGCTCACTGTACGCACACTATAAGTACTATACTTAACATATTCGATAGTAACCATGTTCTTGTGAACCTTAAAAATGCATGTAAATTTCATTACATTTAAAATTATGTAACATTATCAAAATACACCACAAATGATTTTTTCGCCGTATATTATAATGTAAAGTCTCCTTTTGAGAGCTCATGTGATTCAGCTATAATTGCTACCTGGTTCATTTTCAATGCCGCACATGCTATAGCAAATTTCAATAACGTATGTTATTTTCGTATGAATCCCACTATATTTACTCAAGTTGAAACACGGACAAACAGACGGCAGACCCCAGGCACTCGGCATCTGGTATACAGACAGGTTGAAGTCGTAAACACTTTTAGACCATGTTAGAAAGTGTCAAAAAGGGGGTAGTTTCCGTAAAACGAAAAAAAAAAAACAGAATTTTTGAAAATTTAAAAACTTATACTTTGTTTCAGATATGACGTTACATTGATATTTTTAAAATTCTTAATGGAAAGTATTCCTGTGACGTCACAATTGGTAAAAAGTTGAATTTTATAGCCTCGAACCGAAAGAAAGAAAAAGGTTCATTTTTATTACGGATTAATATCTGGAAAAACTACTAAAATATTCATATTCTTGTAAAGTGTGAAGTTATATTCTTGTGAAGTCTTCAAAGTGTAAAAGAAATTTTACATAATCGTCTGCGTGATATAAGACGAAAAACAGTATTCCTCTGACGTCACAATTGCTAAAATCGCGGTTTTTAACCTCGAACCGAAAACAGAATAGGATCCATTTATTTATTTCATTTTCTTTTATCACGTGAAAATCTTTCAGTTGAAAATTAATTACAGAAGAGAAATAATTATTCCGGTTTTTTTATTTTTTGGCAACGAAAAAAGAAAGATGATTAAATATTATGAAATTTTTTTCAATTTATTCTGTATGAAAAATAGTGAAATGTTGAATTATTAAGAAAAATATTTGAATAAAATAAATAAAAATTAGCCTATGTTCATTTCAGACCAAAAATCTAACTAATACAAAAATTCAAAGACATTAATCCATCCGTTTTGAAGCCAAGTTCATTCCAATTTTCGGACACACTTTCACATTTATAATTCGCGTTTGTAATGACCGAAAGATGGCGTTGTTATAGACCTGATAATCGTTTGTTTACGTTTGTTTGTTTACGTTCCATGCTGTAGCACTGTAGCATAGAACCAGTTTAAAGAGCTAGTTAAAGTGCAGTTTTTTTATCTTTTTTATTTTATTATGGGAGATAAATTACAAATATCGACAATTTTAGAATTTCTAAGATGCTGGAAAATCTAGTAATTGCTTTAGAGAAGCTGAAGCAATTATTGATTCAAAGAGATTAGTAATGTGCGGCATTAAAGAATGCAAAGAAGAAGAAATAGAGATTGTAGGCTCGTGTTTACAAACAAGCCAAACAAAAGGAAATCCCCATATTATTTCAGGTTTGCTAGTAAAGGAAAACAAAAATTTGAAAATAAAAAAAATTTCTTGCTCTTGCAAAGCTGGGTCAAGCGAATCATGCAAGCATTGTGTTGTGCCATGTTATTTTGCCATGAGTAAGTCAAATGTACTTTTTTATATTATAGATCTAAACTTTGTGTATAAAATTTTGATTTTTGATAATTTTAATACAAAGAACCCAACGTTGCATTCGTTATAGAACTGTTTATTTATTTATCGGCCTTTTAAACACTGATTTCAGCGGAAGATGCTCATGGTATCAGTTCTATTTCTTTTAGTTCGACTTTGTCCGCGAGAGGGCGTCTATTTCATTTCAAACGCGAATATATATAAGGATGATTGGAGTCGAATCGACTCCATCCGGGCGTTCTAGTGTTAAAAAATGACAAAAATCAGCATGTCAAAAATTTCAAAAAAATTCATAATTCGTTAAAAAATTAAGTTAAAAATAAGAGAAAAAAAAGCATTCTGTATTTTTTTTATGCTTAATCGAATGGTGTAACTGGTTTTTCTCTCCGATGATCACAAGTACCTTAGATTGATGACTGCCATTCTTTTATTTCATCTTGTAAAAAAACTGTTTAACGTAAAGCTATGAATTTTTGCAGGATTAATTAGCATCGCAAAATCTTTAAAATAAACTTTACCGCAACATTCTATCTGGAATAGAACGTTAGATATACCCATTTATGACCAAGTTTGGAAAATACGCAATTTCAGAAAAACCGCCCAGCGAAATAACGTTTTCTCGATGACTACCTCGGGATAAAAAGTTTGTCTTTTGTTTAAAAAAAAAATTAAATTTTTATCTTTAGTAGTTTTCGAGAAAAGTGCTGGGACACAAAATTTTTGTCATATTTTCAGAATACTCTACAGTACACCTACAGTATGCCATAAAAAAAATAATTTTTGTGCTATGTTGTGCGTCTTGGTCAGACGAACATTTAAAAAAAAATCATCAAAATTGGATAAGTATTTAGTTAGTTATTGCAAAAAGAAAAATTGAAAAATCCGTGTGCACCATCGCTCAATCATATTATTGTAGCGCGCTGCCGCGCGCACAATGATGTAAAGACAAACAAAATCTTAATTTGGCGCCCTCTCTGCAATCCCTAGGGAAATCGCTTGGTTTCAGGCTGTGAGACATTCTTATGCAATTCCCATACATATACATTTTTGCATGTAAAGACAAACAAAATCTTCATTTGGCGCCCCCTCTGCAACCCCTAAGGAAATCACTTGGTTTCAGGCTGTGAGACATTGTTATGCAAATTCCATACATATACATTTTTGTATGTAAAAACAAACAAAATCTTAATTTGGCGCCCTCTCTGCAATCCCTAGGGAAATCGCTTGGTTTCAGGCCGTGAGACATTTTTATGCAAATTCCATACATATATACATTTTTGTATGTAGGACAAACAAAACCTTCATTTGGCGCCCTCTCTGCAACCCCTAGGGAAATCGCTTGGTTTCAGGCTGTGAGACATTCTTATGCAAATTCCATACATATACATTTTTGAATGCAAAGACAAACAAAATCTTCATTTGGCGCCCCCTATGCAACCCCTAGGGAAATCGTTTGTTTTTGGCAATGGTCGATGAAGTACAGTTTCACACAGAAGAGTGTTTTTGAGTAGAGACTGATTTATTTAATGACAGAATGCATAAAGATACACTTGGTTCAGTTTTGCTTTTGAATTTTCCGTTTGTGAGATCTTTTTATTCAAATTCGATATATATACATAAATGTTTGCATATAAAGAAAAAAAAGAGCCTTCATTTGGCGCCCCTACGCCTTCTGTTCTGGCGCCCGGGTACAGATGATTGGGGGGGCACGTGCCCCCCCGTGCCCCCCCGACGCTACGCCTATGCATGAGAAACATATGCACGCAGGTACACAGCTAGTACTTTCTATTATACGCCAACAGTTTTGGTTTGTTAATGGTCGTTCTACTGTACGACAAGAGCTCAACAAGTGTGTAATTTGCAAACGCCTAAAAACACAAGCTTATCAACAAATGATGGGAGATCTTCCCGTTGACAGAAACCCCAATTCGTCCATTTTCCAAGGTTGGTATAGATTTTGCCGGTCCCTGTATAACTAAGCCAAATTTGCCTAGAAGTAAGATAAAAATAAAATCTTACATAGCTGTATTCGTCTACATGTGCACTAAGGCAGTGCATCTGGAAGTGGTATCAGACTTGTCTGTGCAAGCTTTGCTAGCAGCCTTAAAGAGGTTTATTGCACGTAGAGGCCTACCGTCTGATATTTACTCACATAACGGTTAAGAACTTCGTAGGTCTAGCTAATCAACTGAAGCAACTATTCCAATATTTGAGGGAAAGTGAAATCCAAGACTTCCTTTCGAGTCAAAAAATCAATTGGCATTTCATTCCTCCATATGCACCGCTCCTGGTGGGCTATGGGAGGCAGCTGTAAAGCTTACAAAAAATCATCTGTTAAAGGCATGTAAATCCAGTATTTTAAACTTTGAAGAATTATCCACTTTATTATGTCAAATCGAAAGTTGCATAAATTCCAGACCTCTAACGCCGATGTCATCAGATCCATCAGATCCGCGCGCATTAACGCCAGGTCATTTTTTAATCGGAGCACCGCTCCTTGATATTCCCGAAGCTTCTAATTCACGAGCTCTATCATTAAATGCTCATTGGCGCCTTATTGAAAGGGCCAAGAACCAATTTTGGTATAGATGGTCAAGAGAATATCTCCAACATCTACAACTGCGTCCTAAATGGACTACTCCAAGTGTTAATCTCCGAGAAGGAGACATGGTGGTAATTCATGATCGATCCCTGCCCATGAGATGGAAAATGGGCCGTATTCTATAAACTTTCCCAGGACAGGACAATCGAGTTCATGACGTCTTGATTAAAACAGCGGACGGTGACATCAAACGTCCCATTACAAAAGTGTCCCCTCTACTGCCGGGGGCGGAGGATGTTGTGTCTTCAGTAAAGGACACTATAATTATTTCTGAAACATGATACTAGATGGCAGCATCAAAACTTTGTTCCTGATAGTATGAGACTGTAATAACTTTAATTAATTATTATTCCTCATTAATTTTAACTCATTTGTGTTTGTAAATTCCTAATATGTTTTTTCATATATATGTTTTGTATTTAGTGTTACGAATTTTGTAAATAGTTAGTGTTTGTACTGTAAAATAATGTAAATAATCTTATTAAGCTCCATTCCTTTACTAATATTATGTTACATTGTCTCTGTTATCAAGCAAACTTGTCCATTATTTTCAGTGTATGTGTACGGCAGATTGGCGAAATAATGAAGATATCGCCAAGTTGGCGTCACTTTTGGCGACTAACTTTGGTCGCCAAATTTGGCGATATATCGCCAAGTTGGCGACAAACTTGGCGATTGTTGGCGATGGTAACCCTTCCCTCTTAATGGTAACCCCCCTTAGATATACTGATACATTGTTTGTTGTTCCGTGGTTTTCCAGGTTTTTCTAGAAATTTCTAGCACATGCTACGAGACTATATATAAGAAGAGAAGCGATGCGAGCTGTTGTTGTTATTATTTACCAGTCAGTCATAGAGTGAACTTCTAGGTTTAAGCAAGTTTGCTTGATGTATTGAGTTTTATCTACGTTGTTTTGAATGTGATATAGTGTTGAGACATTGTATAAAGAGTCTCTGCGACCTATATTTGTATTTGTTCGATAGATTTAAACAGTTATTTTGGAATATCTTGTAATATTTGTGAGTTTCGAAGACTCTGTTGTTCTGAAGATCTGTAAATAAATTATTTTGTACTTTTCTAAGAGAAAAGAGTTTGAAGTTGTCTAACCATAAGATCGAAAGAACCCTATATACGCTGCAACATTTGGTGTCAGGAGTCGGGATCTTATGGCGAAAACAAGAACAATGGACGGTCAACTGAAAGAACTGTTAGAAGCTATTAATGGAATAAAGGCAGAATTGACGAAAGGCCAAGAAGAGTTGGCGGTAAAGATGAATAAAGGCCAAGAAGAGTTGGCGGAAAAAATGAATAAAAACCTGGAAAACCACGGAACAACAAACAATGTATCAGTATATCTAAGGGGGGTTACCATTAAGAGGGAAGGGTTACCATCGCCAACAATCGCCAAGTTTGTCGCCAACTTGGCGATATATCGCCAAATTTGGCGACCAAAATTAGTCGCCAAAAGTGACGCCAACTTGGCGATATCTTCATTATTTCGCCAATCTGCCGTACACATACACTGAAAATAATGGACAAGTTTGCTTGATAACAGAGACAATGTAACATAATATTAGTAAAGGAATGGAGCTTAATAAGATTATTTACATTATTTTACAGTACAAACACTAACTATTTACAAAATTCGTAACACTACCCCCTCCTCAAAGACTGCACGTCCCGGGCAGTGCAATACGGACTTAGATCCAAACCAGAGAGATGCTGCTGAAAGTTTAATTAGAGAATTCCAAAGTTTATTTTCCCAAACATCTGAAGACTTTGGACGAACTAAAATGGCACAACACCGAATTGACACGGGAGATCACTCTCCTATTAAACAGCACCCTAGACGATTACCTTTTGCCAAGCAAGAAGAGGTGCAGAATTTAATTAAAGATATGGAAGAAAATGACGTCATCGAACCATCGACAAGTCCATGGGCGTCTCCCATTGTATTAGTAAGAAAGAAGGATGGTTCAACAAGATTTTGTGTAGACTACCGCCGACTGAATGACGTCACTAAAAAGGATAGTTACCCTCTACCAAGGATCGACGACACTCTCGACACACTTGCGGGCAACACTTGGTTCTCGACTCTGGATCTGAAGAGTGGTTACTGGCAGGTAGAGATCCATCCCGACGACCGCGAGAAGACTGCCTTTACAACGGGACAAGGATTATGGCAGTTCAAGGTAATGCCTTTTGGTCTATGTAACGCACCTGCAACTTTTGAACGCCTTATGGAAACGGTTCTTCGGGGACTGTCATATGAGGCATGTCTTGTTTATTTAGACGATATCATAATCATAGGAAAATCTTTTGATGAACATCTGAACAACCTCAGGCGGGTGCTACAAAAATTAAAGGAAGCTAATTTGAAGTTAAGCCCTTCGAAGTGCAGTTTGTTTCGTAATGAAGTCGCCTACCTTGGACACATCATTTCGGCGGAAGGAGTTAGGACTGATCCGGAGAAGATATCGGCCGTGAAAAATTGGAATCGTCCAGCAGATGTTCACCAGCTTCGAAGTTTTCTAGGATTATGCACCTATTACAGAAAATTCGTCAAAGGCTTCTCGATGATTGCAAGACCACTTCATAAATTAACAGAAGCCAATCAAAAATTTATGTGGACACAGGAATGTGACGCTGCTTTCGAAAAGCTTAAGGAGGCCTTGACATCCACTCCAATTCTGTCGTATCCTCAAATCGATAAACAGTTTATACTTGATACGGATGCAAGCAACGAAAGCATTGGCGCTGTACTGTCCCAGGAAATCGACGGCCAGGAGCGTGTTATCGCCTATTTCAGCAAGTGCTTGTCAAAGGCTGAGCGAAACTACTGCGTAACAAGAAAAGAGCTTCTAGCTGTAGTGAAAGCCATAGACCACTTTCATCACTATCTTTACGGTCGAAAGTTCCTGATCCGAACTGATCATGCTTGTCTAACTTGGCTATTGAATTTTAAGAACTCTGAAGGCCAGATAGCCAGGTGGATACAAAAGCTTCAAGAGTACGATATGGAGATACGCCATCGAAAAGGCTCATCACATGGAAATGCAGATGCTCTCTCAAGAAGACCCTGCTCAGAGAATTGTAGATACTGCGACCGGGCTGAGAAGAAATTTAATGTCAAAGGTCCTATAGTAAGACAAGTTACAACTGGGTCTACATCATCGCAAGATCCGTGGAGTGACGAGAGCCTGCGTAAAGATCAACTTGCTGATCCTGAAATTAAGCCAATTCTAAAGCTGAAAGAGGAGTCCATCAGGAAGCCCAGCTGGCAAGACATGGCCCATTACCATCCTACGACTAAACGTTATTGGGCTCTCTGGGATTCCTTACACTTGAAGAACGGCATCTTGTACCGAAAATGGGAGTCTGACGATGGAAAGACATGTAGATGGCAACTACTACTCCCTAAGTCTAGAATTTCTATGGTCCTTCAAGAACTGCATGGTAGTCCCACAGGAGGTCATTTTGGTGTAATGAAGACCCTGCAAAAGGTTCGAGAGCGTTTCTACTGGAATAATGTTCGCAGTGACGTGGAGAAGTGGTGTCGAACTTGTGACACCTGTGTAGCACGTAAAGGTCCTAAGATGCGAACCCGTGGGCGATTGCAACGTTATAATGTAGGAGCTCCATTCGAACGAATTGCTCTAGACATCCTGGGTCCACTTCCTAGAACATCTGATGGCAATAAGTACATCCTCGTTGTCATGGACTACTTCACTAAGTGGCCTGAAGCCTATGCCATTCCAAATCAAGAGGCGGTAACCGTAGCAGACATACTAGTTCAACACTGGGTTTCCAGATACGGAGTTCCTCTTCAAATCCATTCCGATCAAGGAAGAAACTTTGATTCGGCTGTGTTTAAGGAAATGTGCGGACTACTCGGCATGGACAAAACTCGAACTACACCTCTACATCCTCAATCGGACGGCATGGTGGAGCGGTTCAATCGTACCATCCTAAATAGCCTCTCTCTCCTGGTGTCTAGAGACCAACAGGACTGGGACAAGAAATTGCCTCTTTTCCTGCTTGCCTACAGGAGTGCCACACATGAGGCCACTGGTTACTCCCCTTCTCAAATGCTCTTTGGTCGTGATCTTCGTCTGCCTGCTGACCTTTTGTTTGGCCGTCCTCCTGATGCTCCTTCATCGCCTGAGGAATATGTCGATGAACTCCAGGCACGGATTGAGGAGATTCATTGTCTAGCGAGGAACCGAATTGGACTGGCATCAGAAAAGATGAAGACACGGTACGACACAAAGGCAACTGGGCATGAGTTCAACGAAGGTGACAAAGTTTGGTTGTGGAATCCGGTACGTCGTAAGGGACTGTCGCCAAAACTACAAAGAAACTGGGACGGTCCTTACACAGTCGTCAACAGGCTGAATGACGTCGTCGTACGCATACGAAAATCGCCACACACCAAACCCAAGGTCGTACATTATAACCGGCTAGCCCCTTATTTTGGCCAAAGTGATTAAAAATTCAAAACTGGAATTTCAGACCATGGTCATGAAAGTCACTTTTTGTAAATATGTGAATAGTAATTAGTTCTTATTTATGTAAATTTTATTATTATTGTTATTATTTATTTATTTATTTATTTGTTTATTTATTTTAAGTGTTCTCCTCTAACTCAAGGATTGCACTGCCCGGGACGTGCAGTCTTTGAGGAGGGGGTAGTGTTACGAATTTTGTAAATAGTTAGTGTTTGTACTGTAAAATAATGTAAATAATCTTATTAAGCTCCATTCCTTTACTAATATTATGTTACATTGTCTCTGTTATCAAGCAAACTTGTCCATTATTTTCAGTGTATGTGTACGGCAGATTGGCGAAATAATGAAGATATCGCCAAGTTGGCGTCACTTTTGGCGACTAATTTTGGTCGCCAAATTTGGCGATATATCGCCAAGTTGGCGACAAACTTGGCGATTGTTGGCGATGGTAACCCTTCCCTCTTAATGGTAACCCCCCTTAGATATACTGATACATTGTTTGTTGTTCCGTGGTTTTCCAGGTTTTTCTAGAAATTTCTAGCACATGCTACGAGACTATATATAAGAAGAGAAGCGATGCGAGCTGTTGTTGTTATTATTTACCAGTCAGTCATAGAGTGAACTTCTAGGTTTAAGCAAGTTTGCTCTATGACTGACTGATAAATAATAACAACAACAGCTCGCATCGCTTCTCTTCTTATATATAGTCTCGTAGCATGTGCTAGAAATTTCTAGAAAAACCTGGAAAACCACGGAACAACAAACAATGTATCAGTATATCTAAGGGGGGTTACCATTAAGAGGGAAGGGTTACCATCGCCAACAATCGCCAAGTTTGTCGCCAACTTGGCGATATATCGCCAAATTTGGCGAACAAAATTAGTCGCCAAAAGTGACGCCAACTTGGCGATATCTTCATTATTTCGCCAATCTGCCGTACACATACACTGAAAATAATGGACAAGTTTGCTTGATAACAGAGACAATGTAACATAATATTAGTAAAGGAATGGAGCTTAATAAGATTATTTACATTATTTCTGTTATCAAGCAAACTTGTCCATTATTTTCAGTGTATGTGTACGGCAGATTGGCGAAATAATGAAGATATCGCCAAGTTGGCGTCACTTTTGGCGACTAATTTTGGTCGCCAAATTTGGCGATATATCGCCAAGTTGGCGACAAACTTGGCGATTGTTGGCGATGGTAACCCTTCCCTCTTAATGGTAACCCCCCTTAGATATACTGATACATTGTTTGTTGTTCCGTGGTTTTCCAGGTTTTTCTAGAAATTTCTAGCACATGCTACGAGACTATATATAAGAAGAGAAGCGATGCGAGCTGTTGTTGTTATTATTTACCAGTCAGTCATAGAGTGAACTTCTAGGTTTAAGCAAGTTTGCTTGATGTATTGAGTTTTATCTACGTTGTTTTGAATGTGTTATAGTGTTGAGACATTGTATAAAGAGTCTCTGCGACCTATATTTGTATTTGTTCGATAGATTTAAACAGTTATTTTGGAATATCTTGTAATATTTGTGAGTTTCGAAGACTCTGTTGTTCTGAAGATCTGTAAATAAATTATTTTGTACTTTTCTAAGAGAAAAGAGTTTGAAGTTGTCTAACCATAAGATCGAAAGAACCCTATATACGCTGCAACAATATGTTTTGTATTTATTCATCTGTAATTCATCTTTTTAGATATATTGTATTTGTTATACTGCAGGTTGTACTGCGGGCTAGTTTAGAACGAAAATGTTCTGATTCAAAGTACGTTTACAAATTCTGAAGTCTATTAAATCTCTTTAAAATCCCATTAAATCATATTTTTTTGTGTGTGAAGAACCAGACGTAAAAGGGTATAATATTGCCAGTGGGCAAAATTCCTAAATAACTATTTTCAAGACATCAAGAAATCATAAAATCGAGGACTGTTATTCAAGTTATGAAACCGATATTTGTGACTATGCACGATGCCGTCTACGACGAAGAATTCACAGGTAAATCTCCGTCTTCCACATTCTATCCTGTCCAAATCTAGCAGGTCCAATCCCAAGGGCCAAAGGGGCCAAAACTAGCAGACAACAAGTCATGTGTTCGGGGAATACGTGCTCTGCGCACGCTAGCTCAGGAGGCAGGGAGATGGAGTGGGTTCTTACCGCAGACGGGATAACCGTTCAGTGCTCGCTACTGTGCTACAAGTACTATTGTGTGCTCAATAACAGATTGAGAACAGATGACGGATTCGATTAATTACGGTGCAATAATCTGAAATTAATCTAATTAAAAATAATCTATTGCAAACAAAGGTGAGCCCGATGGCCGAACGGTTAGAGAGTTGAGTTTGCAATCAGACGTTATGAGTTCGAATCCTTCACGCGCCGAAACTCGGTTTATAATTTCTTTTTATTATTATTGATTGCTTTTTATTACTACATTTTATATTATATATTATCTATATAAGATATACAGTCGAGCCTCTATATAACGAAATCCATCGTTCCAGTAAAAAATACGTTATATAGAGAAATTCGATGTATAGAGTATCATGTTAAAAATAGTATTTAATGTGTAAATTTTGAACAAATATTATTTTTGATCTTTTTAATTAAGAATTTGAAATGTTTAAAAGTATATATTAACCTAACATTTTATTTCTTACTTATTTAAGCAGTTTCAAAAAAGAGAAAAGACATTTATTTGAAAGCTTAATGAAAATCAAATAAGGAAGACTTACATAAATTTCAGTGGAAGAAATCTGTAATTTTTTGTTGTTTTGATTTTAAAATTACAATTGTTACGCTCTCAAAAAAATTCTCAAATTTTAGCAAGGAATGAAAAATTGTAGTTGATATTTTCCTCCATTTGAAGGTCTCTCTTATGTGCTCTCATTGATTCCTTTCTTATATGTGTAACAATTCAATTGACTGTGTTTTGAGAAGGATGTTGAAAGGTGTGTGGGAGGTGGGATGAACTTGTTAGATTTAAAGAATAAGGAGAGAAGTAATATTTATTTTTAAAAAAAAAACCTCTCCATTGAACGATAAATCAAAAATAAGGGATGGAAAATTGATTCCATATGATTTCGAAGCTTTTTTAAAACTGAATAAATTAAGATCAGTTTATGAAAAAATTCGTTATATGGAGATAGATATTTCGCTATATACAGTCTGTTTTTAATGTAATCATGCGAAAAGGGGACCGTTCTTACTAAAAATTCGTTATATGGAGAAATTCGATGTATGGAGTTTCGTTATATAGAGGTTCGACTGTATTTTAAATTAATAATACAGAAGCTCATGTATTTCTATTGCAATAATAAAATGCTTATTTAAATACTAGAAAATGAGATGTTTTGCGGAGAAAGTTTTATATTTGAACCCTTTTAATATTCGAATAATCGCTCCAAAGTGATTTATATAAATATATTAAGCAAATAAAAAAAGTATTCTGCGAAAATATCCGTATGCGCGTAAAATAATTTCTTAATGTTTTTCTGTTTTTTAATTTTAGAAATGAGTTTAAGGCCAAACGTATCTGTGCGTAACGCATACGTCATGTTTTGAATGGCAACGCTTTCCGATGAAATTTCGCTTTCGCAGTTTTCGCTATTGCAAATTTTTTCACTTCTGGACATAGCACGTTTTCAATCTTTATACTACCGTATAGAGAAAAAAAATGCTCTTTTAAATGCAGTTTGTTAGAAAACTGTATCTCAATTTGTTTTTGAGTTATTAATTTTTTTGTAGTTTTTAGTTCAATTTCTCTAATGGTGGCAACTTGAGTATCGCATTTATGTCAGAAATAAAGGAAAATAGCCATAGAGGGAAAAAAAAGAATAGAGATGCAGTTTGGTGGCTGGAGGTGACACCAAATTTTTTTTCATTATTTTAGAGAAAAAATGATGTTAAAGAATTCGGTCTCTGTTCCACGTGATTGTTTTGTTTGGGCCGAATAAGAGACTTAAATTGGTAGAATAACGCCCATTCAAATCGCTTTAATTGCATACTGCATCTCCATCTATCTCTTTTCTCCATGGAAAATAACAGATCACTGTATATTTTAGTTGCCATTTTTTCATAGCAACTGAAAAAAATAGCAATTACAAGATGAATGTAGATTCTACCATTGCAGAATTCAGTTTCGCCTCCGATTATAAAAAAAAATCGATAGAAGTTTTTTAGAAGGGCGACCCCGTTTAGATTGCAATGAACTAACTTCTTTTTTCTTGTGTTTATCAATATAATAGCAAACAGAACGGCGGGAAATACCCAATTGAATAGCAATTTCTCTCTGAGACATTGGAATTGCGGAATAATAAAGAGATACAATTTAACATGCTACTTCTTCATTGAATAGATTCGTCAAAAACGGATTTTTTCTTTAGTTTAAACGCTTTTTTATAGACGCTGAGTAAAAGGAAATGCAATATGATCGTGAATGTCACATTCAATGACATTAAATACGATTCATGTGTTTAAAATGTCATTAAGTGATTTTTATTTCGACTTTTTATTAATATTTTTATTAATATTCTACTAATTATTTATTTTTTCGTTATTTAAAATACAAATTATGTCAATATGTATAATTTGGCTATTAATGTGGCGATTTGTATAATTTGGCGAAATTGGTCGACGGGATAACAGAGTAGTACCTAATATCGTTATGAGTAGAAATACGATGTTTTAAATAGTGACGTCATTTTCTCTTCAAATGTTCTTTAAAAGTTACTGTTTATGAAAAAGACATCCATAATAATATTGTAATTCCCTTTTATCTGGTTGCTGAATGACATAATTTTCCTCAATTGAAATTTCTCTTATTTTGATTTAGACATTAATTTTTATCATAAATTATTTTCTGTCATTTTATTTACGTTATTAATATTATTTCTCAGTAAATATATATTTTTTTAACTCAATTAGTGCATAATTATACGCAATCATTTTAGAAAATAAATTTTTATTATCGAGAGAAAAGCTAAACTGTGTTGCCACCATTTTGAAGAAATGTCATGAAAAAGCTTTTAAAATTAAAAATAAAATATAAAAATGGAAATAAATTAAAAAATAATTAAAATGGGCACAACTACAAATAAATAGCTTTCATTTAAAAAAATAATTATCAAAATCGGTTGACTAGAAAATTCAGGGCTGATGACACGACATTTTTAGCTTGTCTGAAAGAAATAGCATCGGATGCTAATAAAAAACCTGTTATGACAAACTATTGTCGGTTATAAAACCCGGTGAATGTTGTTCGTTTTATTTCGTTTTTAACCATCAATTTAATGACTTTTAGTTCGTTGTAAACTTACTTTATAAAAGATACATCAATTAACCTGTACAAAAATGTATTTTAAAGAATATCTGTGTGTCATATTTTCTTAGTTGGTTTTAAAAACTGAAAGAACGCAATTTTATTCGTTACTTCTGGGTTATCCCGTCGACCAATTTCGCCAAATTATACAAATCGCCAAACTAATAGCCAAATTATACATGTTGACATAATTTTTATTTTAAATAACGAAAAAACAAATAATTAGAAGAACATTAATAAAAATATTAATAAAAAGTCGAAATAAAAATCACTTAATGACATTTTAAACACGTGAACCGCATTTAATGTCATTTAATGTGACATTCACGATCATCCGTTATTGGCATTTAATCTTATAGTTTGGCGATAGTTTTTTAGTCGACGGGATAACCTAGAAGTACCTTTTTATTCTTTGTCTAATAACTTCTATCTTTCATCTAATACTGAAGTATCGATAATTTTCAAAGCTTTATCTGATTACATAATTATTATGTTTCATAAAAAATTGCTGTTTGGATTTAGTTGGCAGTTTAAAAAGCATATTACGTCGGAAAATTTTATTACGCTTTTCAATTTAAAATTTTAAAAAAGTTTTTCACCTTCACTCTGTGACCCGGGAACCCCGGGTTGGATGTACTAGTGCGTATAATGGATGCGTGGATATTTTACGGTGTTACAATCAAAATGGAAAATATGAAAGCAAAATATAAAAGATATACTTTTTTTAACTAAAAGTATCTGCACACATACTTTTTAAAGAGGTGAAATATTTGATAATATACACCTTCTATAATAAAATGTAAAATTCTAATTTATTAAAAATTGAATAAAATCATGATTTGAAATTTGTTGTAGTATCTCACGGCCTAGAAAATTTACATTTGTCTGTCTGAGAGGGCAAAAAATGTTACCGGTCCTGCAGATCACTAAATTTTTCTAATTAGATGTCCAATTGAATTTTTGGCTGCTTCGGACCAGTAGACCACTAAGGATTTCAAACACTGTCTAGGTTAAGACATGATAATACAGTCAAACCCCGTTAATAAGCGCCCCGCTTAATACGCGAAACCGCTTAATACGCGATTTTTCTTTGGTCCCTTGAAATACTCGTATTTTACGCATATAAAAACACCCCCTTTAATACGCGAATGGTTAATACGCGAACCCGTTTAATACGCGAAATTTTATCAGTCCCTAGAAGGAAAAACCTACGTTTAATACGCGAATGAGCTTAGTTCTAAACATACGAATTTTTAGATGAAGTATTTTCCCAAGCTTTTTATACAACAATTATTTAAACTCAATTAAATTGAGCATTTTTTCCCTCAAAACCACACGCTCACTAGATTTGAACCGCCATCCGAGGCTAGCACAAGACTGACCAATCAAAACTCTCCCAATGAAATCTCATAAGCGACACGACGGACGCTAGCGTTGCGCAAAAGTTAAAAACATTATGTCTGCTTTGAAGAACACGTCTGTTTTCATTTGATGAATATGTAAAACCACAGTATAAAATTTTAATGAAAATTAAAATTTTTAAAAAATACAGCAGTTAGAGATATTTAACTTATGCATTTCGGCCTATCATGAGAATGCTACTTAAGAATATGTAAATTAAAAAATAACTGACACAAAGCATTTTGAAATCAGTAAAAACCTGAGTATTTTGTCGTGATTTTGCTCGCTTTCTGTACGCATAGACTCAGAAAATCAAATACTCAATTCAAAATGTACCTTTACTTCAGTACTTTTCTTGCGATTTTTGTCATTTAAAAATATAAATGTAGACAAAAAATGAATTAAATTTATAATATCATACAAATTTGAAGTTCATGTAAGGCTCATTCATCGCGGGCGTGGGCTGCGCGAGTCAGCAAGTTTTTATAAAAAGAAAAAACGAAAAGAACTTTTCCCCATAATTAAGAAATTATGTGACCCCCATTCTCTCCCCTGAACTAGGGCGGTCGAACCAATAGATGGAGCAAGCGCTACAATCGCAGATTAATCACGTGAGTCTTTCCAATCGCTTTTTCATCAGTTCTAAGCTATTTTTAAAAGAAGAGAATCGCTTGTCACTCCCAGTATTATCTTGTCTACGATATCCATCTATGCTTGTATAATTAGTCTAAACTATGGCGGAAGGACAAAACATATTAAATGGAAGGCTCTCTCCATCACTGAGAAGTTACAAATTATAAACCAATACGATGCCCAAGCTGTCTCAAATAAGTCTGCGTTCGCCAAAGAAAAAGGCATATCTGAGTCAACTTTAAAGACTTTGTTAAAGAATAGGATTTCCATCGTTAACCAAGCTGTAGTTGGGGGAAAAAAAGAACAAGAAAATAAAAACAGCCAAGTTTGAGGACATGGAAAAGGCCCATCACGAGTGGTTTGTTCAAGCGTGCTCTACGAATATCCCAATAAGTGGCTTGTTAATAGAAGAAAAAGCTTCTGAAATTGCAGCAAAAGTGGGACTGCTAGATTTCAATGCCTCAAATGGATGGCTGGATCGATAAAAACTTAGTACGTAATAAAATTTAAACAAGTGTGCGGTGAGTCAGCTGCAGTCTACATTGAAAGTGTTCACTGCTGGGAAATTAATGTGCATCCGCAGCTTATAAAAATCTACTCAAGTCGGAATATTTACAACGTGGACGAATTTGGGCTTTTTTACAAACTGACACCTAATAAATCAATGGCCATGAAAGATGAAACATGTCATGGTGTCAAACTGAGCAAAGAACGTCTTATTATTCTGCTCGGTGCCAACTCCGATGGATCAAATAAATTAATGCTACTGGTCATTGGGAAATCATGCCCCCGCGATGCTTTAAAAAATGTCGAGAATTCCCGCTGCCTGTACGAAAGCCAGCGTAGAGCATGGATGACGGGCAACATTTTTACAACATGGTTCATACTTTTGAATGCGTATGAGAAAAGAATCGCGACATGTGTTTTTGCTTGTGGACAACAGCCCTGCGAATCTAAAAGATAACGAAGACTTGAATAATGTCCAAATTGAATTTATACCTCCAAATTCGACTAGTTTCACTCAGCCAATGGACCAAGGAATAATTAACAGTGCCAAATTAAATTACAAGACTCGCGTCGTACGGCGATACCTTCACCAAATGGAACATTGCAGCACTCCTTTTTGCTACGAGTGTCGTCCAATTACAATCCTCGACGCTATGCACATGCTTACTGCAGCATGGTACAGTGCCATACCAACAACAATTACAAATTGCTTTCACAAAAAAGGGGTTTCAGAAGTAGGGAGGACATCATTTACACAGAACCAACCTCGCACCTAAATGTTGAAGAAGCTTGACTGGCCGCACAAGAAACTGTAGGGGAAATTTTTGTCGATTTAGACACATTCATTAATATCGACAAAGATCTAGTTACCTCCGAACTGAGAGGTCTGGATGATATCATCGCCAATATAACTGCGACTGATAAACCGGATGAGGAGGAAGAAGAAGATGAATCTGCGCTTCCGACCCCATCCCTTTCTTCCAAGTTATAGAGGCATTTAATTTCCTAAGACAATATGCGTCGTCACTTGAAGAAGGGCCCTCAACAAGCGAACTTTAACACTACATAAATAAGGCGGTGATGGCGCTACCGCATGTCAAACACGCCAAAATTGAAAGCTACTTTTCCAAAAAGTAATTTTTATGACATTATTGACTACAGTAAGTTTTTTTTTTTACTTTTTTGACTTTTTATTATTATCAACGCTATTTATTATCGCATCTATCCGTTCTGTATAGCTAACAAAAATTTCAATTTTGTTAACATTAGTTTTAGTTAATATGGTTAGCAGAAATTTTTGTGTTCGTCCAATTCAATTGTATGTGTCATACATAACAAATCTAAATTTGAAAAGACATAGGATTTTTATTTGAGAAAATAACAATTATTTGAATTTTCAGCTTCCAAACGTTCCTACTTAATAAGAACACAATGATTAAAATAAATAAAATGTAATTTTATGTCTTAAAAACACTAAAAATTGACAAAAAACGTGTTTTTTCCGCATAGATTGTTACTAGAACAACCACTGGTCGAAAATTCGCGAACTTCGGTTAATACGCGAACACGTTTAATACGCGAATTTTGATCGGACCCCTGATTCGCGTATTAACGAGGTTCGACTGTATTTGTTTGAGAATTAAACTAACCAATATAAGATTTTTTTTTATTGTAACTAATTTTGTAGATTTATTATAAATTTTTGAAACAGTGTTAGTTGCTTAACCTCGTCCTCTGAGCTGCTGCCAGCTATCTAGGATTCAATTTAGCATAGAGTCTGCAATCTCATTGTCTGCTAATCTATCGCTTTAAATCTTGAAATTTTTAACGTTATCTGAGTTCTGGATGCACAATTTTTGAGATCACACAGTACTTTATTTTTACTATGCATATTTGATTTGTGTGTTTATATTTATCTTTTTGTTTTCTAGAGAAAAAAGAATGAATCAAGAAGAGGGAGAGACTTAACTGAAGTTCCTGACAAAATTATATTGATGCATTATTGATAAATTATGTCAATTCTTTATATGTAAATAAATAGTATTTTATAAACCGAATGATATTTCATTTGTTTTCGGGAATATTTCCTTGGTACAGAGAAATACTTTTCATTGCTTCAGTCAGACTTCAGTTATTATAAATTATAAAGGGAAAAGAATAAATTTAAATGAGTAAAATAATTTAAATGAATTAAATTATAACTTTAAAAAATTAAGATTAGTTTAATATTTACTGTGTTGCTCATAGAAAAATATTTCCCTGGCTTAAAAAAAATAATAAATAAAATAAAATAATAAAAAATAGAAGGAAGTGTTTGACTTATTGTAATTTGTGAAATTTATGTTGTTAAGTAAGGAATGTAAAATACTTTAATGTAAAAAAGCTGGAAAAATCGCCATTGAATTTATAAAAAAGTTTCTTTTTCAACTTTCTTTTTTAAACAATTTTCCGATTAAAAGATCAAATAGCTGCTGCAAGCATCAAATGGAATTCTATGGAGGATTTTTAAAAATCTGCCAATATTCTCTGAATAATAATGAAAATTCAAAGAAATAAGTTTAATAAAAATAATAATTAAGAATTTAATGAAGTGCTAATATAAACTAGTTGGATGTGTCAATCCCAAAACTTTCTTCTATCTCATAAGTACATTTTAATTAAAAAAAAAAAAAAAAAAAAAAAAAAAAAAAAAAAAACGTGGTGACGCCAAAGTTACCCACTATCGAATTTCCTCGAACATTTGACCTAGCCTAATGAGATTCTGGTATCCGAAATCCTAAAACGCAAAATTTAATTAATATTCTGAGAAAATGAGCTTAGTAGTGCCTCATATTGGGTAATTTATAATAAAACCTAATAAGCATCTATTTATGTCAAGACCTAACAGAATCTGAAATTAGATGGAATTTCGTCCATTAGTTCTTGAGTTATAACAAAAAATTTGCAAAACGTAGCACAGCAACACCATATCTTGGACAATTTATGCCAAAACGTAAAAAAGCGTCTAATTATGTTATGGTGTAAAAGAATCTGAAGTTTGATGAAATTCTGTGCATTAGTTCTTGAGATATAGCTAGTTTAAAAAAAACCGTGTAAAATATAGCACAGCAGCACCATCAGTTAAAGAATTTATAACAAAACGTAATCATCGTGTAATTATGTTATATGTCATTTTGTAACAAAATCTGAAGTTTGATGAAATTCTGTGCGTTGGTTGTTGAGATATAGCTATCGGAAAAATTGTGCAAAATGCAGCATAGCTGCACCACCTGTTACAAGGTTAATACCAAAATGTAATCAGCGTCTAATTATGTTATATATTCTAGGGTAACAGAATCTAAAATTTGATGAAGTTCTCTGCATTAGTTCTTGAGATATAGCTATCGCAAAATCGTGCAAAATGTAGCATAGCAGCGCCACCTATAGGGCAGTTCATACCAAAATCTTATCAGCGGCTATGTATCTCAAGGTATCACGGAATCTGAAGTTTGGTGAAATTCTGTGCATTAGTTCTTGAGATATAGCTATCATGAAAATCATGAAAAACGTGGGATAGCAGCGCCACCTGCTGGCCAATTTACACCAAAACTTAATCAGCGTCTATTTGTATCAAGGGGTCACATAATCTGAAGTTTGGTGAAATTCTGTGCATTAGTTCTTGAGATATAGCAATCTTGAAAATCATGAAAAACGTGCCATAGCAGCGCCACCTGCTGGCCAATTTACACCAAAACTTAATCAGCGTCTATTTGTATCAAAGGGTCACAGAATCTGAAGTTTGGTGAAATTCTGTGCATTAGTTCTTGAGATATAGCAATCTTGAAAATCATGAAAAACGTAGTATAGCAGCGCCACCTGCAGGCCAATTTTCACCAAAAACCAATAGGCACTAATTCATATCAAGGTCTAACTGAATATAAAATTTTATTAAATTTCGAGCATTAGTTCTTGAGATAGAGCGCCCACAAATTTTTTGTCACATACAGACAAACACACAGACAGACAGACAGACAGACAGACAGACAGACAGACGGACAGACTCACAGACAGACATTTTCTAAAAATAGTCAAAACGTGTTCAGGACCTTCTAAAACGTATAAATCCGTCGAAAACCGGAAGTCGAAAATTTTCATGAATCCAATACTTTCTTCTTGTAAAGATAGAAGAAAGTAAAAATCTGCAATCTTCTACTGTCGTAAAGTGTATGCTGTAATGGAATTCCACATATTTGATTTATTATTTATTGTAAGTAAACAGATTTGTATACAATTCCTGAATTGTGAACTGGATTCAAAAGGTAAGTAATTAGTATAATCAAATTTACTATGCATGAGCATAGACATAGAGTTGTGTATTCTTAAGTCCCATCAGCAATTTTTTAAAAACTTTTTTATCCTATATATTAAAAAAAAAAGCTTTTTTTAATTTTCCCCCCCAGAGATAAATGATACTAGAAAAAAAATCCCTTTGCTTATTTTTAGTTCAAACCCTCAATAAATAATTTTCAAGACTCTATGCCCATGTGTATGCTCCAATGAACTCGAATTACGCTTAGTTATGAATGTGAAAATTTTCAGTAATTTTAGGTGTAATTTCATAGTTGATAATTAAAAATTTTCCCTCTGGAAAGTTTTAAGTAAGAGATTACTTTGTTCATGCATAAACACTTGTAAGCTATTGTTAATCCTATGAGAGAAAATTCTTGACTATCTCATTTGCATTTCCATAGTTTAGATTTTAACTGGGGACAGTCTGTACAAAGACTAAGTTTTCTAATTTGTTTACAAGCTTCTTTTTTCCCCAATGATAAAACCTTTCCTTTCAAACTACTGAAAATAAAAATATCTTAATTTAAAAAAAAAAAAAACCTTGAAAAAGCAAAGAAAGGTCTTACAAGGAAGGTCTCCATACGGGCATACTCAGAAAAATCTGAAAAAATTACAGAATGTTCTTCTCATATAGTTATATATGTTTATAAAAAAAATTTCGGCGGAACTTCATTGCAGTGTCCGTAAAAAAATAATGAAAATTTCGTTTATTTGGCGATTTATCTCCGGTTGGCGAAAAAACGAAATTTTGAAAAATACGCTTTTACGCTTCGAACACTGTTAAAAATCTGCTGCATTTTGTTGCAACGCACTCCACCGCTTGTATATAATATCTCTATCCCAACCAATGAGAAAGCTTCATTTCACGGCCAAGTAACCGTTTTCTATACAAGCAAGGGAATGCGTCGCAGCAAAATGCAACAGATTTTTATCAGTGAATACCTTTTAAAGAAAAAACTTTCTATGTTCAATTTATTTAAATAAGTTTAGTTTAAATAATTTTAGTTTTGCATTTTTACTTTACTTTAAGTGTAATTTTGTCATATACGTTTATATGTACTTATAACAAAATGAAATTAATATATTTTATCATTTAAAACACAATTTAAATTGATTAAAGTTGTTCCAAATTGAAAAATACACAGATAAAAATCTGTTGCATTTTGCCGCAACGCACTCCCTTGCTTGTATAGAAAACGGTTACTTGGCCGTGAAATGGAGCTTTCTCATTGGTTGGGATAGAGATATTATATACAAGCGGTGGAGTGACGTTGCAGTAATTCTCATTCAGCATTCTCATTGGTCAGAAGAGAGATATTCTATAAAAGTAGTGGAGTGACGTTGCAGTAATTCTCATTCAGCATTCTCATTGGTCAGAAGAGAGATATTCTATAAAAGTAGTGGATTGACGTTGGAGTAAATGCTGCAGATTTTTAACAGTGAAGTCAATTAAAATCAATTTTCAGATTCGTTAAAATCGTCTGCTTTTGGCGAGGAAATGCACTGCTTGCCAAATCCCGCGTCGCTTTCAGCTTTTCACGCCAATTATTCCAAACTATTTTATTTTTTTACATATCTAATAATGTAATTCCGCCGCTAATTTTCACTGATCCTTTATTACCTACATGAGTAGTTTAATTCGTATTTTTTTCAAAAAATTCTGAGTATGCCCCCAATGGAGACCTTCCTTGTTAGTAGCAACCTCAGGTATCCAATGCAAAAAAGAAAAAAATGCAAATAAGATTTTTAAAAAATCCCCAGAGGATTAACATTAGCAATCTGGTGTTTCTGCATGAGTAATATAACCTTTAAATAAAATTTAGGATTAAGTATTAAAATTAAATCTAGTAGTGCTGTGAATTGATACAAATTCAATATATATTTTATACTTACCTAGTAAAAGATAGAATGTTATCTAATTAAAAAAAGAAAAATTAATAAAATGCCTAAAAACAGGCTAATTCTTTATAATTTAAAAAATAATTCATATTCAAGTACTAGTATTAAAAAAATGCTCTGACGAGCACCAAAAAAGGTTAATATGTTTTTAAGTATAAAAAAGGATTTGATAAGTGCTTCTGTTAACAATTGAGCATGAGGAAGGACTAGGAATCCCTTCTTGGCTACAACTCACTTCAATGCCAACTTTGAAAAAATCATATTTGCACTTTTTCCATATAAAAAAAATCAGTCACAGTTACTGTAAAAATGTGCAGTGTAAATACATTAAAAGTAAAAATGCGACTTGATCAGACATAAATGTAAGGCAAGGCGACATAGGGCCAAAAACCTTGTTATGCAGGTATCACATTCATGCACTGCCACTAACCACGTCCGCAGAGTAGAATTGCACAGAAAATTTATTTATAGTATACTGCAGAGTGAACAGTGCAGTTAACAGGGAAGTTGCAATCAGCTGATAAACCATTGTATTCAAGTGGAGGTAAGGGTAGTTCAACCAATCAAGACTGCGTATTTTAGTCTTTTACCTCCAGCGTGACGTCAATTGCAACTGCCCTATAACACGTAAAACTCGGCGGGAAGCTCTACTAAAGTACCGCAACATTCTTTTATATGGAAAAAGTGCAAATATGATTTTTTCAAAGTTGGCATTGAAGTGAGTTGTAGCCAAGAAGGGATTCCTAGTCCTTCCTCATGCTCAATTGTTAACAGAAGCACTTGTCAAATCCTTTTTTATACTTAAAAACATATTAACCTTTTTTGGTGCTCGTCAGAGCATTTTTTAATACTAGTCATTTAATTTTTTTGATAAAAACTGAAGATTTTCTAATATCTTAAAGATAAAAAAAAATTACTGCTGTAAAAAAATTATAAAATGATGACAGCAGCAGAAAATTTTGACGTATTGTTATTATTGAACAACATACATCTGACTTGTGTGCTCGACATGAAAGCCTGCTTAAAAGTCATCGTCAATATGCATGGACGAGGTAGCACAAGGAAATTTTACTGCACAAGAGAAGTACAACAGGAAGCTCAACACAAAATGTGTGTGCAATGGAGCCAACGGGATTTGAACCCACAACCCCCTACGCTCTCAAGCAATTAGCGGCATGGTGTCTTAACCACTCGGCCACG
The DNA here is from genome assembly GCA_964019185.1 of Maratus speculifer. Lineage (NCBI taxonomy): Eukaryota > Metazoa > Arthropoda > Arachnida > Araneae > Salticidae > Maratus > Maratus speculifer. The sequence goes on along the minus strand of OZ025294.1, from coordinate 117,845,887 downwards.
GTGGCCCCTTTTAATCAAAACTGCATATATTTCAAGCGTTCCAACTCCTATAGAAGAGCTGTCCGCAAGATTAAAGGCGGGGTCAAGGCATATGCCATCTAGCGGCAGGGGTGCATAACTAGAGGATGACGTGGGTTTGACGTCATATGCGCAGATGTTTATTATCTCCATATCTCTTGCGCATATTTTCTGAATTTTCTCTCAATCATGACAAATTAATCAAGTCTACGAGGTTTATTGCAAAACATTTTTGCTATAGATTGTTTCGATAAAGTCATGTACATTTAAAAAAATAGTCACAATATCATTTTAATTTTATTTTGGGAGAAAAAGTACTAATTAGTATTCATAAGTACCATATCATGCTACGAAAAATATTGACTTTTGCCCTAAAATTAAAATAATAATGAGACTTTTTTTAAATGCACATATTTTTAATTAAAAAAATCTGTGTTTAAAAAAAAAGTCTCATTGTCATTTTAATTTCAGGGTAAAAGTCAATATTTTTCGTAGCATTGTATGGTACTTATGACTACTAGTTAGTACTTTTTCTCCCAAAATTACCGTAATTTCATGTAGATAAGCCGCAGCTCAAACAATTCTGTTTCGACCCAGAAATTTTCGAAAATAAAATGTAACATTTTGTATCGCGGTATATATTTATCTAAAATTACTGAATGGATCTTCTGGGTCAAAAATGAATAGTTTGAGTTTCGGCTTATCTACATGAAATTACGGTAAAATGATATTGTGACTATTTTTTTAAATGTACATGACTTTACCGAAACAAATTATAAAAAAAAATATTTTGCAATAAACCTCGTAGACTTGATTAATCTGTCATGATTGAGAGAATAGCTTGAAATTTATGATTGAATTTTTAATATGAACTCTCAAAATGGCTTTGTCTGTTAAAAAAAAAAAAAAAAAAAAAAAAAAAAAAAGAGAGAGAGAGAGAGTCTAAGCAACGATTTTAGGAAAATTATTGTCTAGAACGTTAAGTATTTAAACAAATAAATTAACAATATTTCTTTGTTTAACAAAACAAAATTTAATACATACATTTAAAATTAAAGTTATTCCGAATATACGTATAATAAAATAGGTTTTTAAATTAAAAGAATGAAATGTTTGCAAGTTAAATAATAAAAGTCGATACGACCAAGAAAACATTCGAATTTTATCGTCTGAAATTGGTAAATAAAAAATGCAGCTAAAGTTGAATATTTTATTTAGTATTAAATTCTATACATTTCTAAATATTGATAAATATTATATTATATGAAATACTACGGTGTATATCATTTTGTATAATTTAGCTCATCAAAAAATTACTAAAATGACACTATTTCAAAATTCTGCATTTATATAATAAGTACTTACAAAATTTAATGAGTCATCTTTCATTACATTAAAAGCGTAATTAAAATCGAACTTATTTTAATCAGCGATATTTGTATCGCATAGTTAAATGATATTTCATCTTAGTATATTTTATGTTAATATTTAGTCGTACTACACTTATTTATTCTACATTTATTTACAATATTTCAAACCTAAAACTTATTCTACGAAATATTTTAAAGTAACATTTTATAGAAACAAAAAAGTTTTGTTGCCAATCACACAAAAGAAATTGCAATCTACTTAATAATCCTCTAGTTATGCACCCCTGCCGCTAGATGGCATATGCCTTGACCCCGCCTTTATTCTTGCGGACAGCTCTTCCATAGGAGTTGGAACGCTTGAAATATATGCAGTTTTGCTTTTAATGTATTAGAATAATATTATTCTAAAAAATGTCATTGCATGTCCTTGCATTGCCATATAAAATACATGATATGAAGAAAAAAAACCATGGAGTCAAACGAAAAATAAATAATGTGTTCATAATTTTATTTAACAATTTATATAATAATTAAATATATTCAAGGTACTTTCTCGAATGGGATAAAAAAATTGTAGAAATAGAATAATTCTAGAAATTAAATAATAGTTAACATAAGAATATTTCCGAAGGAATAAGGACTAAACAAAAAGCATTTCTAAGCAAAAACGAATTTACGCAACTTGCATCCAATGGGATGTAAGTACCACTACCCGCTAAATACGTTACCACTAGACTCCCAGTATCCCACCAGAGATGCTGACAATTTTAATATAGTACCTATATAAATTCCTATATAAGTTATATGACTGTCATGAAGAGCTCCCGTCTGACTGTTTAATCTTTTATATACCAGGTGGCTATTTTGCTACTTTTATTTTAGTTAGCTAGCTCAAACGGTTCAATCGCCAAATAGGTTTCCTTCGCCATTATTTTATTTTAAATATAAACCTGTCGCTGACTTTATTTAAAATACACAACTTTCATTTAAAAACACATAAATTTAAAATATATTTATATCAGATACATTTAAATTATTCGTTTTTCTTTCATCGTATTAAAAATACTAAAAGTAAAAAAATTAATGTACTTTTTCAGTAGTTATACATGACGAAAAAGTTCTTGGCGGGAAAAGAAATTTGGCAATGTATATTCTAGCAACCTATTTACTGTTTCATATACACAAGCATTTATTTTTCTGATGTCAGTACAATGTATTTATGGCACTACTTGATTATCCTGTCGACAAAGAACTACACAGAAACTGTAAGATAAATGCCAATAATGGATGAACATAAATGTTACACTCACTTGACATTAAACACTCTATACTTGTTTATTAAGTGATCAAATGATTTTCAATTCGATGATTTATTTATATTTTTATTAATGTTTTACTAATTTATTTGTCCTTTTGTTATTTAAAATAAATTTTATGCCAATAAACGAATAGCTCTTGATATTAAGTGAGAAAATTATAATATATTTTCTAAATGTTATTTTATGGTTATATCCGCCTACATTTTTTGACTAAATAAGAAGCATTTGACTCCTTACAAACTTCCGCTAACATTGATATGTTTTATGTCCCTTAATAAATTCTATTAATACATTTAATATACTTTAATGTTATTCACATATGCGATATCTTAAAAATATCTCTTTACGGTTTGATTTAATAAATTCTGGATTAAATTATGAAAACTTTTATTAGTATTATTTTATACGAAATCATCTAAATAAATCAAATTTTATATTTGGTACATCTATATGCCATAAGTAAACGTCATCATTAAAATAATTCCTTTCGTTAGGGATTTTTTTAAGCTAAATTGATTTATTTTCTAAACTTAAAATTTTAGAATGGCAACATTTTTCCTTTTCAGTAAATTGGCGAATAGTTTGGCGATTTCTATAAATTGATGAAATTGGTCGACCTGATAATCAAGTAGCATCGTATGTAATGTAAATAAACCAAGTAAGTTTTTGGCACATATATCATGTACGCACCATGTTGGCGTGATTTCTGCTAATGTCATATACGTATCATCGAGGTATTTAACTGGTGCCAGAGTGTCGTTATTTTGTTTGATATGGTAACGCGGATGTTATTGTTTATTTATTAATAAATTGGGTACTACTTAGTATCCCGTTGACCAATTTCGCCAAATTATACAAATCACTAAACTAATAACCAAATTTTGCATATTGTTGCAGCGTATATAGGGTTCTTTCGATCTTATGGTTAGACAACTTCAAACTCTTTTCTCTTAGAAAAGTAGAAAATAATTTATTTACAGATCTTCAGAACAACAGAGTCTTCGAAACTCACAAATATTACAAGATATTCCAAAATAACTGTTTAAATCTATCGAACAAGTACAAATATAGGTCGCAGAGACTCTTTATACAATGTCTCAACACTATATCACATTCAAAACAACGTAGATAAAACTCAATACATCAAGCAAACTTGCTTGGACAATCTCTAGTAGCTCACTCAATGACTGACTGGTAAATAATAACAACAGCTCGCATCGCTTCTCTTCTTATATAGGTTCGGAGCATGCGGCGAAGTTTCTACAAACTTCTAGAAAAAACCGGAAAACCACGGAACAACATTCAATGTATCAGTAGACCTAAGGGGGGGGGGGTTACCATAAACAGGGAAGGGCGACCATCGCCAACAATCGCCAAGTTTGTCGCCAACTTGGCGATATATCGCCAAATTTGGCGACCAAAATTAGTTGCCAAAAGTGACGCCAACTTGGCGATATCTCTAATATTTCGCAAAGCTGCCATACACATTCACTGAAAATAATAGACAAGTTTGCTTGATAACAGAGACAATGCAACAAAAACTAATATTAGAAAAGGAATGGAGCTTAATAAGATTATTTACATTATTTTACAGTACAAACACTAACTATTTACAAAATTCGTAACACTACCCCCTCCTCAAAGACTGCACGTCCCGGGCAGTGCAATCCTTGAGTTAGAGGAAAACACTTAAAATAAATAAATAAATAAAATAATAAATAATAACAATAATAAGAAGTACATAAATAAGAACTAATTACTATTTACATATTTACAAAAAGTGACTTTCATGACCATGGTCTGAAATTCCAGTTTTGAATTTCTATTCACTTTGGCCAAAATAAGGGGCTAGCCGGTTATAATGTACGACCCTGGGTTTGGTGTGTGGCGATTTTCGTATGCGTACGACGACGTCATTCAGCCTGTTGACGACTGTGTAAGGACCGTCCCAGTTTCTTTGTAGTTTTGGCGACAGTCCCTTACGACGTATCGGATTCCACAACCAAACTTTGTCACCTTCGTTGAACTCATGTCCAGTTGCCTTTGTGTCGTACCGTGTCTTCATCTTTTCTGATGCCAGTCCAATTCGGTTCCTCGCTAGACAATGAATCTCCTCAATCCGTGCCTGGAGTTCATCGACATATTCCTCAGGCGATGAAGGAGCATCAGGAGGACGGCCAAACAAAAGATCAGCAGGCAGACGAAGATCACGACCAAAGAGCATTTGAGAAGGGGAGTAACCAGTGGCCTCATGAGTGGCACTCCTGTAGGCAAGCAGGAAAAGAGGCAATTTCTTGTCCCAGTCCTGTTGGTCTCTAGACACCAGGAGAGAGAGGCTATTTAAGATGGTACGATTGAACCGCTCTACCATGCCGTCCGATTGAGGGTGTAGAGGTGTTGTTCGGGTTTTGTCCATGCCGAGTAGTTCACACATTTCCTTGAACACAGCCGAATCAAAATTTCTTCCTTGATCGGAATGGATTTGAAGAGGAACTCCGTATCTGGAAACCCAGTGTTGAATCAGTATGTCTGCTACGGTTACCGCCTCTTGATTAGGAATGGCATAGGCTTCAGGCCACTTAGTGAAGTAGTCCATGACAACGAGGATGTACTTATTGCCATCAGATGTTCTAGGAAGTGGACCCAGGATGTCTAGGGCAATTCGTTCGAAAGGAGCTCCTACATTATAACGTTGCAATCGTCCACGGGTGCGCCTCTTAGGACCTTTACGTGCTACACAGGTGTCACAAGCTCGACACCACTTCTCCACGTCACTGCGAACATTATTCCAGTAGAAACGCTCTCGAACCTTTTGCAGGGTCTTCATTACACCAAAATGACCTCCTGTGGTACTACCATGCAGTTCTTGAAGGACCATAGAAATTCTCGACTTAGGGAGTAGTAGTTGCCATCTACACGTCTTCCCATCGTCAGACTCCCATTTTCGGTACAAGATGCCGTTCTTCAAATGTAATGAATCCCAGAGGGCCCAATAACGTTTAGTCGTAGGATGGTAATGGGCCATGTCTTGCCAGCTGGGCTTTCTGTTGGACTCCTCTTTCAGCTCTAGAATTGGCTTAATTTCAGGATCAGCAAGTTGATCTTTACGCAGGCTCTCGTCACTCCACGGATCTTGCGATGATGTAGACCCAGTTGTAACTTGTCTTACTATAGGATCTTTGACATTAAATTTCTTCTCAACCCGGTCGCAGTATCTACAATTATCTGAGCAGGGTCTTCTTGAGAGAGCATCTGCATTTCCATGTGATGAGCCTTTTCGATGGCGTATCTCCATATCGTACTCTTGAAGCTTTTGTATCCACCTGGCTATCTGGCCTTCTGGGTTCTTAAAATTCAATAGCCAAGTTAGAGAAGCATGATCAGTTCGGATCAGGAACTTTCGACCGTAAAGATAGTGATGAAAGTGGTCTATGGCTTTCACTACAGCAAGAAGCTCTTTTCTTGTTACGCAGTAGTTTCGCTCGGCCTTTGACAAGCACTTGCTGAAATAGGCGATAACACGCTCCTGGCCGTCGATTTCCTGGGACAGTACAGCGCCAATGCTTTCGTTGCTTGCATCCGTATCAAGTATAAACTGTTTATCGATTTGAGGATACGACAGAATTGGAGTGGATGTCAAGGCCTCCTTAAGCTTTTCGAAAGCAGCGTCACATTCCTGTGTCCACATAAATTTTTGATTGGCTTCTGTTAATTTATGAAGTGGTCTTGCAATCATCGAGAAGCCTTTGACGAATTTTCTGTAATAGGTGCATAATCCTAGAAAACTTCGAAGCTGGTGAACATCTGCTGGACGATTCCAATTTTTCACGGCCGATATCTTCTCCGGATCAGTCCTAACTCCTTCCGCCGAAATGATGTGTCCAAGGTAGGCGACTTCATTGCGAAACAAACTGCACTTCGAAGGGCTTAACTTCAAATTAGCTTCCTTTAGCTTTTGTAGCACCCGCCTGAGGTTGTTCAGATGTTCATCAAAAGATTTTCCTATGATTATGATATCGTCTAAATAAACAAGACATGCCTCATATGACAGTCCCCGAAGAACCGTTTCCATAAGGCGTTCAAAAGTTGCAGGTGCGTTACATAGACCAAAAGGCATTACCTTGAACTGCCATAATCCTTGTTCCGTTGTAAAGGCAGTCTTCTCGCGGTCGTCGGGATGGATCTCTACCTGCCAGTAACCACTCTTCAAGTCTAAAGTCGAGAACCAAGTGTTGCCCGCAAGTGTGTCAAGAGTGTCGTCAATCCTTGGCAGAGGGTAACTATCCTTTTTGGTGACGTCATTCAGTCGGCGGTAGTCTACACAAAATCTTGTAGAACCATCTTTCTTTCTTACTAATACAATGGGAGACGCCCATGGACTTGTTGATGGTTCGATGACGCCATTTTCTTCCATATCTTTAATTAAATTCTGCACCTCTTCTTGCTTGGCAAAAGGTAATCGTCTAGGGTGCTGTTTAATAGGAGAGTGATCTCCCGTGTCAATTCGGTGTTGTGCCATTTTAGTTCGTCCAAAGTCTTCAGATGTTTGGGAAAATAAACTTTGGAATTCTCTAATTAAATTTTCCGCAGCTTCCAACTGTTTTGGATTTAAGTCTGTATTTTGTAACAAATCCTTGACTAAATTATCTGAAGATTTCTCAGAGTGACAGGAATTTTGACTTATGCACGTCACAGGAGCACATGACGCTATCACCTCTCCTTTCTTGATAGTCCTCGTCTTATCACTGATGTTAGCAATTCTGACTGGAATGGTCTTCTTCGAGAGGTCCACCACAGATGAAGCCACCAATACTCCTGCTTGTTTACTATTGTTTTCAGGATAATCTATATGGCCAAATCGATAATTAGTTTCATTTTTAATTACAGCAGGAACCAAACATTCTGTTCTTGCATCTAGATTAATGTCTTCTTTGGCTATTACTATTTGTTTACATTCAATTTCGTTATTTAATCCAAAAAGACTTATTTCTTCAAATTTTGAGATAATTTTGTTATTTTTGAAATCAAGTCTGAAGTCAAACTTCTTCAGAAAATCTAGTCCGATTAAACAAGGATCTGTTATGTCAGCAACATATGCCGTATGGTAATATTTCGTTCCTCCAAAGTTGATAGTTAAATTGGCCTTTCCATATATGCCTATCTTGTCGCCCGTCACAGTTTGCAGGGTAACGCATGTTGGAGTCCAGATGAGTTTAGATTTCAATTTTCGAGCCAAATCTTCTCTTATTATTGTCACATTGGCTCCTGTATCGACAATCATACGGCACTGAATTCCGTTAATAAAGCCTATCACATATAATTCGTTATCACCGCCGCTCATTTTTGATATCTGGAGGATCTTCAGGTGGGGCTTTTCATTCTCTGGCTACCTCCGCCCCGCGAGATGGCCAAAATTTAGTTTCCCTGCTGACTGTTTGAATTTATCTCACGTTCGTGGATTTTGGGGCAATTTCTTCGGAGATGTCCTGTATCACCGCATCCCCAGCACATGAGATTCTGTCTTCTTGAGCTTGTTCTTCCATATTTTAAAGCTTCAATCTCTTGATTTAATTTCCTAATTTCTTTCAAGACGTCTCTCTCAATGTCTAAGCTTTTGTTCACCGTTGCCCCTCGGACTGAATGACGATCTCTTCGGCTGGCTTGTGTAGCTGCTTCCAACTTTAAGGCATATAGTAATGCAGCCTTTAAATCCTGCACATCTGCCATTCGTACCGCTCTCTGCACTTCTAGATCTTTTATTCCGTCAACAAAGTACTGCAGTGAGAGCATTTCCCGTATATTCTTTGGGCAGTCCATGAATGCTAAATTTGCCAGACGTTCTATATCCGAGGCAAACTCTTGAAGGGTTTCATTCGACTTTTGATGGCGGCTCTTCATTTGGATTCTCGCATAATCTTTGAAGAATTTTTCGCCGAATCTCATTTCAAGTGCACAACTTAGAGTCTCAAAGTTGAGTTGCGTCATATCGGGCAATGTTTGCAGCACGTCGGCGGCTTCTCCTCTCAAAGACGCTGCCAGTTGACAAGCTTTCACCTCGTCACTCCATTTGTTCGCTTCGGCTACAATGGTGAATTGGGTCTTGTAAACTTGCCAGGAACTCTTTCCGTCGTATGTCGACAACTTGATGTGCACGGGAGAAGCAGTCGGATTTTTAAATTCTTCATAATTATCACTAGACGCTGAAAGTTTCTTCTCAAGATCTTGTACTTTTTTATTTAGCTTTTCATCTACTTCACCTAGTATTTTCTCTTCAACGTTACTGATTTTCTCTTCAACGTTACTGATTTTCTCTTCAACTTTACAAACTTCATTCTGAATTTTCTCTTCTACTTCCGCCATTTTCCGTTCCATTTTCTGTTCAACATTACTAACTTCATTCTGAATTTTCTCTTCTACTTCCTCTATTTTCTCTTCTACCGAGCCTATTCTTCTCTCTACCGACGAGAACTTTTCTTCTAAAGTTTTCTTCATTTCTTCTTGGCCTTTATTAATCTTTTCAGTCACATCTTCTTGGCATTTGTTCATCTTTTCCGCCAACTCTTCTTGGCCTTTATTCATTTTTTCCGCCAACTCTTCTTGGCCTTTATTCATTTTTTCCGCCAACTCTTCTTGGCCTTTCGTCAATTCTGCCTTTATTCCATTAATAGCTTCTAACAGTTCTTTCAGTTGACCATCCATTGTTCTTGTTTTCGCCATAAGATCCCGACTCCTGACACCAAATGTTGCAGCGTATATAGGGTTCTTTCGATCTTATGGTTAGACAACTTCAAACTCTTTTCTCTTAGAAAAGTAGAAAATAATTTATTTACAGATCTTCAGAACAACAGAGTCTTCGAAACTCACAAATATTACAAGATATTCCAAAATAACTGTTTAAATCTATCGAACAAGTACAAATATAGGTCGCAGAGACTCTTTATACAATGTCTCAACACTATATCACATTCAAAACAACGTAGATAAAACTCAATACATCAAGCAAACTTGCTTGGACAATCTCTAGTAGCTCACTCAATGACTGACTGGTAAATAATAACAACAGCTCGCATCGCTTCTCTTCTTATATAGGTTCGGAGCATGCGGCGAAGTTTCTACAAACTTCTAGAAAAAACCGGAAAACCACGGAACAACATTCAATGTATCAGTAGACCTAAGGGGGGGGGTTACCATAAACAGGGAAGGGTGACCATCGCCAACAATCGCCAAGTTTGTCGCCAACTTGGCGATATATCGCCAAATTTGGCGACCAAAATTAGTTGCCAAAAGTGACGCCAACTTGGCGATATCTCTAATATTTCGCAAAGCTGCCATACACATTCACTGAAAATAATAGACAAGTTTGCTTGATAACAGAGACAATGCAACAAAAACTAATATTGGAAAAGGAATGGAGCTTAATAAGATTATTTACATTATTTTACAGTACAAACACTAACTATTTACAAAATTCGTAACAATATTTACATAATTTTTATCTTAAATAACGAAAGAACAAATAAGTTAGTAAAACATTAATAAAAATACAAATAAAAAGTCGAAATAAAAATCACTTAATGACGTTTTAAACATGCATTTCGTGACAAATATCATTGAATGTGACATTCACGGTCAACCACTATTGGCATTTAATATTGTCATTTGGCGATAGTTTTTTTTTTTTTTTTTTTTGGTCGACGGGATAACCAAGTAGTACCATAAATTGTTTATTTACTTTTATTTCTTTTTTAAATTATATAAATTGTTTTGTTCTATAGTTATTAAATAAACTTTTTTGGTACTTCTAGGTTATCCCGTCGACCAAAAAGTTATCGCCAAACTATAATATTAAATGCCAATAATGGATGAATATTCAATGACATTAAAAAAGATTCACGTGTTTAAATGTCATTAAGTTATTTTAATTTCATTTTTTTATTTGAATTTTTATTAATATTTCACTAATTATTTGGTTTTTCGTTATTTAAAATAAAAATCATGTCAATATGTATAATCTGGCTATTAGTTTGGCGATTTGTATAATTTGGCGAAATTGGTCGAGGGGATATAACTAGAAGTACCCTTTTTTTATTTATTGTTATTCCCTCTTTAAAAATATATATGTAACTGATATTCTAAAACGATATTTTCATCAAACTAACGGCAGGGGGAAAAAAACGCCAATGCGGTTCCTTTATGACATTTGTGCCGCACATTTTTTTAAAAATAGTAACAAATAATTTATACAAAAAAAAAGTTCATCATGTTTTTTACTGAGCTAGTTATATGTTTTGGCATTATATGCTCCCTTTTTGAAGTCAGAATAGCACCAAGCTTTGGCAAATGGATGAGTATTAATCTGACCCTCATAACATTAGTACTAATTGATCTAGAATCATCTAACGCACCTTCAAAAAAAGCTGACACATTCTCACATCCGAATCATCTGGGAATTCACCGCTCTTATGTCGCGCCAAACCGGATATATTAACTGTACGTCCTTTCCTTATGTCACAAAGGCTCAAATATATGTTTATAAACGTTTAAAACCATATTTTAAGATTGCTGCTTAAAAGAATCTGCTAAATGGTCTTTTGTCGCAATTTGTATTTATTCGCCAAACGCACCAACAGAAAAGAAATAATGAACTCTTTCTTCCCTTAAATGTTGTCCTGATCGCTTAAATTTGTTGATTTCGTTTTGTGAATCTTCAGATTTAGTAAGATGCGCAAGTAAATAAAATTATGAATAAAGTATCATATTACAATGCTTAGCTTAAATTTAAGGAGTCCAATTTGGTTGCTAGAGGCGGCTAGTAGCTTAAACAAATAGGAATTTAATAAATAAAAAATATTTAACTTCGCTTGTCAAAATAGATTGTGAATAAGAAATAAGATACATGAAAATAGCAACAAATAAGTATTTTTTTCACGTGATTTATCTAATCTATTTATTTATGTTACATACATAGCAATTTTTATGTTCATTTAAACTTACGTGCAACAATTACAAGAAGAAACAAATGTAAGAAAAAGACTATGTTCAGCTGGAGATTTCAGACATAAATTCGATTTTCTCAGCGACCGTCAAACATACAAAGATAAAAAAAAAAAAAAACTGTTTTAAGTTTTACCATGAGGATTAAAATAAACCAAAAACGAAGTTAATCCATCCACGGAAACGTTAGCTAGACTTAGTTGAATTTTTTGCCTTCATTTTTTCATTTAAAATTAAATAAAGAACTATTGGAAGCTGCAGTAATTTTTTGAATGCTATCATTTTATTCGTCTCGTCGAGTTTTATCTTAAAAAAAAAATTCACTACCGTATCTCAACTGGTTCGCCAGAAATTTTAGAAAGTTGTTTGCACTTTCTATTTCTTAAACATATTATATACCAAACGCTACCGCGTTTGCTATGATTATCAGTTATCTAATAAATATATGAATTAAAATAAACTACTTGATAAATATGTGACTAGCAAAAAATTGTAATAATTTTTAATTATAGATAGTACTTGACTAAAATTTAGTTTTCTGTAAAAACACACAAAACGAGCAAAAAAAAGTAAACACATCAGAAAAATTGTAAGTTCAGTTATTTTGCTTAAAATCCCCTTTTCTATCAAATACATATATAAGATTTATAAAACACCTCATTTTAATTTTAAAAGTAAAGTACATTCAAATTTTATCATTTATTTAATAAATATATTAATGTAAATAAGCGAATTTATAAATATGTCGCTAAAAAATAAACTATTTTTCAATATATCTATAATATTAGGCGAAAATTTAGTTTTCCGTAAAAACAGATGAGTAAAAAAAAAAAAAAAAAAAAAAAAAAAAAAAAAAAATCATACATAGCTCAGAAAACTTTTAAGTTCAGTTATTTTGCTGAAAATCTCTTTTTTTCTATCAAATAAGGTTTTAAGATTTATAAAGAACCTCATTTTCATTTTTTTCTGCATGCTTGTTATAAAAGCCTTTTATCTATCTTTCATTGTAACTCCTATAACTATCCTTTTTTTTCTTCTTTTTCGTATGCTTATTCTGAAACACTTACGGACAAGCTCGGATTGCGTCAACTAGCAACTTGTTCTAACCCTTTTCAAAATCTTTACAAACTTTGCATGAAAAGCCTTAAAAAAGCATTCAGACATTTACATAGTACGGTTGAAAAAAGTTGTTAAAAAGCAAAAAATGCTATCTGGGTTGTTTTGTAATGAATAAAGTATCATTAGAATGCTTATAAATTTTCTATTGAAAGTACAAATAAGTGTTTTACTTATTACTAACAGTATTTCGGATGTCTTTTGTTTCGCATATTTTATGATATATTTTGGCCTATTATCCACAAGGTATTAAAATATTCAATCATTAAATAAGAAATTTATGCATACTAAAACTTTCTCTGAAAAGTTTTCTAACAGTACAAATTCCATTGAAATCTTGTGTAAGGATCTAATTGCTGTAAGGATCTAATTTGACTAATTAAAGCTAGACAATGGACTTGTACATTGAAGTCTGGTGAAGGCGGAAGCTCTTGAAGGGACTAAGGTTTTTTCCCCTTCCAGGCGACTACGAGTCTAGCCGACCTTTTTCATGTGACATTAGCAAATTAGATACGGCTACTATTGATTAATAGCCTGGACCCCCCAATAGCTGTTCGTCGGGAGAAAAAGTTTCAATATCGCCAGACTTAGGCTGGCAATACTGGTGCCAAGGCGGATACCAGGTGAGCGAATTTGGATTTTTAGCTGGGAGGGACCAGAGAGAGAAGAATTGGCTCTCGAGATTGAAGCGAAGGATGCAGAGAAGAGGAGAGAGAAGGACTTAGAGAACGATGCTTGGCATCAGGGCTCGCTGTAAAAGCTCGCTAGAACTATGCTTTTTCCTGTAGAGCCCTAAATTCTTGTAAACTGTATATTTTCTATTTTTATCTTAAATAAAAATTTAGCATGAAAAATGGGATTTGCTCACTGTCGCTACCAAAAACTACAAATCGAATTCTTGTTAAAGCAAACCCTTTATAGTGGTGGCAGCGGCCGATTATGGAAATAGCTAGTGGAGCCCAGACGCAGCGGAAGTGACTCAGGGCCTAGGAGAGTCCAGACGTACAGCGGTGACCTGAAGGAAGGAGCCCGGACGCAAGAGACGTGACTCAGAGCTTAGGCGAGTTCAGACGTGCAGTGGTGACCTGAAGGAAGGAGCCCGAACGCAAGAGACGTGACTCAGAGCCTAGGAGAGTTCAGACGCCCAACAGTGACCTGAAGGAAGGAACCCGGACGCAGGAGACGTGACTCGGAGCCCAGGTAAGTTCAGCCGTGCAGCGGGAACTGGGAAGAGCGGAACGCAGATGTAGGCGACCCGGGAGAATCCAGGAAAGGACGCCAGTGGAAAGTGGATTGCGGATTACCCTAACAGACGGAACCTGCAGACATCCAAACAAGGACAGGTCAGTGCTCTTTAATTGTTCATTGCAGAGGTTTTCACTGTAGGTAGTGTGATAATTCAAAAAATCATCAGCAGTTATCTATGATTATTCAAAATTGAATTAAATTAAATTTGCAAAGTTTAAAATTAAAAAAGGTTTTAAGTAAGGTGCAAATTGGCATGCAGTAATTTGAATAACTAATTATTTCTTTGAAATGCACTTTAATTCTTTAGAATAAATATAATTCTGTGATTTAGGATTTAAATCTTTATGTGTAGTAAAAAAGAAAGTATAATTAAAGTTTTGCGAGTAACTAAAGAAATTTCTATTTCTTATTTGCATATTAATCAAAATTAATGTTTCTTAAGAATCAGATGATTGTTTAACACATTGGTTTAAGTAAAATGCTTTAAAAATATATTCTTGATTGAGTGATGATAAGAGCTATTTATCATATTGTTGAAAGTGTATTTGTATTTGATTTACATGTTGCGTATTATGATTGTGAATATTTACATTATGGGAAATAATTGAGAGGCATCCATTTACGTAGATAACCTAGTATAGATTGTTTTTTTTTCATAATTAAGCACCGTTCAGAATGACGTAGTCAGGAAAGAGAAAATGTGATTTGAGGGCATTAGCTGTTGAATTCAGTGCAAATGTAGAGGATTCGGATAATATTCCTAAAATCATAAAAAAACTAATTGAAGCCCCTGATTACGACGAAACTTTGGCATTAACCCAGCTAAAAATTATTGAAAAGGATAGGCTAGATAGAGAAGATGAAGAAAGGGCAGAAAGAGAATTACTGAAAGCATATGAGAGGAAACAAAAGGCTAAGGCGTTGGAAAGGGAACACGAATTAGCGAAACTAAGGTTAGAACGAGAGACGGATACAATTAGTTTGGCCTCTAACCAGAACGAGAGAGAACCAAAAATATCTTTAAAGTCGGTTCTACCTAAATTTGATTCAGAGAATTCCGAGATTGCCATTTATTTGAATTTGTTTGAAAGACAAGCACGAAAGGCACAAATCGACAAAAATCAGGTGGTTACTCATTTGTTAGGGCTATTGCCTACCGATTTAGGAGAATTGTACTCTGCGAATCTCCCTCTGATTCAGATGATTTCGACCACATTAAAAAAATACTTCTTGAAAGATTTCAACTTTCGGCAGAAGATTTTCGGCTAAAATTTAGGAATTCTCAAAAGCTTGAAAACAAAACATGGAAAGATTTCGTGTACGAAGCTTCTAATTTCTTTGACCAATGATTAAGTTGTTTAGAAATAACATCTTTCGAGGAACTCAGAGATTTGATAATTACTGATCAATTGAAACGGAAAGTTAACCCGGAAGCGAAGCAACATTTTATTGATGTTTGGAGCGCGATAATTACACCTTTTGAGTTAGCTAAAAAGTTAGACGCGTACGAGGTGGCGAGAAAAAATATTAGGCGAGAAGGATCCCCTAAAATTCATAGCGCCGCTAAACCTTTTGAGCGAAATAAATCTAAAACCGAAACTAGAAGGATGAGACCAAAATAAATTGGAGGAATAAAGAAAACTCTAAAAATCGCAATGAGATATTCGATAAAAGAAAATAAATTACTTGCTTTACGTGCAAGAAGGTCGGACATTACAGGTTTTCTTGTCCGGAATCAAAAACTGAAAATACTGAAACAGTTTATCATATCGCGGGTCTACGAAATTCGGAAGAAGATTTTAGTCCCTATGTCAGTAGAGGGGAAATTAATGGGAAAGAGATAAAAATTTCACGTGATTCAGGATCGGCGTTTGACCTAATTTCTGCTCACTATGTAAATGAGGACCAATTTACTAAAAAAAAGGTTTGCCTAAAACAAGCCTTAGACAACAAACTTCGTTGTTTACCAGTGGTAAATGTTGAAATTAGGCTAAGTGACGGCAGCTTCATACGCACTAAGGCGGCCGCAGTTGATAAAGAAACGAATATGATCCATTATTTATTAGGGAACAAAACCCAAGCGTTAATTGATAAACAGAGGACAAGTGCGAAATTAAAAGAACCTATCATTCCGAAACCATGCGCGTTTACGGAATCCGAAACTAGAAGAGAACTCGGGAAGAGAAAACCTCAAGCGCTGAATGACCGGACCGGTTCCCAGACGTCCGCGGAAGAGGGAATTGGCAGCGTCGAGGGAAAGGGAGAGTCCCCCCATTTCTACCCCCCTGTTTCGGGAGGAGCAATATACCAGCTCAACGAGATGATCAGTCCGAAAGGGGGAATTTCCTCGCAAGGCGAAAGAGAATGTCAAGGAAGAATGACAGCCTGGGGCAACCGAAGCGTCGTTAGTATTTTTAAACCGGAGGCGAAATTAAAATGTACTAACCTAGTATCTGCCGAGAAAATATCGCTCGTTAGAGAAAAGGGGAATTCGAAGAATGCCGCGTTTTAACAGATCAAAGAAAAGGCAAAACTAATGACAGCCCGATAGATATTGAGAAAAACATCGTATCAGACAACCATATGATTGTGTAGAAAACCCGAAATTATGAAAGAAATTGAGAGCGAAATAGGGGATAATTATTTTTGGCCAAATGCCGAAAAAGAACTGGAAGATTTATACGAACGATGGAAGGGAGGTGAGATTTCCGAAAATACGGTAATTGAATGTGCCTTTGATTTGATGAACTGCATGAAAGGTCATCAGGGATTAATAGGGGAAACGTTGACAAAGACGTCTGAGAGTAAGACGAAGCAAAATGATGTAAGCACGGTCGAGGAAAAATTATCAGAGACGGACGATGTCACGAGTCAGTCGTACCGCAGCGCGCTTTACCAAAACAATAAGGAAAATTTTCTTAAAACGCGTGTTCCAAGGGAGTCGGGAGTTGACTTCATGAGTAAAAAGGCATCGGAATCTGATGTAACGAGGGATGATTTCGGTACTAGACCTTTAATCAGTATCCCGGAAGAAGTTGATTCGAAAAAAGAGGATCAAATTATAACCAATTGGTGAGGCTTCGCCCGTGTCGGGATTCGCGGAAGCGTAAGGAAACTTTGAAAGTTAAGATTACCAAGGGAAAATTAGCACGGCTTACGATTAATGAGTTGAGACGAAGGCTAGGTGACAGATGACGTAACTCAACTGGAGTTAAAACCCGAAATGAAACGGAATTCTCCACGCCGGAATGTAAGTGAAAAATTAGTCGTTCCAAATTGATGCCCGATCTTATCCAAAATTATGCTTCGGTAATAAAATCTGAGACGCACGATTTTGAGGAAAAAATCGGAAAACTAAACTTAATTGGAATCCAGAAATGGAGGAAGCTTTCCTCACATCGAAGGAGGTGATCGAAAATCCGATCTGGGACATGCTGAATTACGCTAAGGAATTCGAAAATAATTCGAGCTTTTCATCACCCTTTCAAGTAAAAGGTTGTAAAAGGAAGGTTACACATTAATGTTTGAGCAGAGTAGAATGAATGTGAGCTGTAAATAATATTTGTATATAAATTCTTAATTAGCTTGCATTAAAATTATCTATATATTATTTTATTAATTGAAATGTGTATCTGGCTTATAAAAAATGTTATATTGTAGTAAATTGTGAGTTATATCGTATAAGTTAAATTAATAAATTAACTGGTGCGAACCTCTGTAGTGAACTAAGGTAAGAGTTACTGTACCTCGACTTAAGATTTTCCAACGTGTGGAAAATCTCGGCCACAGAGGGGATTGCTGTAAGGATCTACTTGCTGTAAGGATCTAATTTGTCTAATTAAAGATAGACAATGGACTTGTACATTGAAGTCTGGTGAAGGCGGAAGCTCTTGAAGGGACTAAGGTCTTTTTCCTTCCAGGCGACTACGAGTCTAGCCGGCCTTTTTCATGTGACATTAGCAAATTAGATACGGCTACTATTGATAAATACCCTGGACCCCTCCGTAGCTGTTCGTCGGGAGAAAAAGTTTTAATATCGCCAGACTTAGGCTGGCAATACTGGCGCCAAGGCGGATACCAGGTTAGCGAATTGGATTTTTAGCTGGGAGGGGTCAGAGAGAGAAGATCTGGCTCTCGAGATTGAAGCGAAGGATGCAGAGAAGAGGAGAGAGAAGGACTTAGAGAACGATGCTTGGCATCAGGGCTCGCTGTAAAAGCTCGCTAGAACTATGCTTTTTCCTGTAGAACCCTAAATTCTTGTAAACTGTATATTTTCTATTTTTATCTTAAATAAAAAATTAGCATGAAAAATGGGATTTGCTCACTGTCGTTACCAAAAACTACAAATCGAATTCTTGTGAAAGCAAATCCTTTGTACTTGTAATATGTGGATATCTCAACCTTGATTTATTAACAGCATTCTATTTAACACGAAAAATATAAAGCAACTGATAAGTGATTTTTAAATAAATAAAAAGAAAATTATTAAAAGTTTTAAATCACATTTTAAAATTGTTTCAGTCAATCTAAAACGCACAATCACGTAATGAAAATCGCCCACAAGGTTTTTTTTTTTTTTTTTTTTTTTTTTTTTTTTGCGTTGCGCACGCGAGCTTTGACCAGGGTTTGTGGTCATATTTTAAATGCTGAGTAGGTTTAATTAGATGAAATAGGTCACGTGATACTTCTTGCGGAATATTTTGGATTTTATTTGAGTGACTACAGATGTTTTTCTGTTACAAGAACCATGTTTTGGATATCCCTTTATACCCTGTTCGCACTGAGAAAGTTAACCTATACGGCACAAACTCGTCCTGCGGACGTACGATAAGCGTCTTATTCAGTATATAGCCTCATCCGGCGGACATCCTATAATATCCGATAGTTATCCGGCGGACGTCCGGAGGAGAGCAAAAAGCGACACCTACTCCCGTCCTCCGGACGTCATTTTTCGACGTTTTTAGGATGCGGTAGGACGCTCATAGGACTAGGTAAAATGAATAGAATTATGCACCCTCTGCTTGTCCGGCATAAAATTGAAGGAGATTAGTAATTTTCTAGCATTCATTTTGAATGCTTACTTTTAAATTAATATTTTGATTGAGATTTATTCATTAGGAGTTATGTTTGGTAAAAACAACAGCAAATATAACCATTAAGAAAAGAATATAATAATAAAATAATAAGATTTAAAAAAAAAAAAAAAGATGAGGAAGATGCAAATTGCTCCACGTTTCATTTCTACATGATTTTCTGATTTTTATTTATTTTATCTCATACAGGAAGGAGGTTATAATGCAACATATTAATTAAAAGATACTGGTAGCCTGGACAATTACCCAGATAATGGTTATTTTTTAATAGAAATGTTTAGATAACCAATGTGTAAATAGAACACCACTGTGCAAGATAAAATTAATTAAAATCAAAGCACCTTTTGGAAAGAACAGATGGGGCAACAGCGCTTCCCCTCTATTTAATTATAAATCATTCTTTTTTTTATTATTAAAACATTTTTTATTAGATTTCTTTTTATATAATTGTTTGCTGTTGTTTTTCACAAACATATAATAATTCTTTATGAATAAATTACAATAAAAATATTAATTTTAAAATAAGCATTAAAAATGAACTCTAGAAAAATACTAATCTATTTCAAGTGAAATATACTATTTCTGTTCTCAAACATCCTTTAATAAAAACTAATAAGTAGTACATAATGAATGAGATATAACTGAGTAGGATTCTTTGTTGATTATCTGATATAACATATTGAATTTACTTTATATTTTTCGGTTAATATCATACACATTTCAGATTTCATCATTGTTTTTTTCTATAAATACACAATGTACAATGTGAAAATTTTTGTATTCATTTCAAAAATGAAATTGTGAATATGCAAGAAGTTTTTACTTAAAAAGAAAAAATTGAGTATGCACTAAATCAAATATTAACAAAATTCTAAAATTAATTATTGGATTTTTTTTTTTACTTATTTTCCATAATTTTATTAATTCTCTCTTTTCTTGATTAGACATGTTATAAAAATGAAAGAGATAAAAAAAAAAAAAGGTAAAAGTAATTTTTTACAATATGCCTAAAAAAATGAAAACTCAGAAAAAAATACTTCATTCACAAAAACAAATACTCTTTTTTTTTTTTTTAAACTTATTTACACTTCTATAAATTGAAATTCTGAGAAATACATTAAAAAAAATATATGCAAGTAACCATTTTGCTGAATATTTGCTACTAAAAATTTCTGCCAATCAATTATTTATATCATTTACCTTAAATCAAAATCTTTAACTTAACACTTTAAGAAACTTATGATGATCAGTTGCCACTAAGATAGCATAAATTTTGGAATTTTTAATATAAATGATAGGAAAAAAAAAAAATCATGATATCATTTCTTACATACAAAAGCAATTACACAATCAATTATTAAAGTTCGTTAAATATACTTGTATTTTTAGATAGATTTAAGAACATTTTCCCTTCTCTTTATATTTTAATAGCTTCAATTATAAAAACACAGGATCATAAGAATTTGATAATACTTACTCTATCAGATTTCATGATATTTAACACTTCTTACCTGACAACTTGTTTTGTTCTTCATAGTTGTATTTTAGATTGCAATAAGTTTTTGTTTCAATTAAGTTATATATTTATTCAATTTAGTTTTTCTATGTATGCAATTCCATTGAATTCTTTAATTTTTATAGTAAATGTATGAAAAGTTTGATATTAAGCACATGAAACATATAGTAAAGTCCTTTTTTAATATGCCAATAATGTTCTTTTCTTTTTTTTTTTTCAAAATTCATAACAAAACTGCAACTAAATCTATTTACATCTTTTATTCCAATATGGATGTAATATTTTTAAATAATAATCCAAATACATTACTCATTGCTATAAAATGCATCAATTTAAAGTTTTAAAAAATTCAATTTCTAAAAAATGTGCATTTGGAACCAATGTTAAGGGGGAAAACATCAAAATAAAATAACAATAAATACATTTATTATTGATAAACTTTAATTTACATTTTCAAAATTTTTTTTTACATAACATTTGCATTCTTTTACATGGCATAATTATGTCTTTAATACTTCTTCAATATGCTCCCCTGATATGTACTTTTTTTTTCCTTGACAGCACCTGAAAATAATAATAATAATAAATAAAATAAAAAATAAATAAACCTAATTAAAATTCAGAGTAAAATATCATTACGACTGCAAAAGTTTAAAAAAAATGTATAAAAGGAAATAAGGAAAGTTTCAATTTTTGAGTAAAAGAAAATGCAAAATTTAATAATTTTTTAACAATCTTTAGTAGTTTTATGGTAGTCAGACACAGATGATAAATTGCCAAATATTCTGATAACCAGCCCATTCTGATTTCATTTATTTTAAATATAGCCATTCACAGTGTTCTCGCTGACATTTGACCAACAATTAGCCGAATTATTAACATTGGTCAAACCAACGTTAATAATTCGACTAATTAGAAATAAAAAACATTCGCCAAATGAAAAACGTATTAGCAAAATAGATTCACCGTATAGCGGTAAAAAAAAATTATCTTTAATGTATTCCCTTTTTTCAATAAGTTCTAAAATATCCTAATTTTGTTATAACTGCGACAATGATTATTAATCTAATTTCAAGTATTCGATACAAATACAGTAGACTCCCTCAAATCCGCAAACCAGAAATCCGCAACTCTCTAAAATCCGCACATACTTTATGCATGTAAACAATGAAACTTTCAGATTGGATAATTGGACAAAATGTGATTTTTTAAATTTTGTATCAATTCCATATATTTTTTAATTTTTAATTTTCTCAATAATACTCTATTCATGTTTTTTTTTTTTTTTTTTTTTTTCATGAAGGAAGAAAAATTAAAAAAAAAAAAAATCAAGATATTGCTGATATCACTGGTAATCACAATTTTCTTACCAAATATATTTATGCATTAATCAAGATTTTTTGGTTACTAAGCCTGGCTAAACTTAAAAAAAAAAAATCCTTATTTTATGATTTTGATATGAATTAGTAATGTACTTTTATGAGGCAAGTTTTGTTGAATAATTTTAGAAAAATATATTTAATTTTTATAATGAATATTTAATCATACACTATTGATCATTAACTTGATCTTTGCTTTTAATATTTTAATCATTTTGAAAATTATCTAAATTTTTATTATTTTAATTTATTACTTACTAGCATACGCAGCCCGCTTCGCCGGGCTTAATTTGAAAGTTTATTTAATAATTTATGTGTATGGTACGCTTCTCTCTCAGCTGGCGACGGATCCCCCGGTGACTCTACGCTTCTCTCTCAGCTGGCGACGGATCCCCCGGTGACTCTCCCCGGACCATCGGCACTCCACGTGCGTCGGGTGAGCGTCAGAACAAACTTTCAGCATATACATATGGGTGGTTGTACTTGAATGCACAGACCTGCGCGTTTTTTTCTATCTTGCTTTTATACCTCTGGACCGAGTTGGCGCATTGCCAAGATTTGCTTCCTCTGGACCGAGTTGGCGCATTGCCAAGATTTGCTTCCTCTGGACCGAGTTGGCGCATTGCCAAGATTTGCTTTCCCCTGTGCCTCAATTAATTAATTATCCTCAGAATTCCTTTTATTTATAGAGATTTTAACATTTTATTATATTGTAAGTATTCATTATAGTCCTGAATGCACTATTAATTGCACTCAAATTACTGTTTAAAAAACGTAAACAAAGCAATGACCAGAAATCCGCAAAATTCTAAAATCCGCACAACCTCTGGTCCCAAGCTGTGCGGATTTCAGGGAGTCTACTGTATATTAAAAATATTTGTATATGCATGTGTATGAAAAATGAAAAAGAAAAGAAAGAAAAAGCAAAAATTGAGTACTACGAATTTGGCAAATCTAAGTGCTTGTTTACTCGCCAAATGAAGAATTTAGTCGCAATTTGGCACAATGGCGAGTAATAGTGAGAACCATGGCCATTCACTTATTTCGTATAAAATACATAACACTTACATTCTTTTACATAAATACCAATATGTGAAAAATAAAAGGCAAGAAAGAATGCTGTGAGCAAAATTTGCACATGGCTAGAATAAAAGTAAATAATCTTACTACATAAATCAAAATAAATATATGCAAAAATATTTAAAAGTGAATATATATAGCAAAATTCAAATAGCATTGATATATATCACACTGTCAAATTTCTTGTGCTTCACTTAGTCTCCCAGAGGATGTATATTTTGTTTTCTTTCCTTTTTTTTTTTTCTGTGATTGAAAATAGTTTATTTGTATGCCTGTCATCGCACAGGCTTCGAATTTTTATTCATTATGTATGAAAAGGGGCTCTATTTTATACTCTTGCAACAAATTTCAAAAATATTAAAACACTTAATTTTAAGATATAGCTATAATATACAAACAAAACTGAAAATACAACATAGCAATTGTTTGTCTGGAATCAGTTTCCAAACTGACACTATGACTAAAAGCATAATATATACAGTATGGAACCATTTATCCGGAAACCAGTTATCCGTAAAACCAGTTACCAAGAATTTTATTTCTAATAGGCTGATAATGGAATCTTTGCAGAAAAAAGTGTCATATGTGGCCAATTTGACAAATGCATTGCTTGAAACAATTGTATAATTTGATGACAACATCTAGTTTTTGAAATGGAAACATATTTAGTTGTACTGTAGATGTTTTCAATTTTTATGCAGAGGAAACAGAAAATTTTTTGTACCCAAAGGATTCCTATAAATTATATTCTTTCGAATTCTATTTTTTAATTTTACTTGCATCTGATTCTTAATTCAAGTAATTTAATAATTAATTGAAAATTAGAAGTAATACCATAACCACATATATTTCATAAAACTTACCAAATGGATGCTGGTTTAATGCCTAACCAGTTAACCAGAAAAAACAGTTATTTGGAATATATCTGCCCCAACCATTCCAGATAAATGGTTCTGTACCGTAATTTTCTTTTTCCATATTTAGTTTTGGGTGTAACTTTCAATTCTAAACCCGAATTATATTTTACTTTAAGTTTCAGATTCTCAATATATTACATGTAAATAAATAATTAAATTTCTCAATATATATTTATTAATGAAAATCTAGAACAGATGGCTATTTACTTACTTATAAAAATTGTTTTCAACTTAATTTACAACAAAAAATTGTCTATATTTTCTCTGCAAAGTTTAATTTGCTTTTTTATTTAATAAATAAATATACAGTTGAACTAAAAACAATTAAATATTTCTGATGATTATCATTTGATTACATTAAAATTGTAGAAAAATCAATAATAGTAAAAAAGATTCAATTACAGTAGACTCTCTCAAATCTGCACATAATTTACAGATGTAAACAATGAAACAGTTAGTTCAAATATAGAGACAAAATATGACCTTTTTATTTTTATATACATTCCATATATATTTTAATTTATAATTTTTGCTAATATTACTGAATTCATGTTTTATCCTGAAGGAAGAATAAATTTGTGAAAAAATTGAAGATATTGCTGATATCACTGGTAATAACAATCTTCTTACCAATTATAATTTATACATTAATCAAGCTTTTTTGGTTATTAAGTCTGGCTAAACCTGAAATAATATTTCTTTGTTTTATAATTTTGATGTGAATTAGTAATGTACTTTTATGAGGCAAGTTTCATTGAATAATTTAGGAAAAATACATTTCATCTTTATAATGAATAATTAATCATTCATAATCGGTTATTAATTTGGCCTTTGCTTTTAATATTTAAATCATTTGAAAATTATGTGAATTTTTATTATTTTATTTTATTACTTATCATAATATTTCATTATACTGTAATCATTCATTATAGTTTCCAGGGCCGTAACTATAAACTTGGAGGCCCCGGGGCAAACTAGTGAGGGCCTTCGCGAACAGGCCAAATTAAAACTTTGTCCTGGGCGCATTTTTTTTTCCGCACGCCGCTGTTTAAACGAACACAGTATGAAAAGCCTAAAAAAATGAAAGATGAATTTTTTCTGATTTTATGTTTTCTAGAATTTTTTAGATGCTTTTTATATTATTCAACCGATCAGAAGTCCATATTTTCTTCCTTATTCTAGCTTCGGTGCGAATGGCAAACATGGTGATGTGAAATGACACATTCGACTCGACATTCTGCTGTCTGCTCTAGAGCTGCTTTTACATGCGAAGCGTATGGAGTATATCGACGGACACGCAAAAACATTTACTCTAGCACTTTGAAATTTTTTTGTTATTATTAACATTTAGCTAGGTGTTGTGCATTTTATATCAAGTTAGACTAGAAATAAAATCAATACTTTTTTAACCACCAGTTTGGGGCCCCTAAGGCTTGGGGGCCCCGGCTGCCCCTGTGGTAGTTACGGCCCTGATAGTTTCCAGAATAGTTGACCAGAAATCTGCAATTGCTAAAATCCGCACAATCTCTGGTCCCAAGCTGTGCAGGAAGTCTACTGTATTAAATGAAATTTTCAACGTTATCATTTCTAGTAGTTGCCATTATTGTAATAATTTTGCACATGTATTTTCATTTTTAAAACAAGAAGTTCCATTTATTTCTATGACAGAAAACTCATGGACTTGCCTTTAATTATCTTTACTTGGATACTTTAAAGAATGTATGAATTAATATAAATTAAATATGATTAAAGAATATATAACAGGAAGATACACATATGCATAGCTTTGGTAAGAATTTATTATTTTATTATGATGTCTTATTTAGAAATATTTAAAGAAAACTTACCAATTTCAAAATTGTATTTAGAACTGAGCTTTGACTGCTGGATAGTTGCAGGATTTATCCATATATACTTTCATTTATCCATGCTGGGACTTTACGGATTCTACAATTTGTGCCTAAAAAATAATAAATAAAATAATTGAAGCTACATAAATCAAATAAAATTTAATATAAATGATCACAAGTGGCATCAAGAAGAGCTTCCATTATTTTTACATTTGACCTAAGTAAATTCAAAGAAATCAAGGTACCTTCTCCATTTTTCCACAGGGTTTGTTGCTTTAAATCAACATAATTGGTTTTAATCATGATTTAAATTCATGATTTTAATCAATGGATTTTTTTTAAGTCATTGATTTAAATCAGATTTTTAAAAATCATTTTTAAATAAACTGAAAATATAAACAAACACATTAAAGCTTTTTAATATATTTAGTTTTTTATAACACAGATAAGCAATTAGTTTTTAGAAAAACAATATTTAATCTTTATTAAGTAACAATGTACAAAGTTTAGAAAAAAAAAACTGGCTTTAAATTTCATTTTAGGGTGTATTAAAAAAAACGCTTTTCCACCTTCAGCAGCTCGAAATTTTCCGATACAATTTCAGACACATTTTTTTAAAGTAGAAACATGAAATTTGTTGAGGGGATTTTCGAAGAGACGTATAAGGTGCCTTGTGATGTCTTTTTACGCTCAATAAATTAGAATTTGATTTATGAGCAATTAACTTTTCAGGAAGACCCCTTTTTTCACTCCCAGCTCCCAGATCTCCCACTACGGAAAAATTGGTTCAAATTGCCGTTTTTGATTGCTTTTTTTTAAAATATTTTGTGCACTTATCAAAGAATCGATAATCACAGCATATTGAGTAGTGTCTAAATAAGAGAATCTGTGAGTTTGGTGCGTTTGAGAGCAAAAGTGAATTCAAAACAAATCGGAAAATAAGCAGTTTGAATCAAAATACACCCTTAAGTCAAATTTGCAAAAGTAAGGAATTTCTATTTAAGCACGAATATACTAAATATAGGAATATTTACTTGCCTATTATTTAGTATAGTATTTAAAGAAACTCCTGCAAGTTTCTAAACAAAATAATCACAATAAAAATACCATGTCTTTGAAACATTGTATTATTATTTTTTTTTTTTTAAAGATCATGCAGTGCCGAAACTAGAGAAGTAAAGAGAGGACATATGTCTCGGAAGTCAGAGCGAAAGGCAAAGAGAGAACCGAATGAAGATTTTGTCTTTTCATACAAAAATATATGTAGATATATATACATGTACGTATATATCGAGTACAAAAGAAACCCACATGATAATGTTAAAACTTTGGGATTGTTCTTTTTAAATTTGTGAAAATAGAAGTGACTTTATTAAAAAATAAATCTGCAACCAAAATTTGAAAAAGAAAACACTAACCTGGTTAGAATTCCATTTCAACTGTTCTAAAGCAATAAAAAACATTTAAAACTACTGATATGCAAAACAGAAATTCTAAAAAGAATGTTCTCATAGGCCTAACATTTGTTGTCCAGTTTCTTCGCATGACTAATGAAGACTCTTAATGCTCAAGCTAATCTTAATACTTTGTGAGCATTGTTTACATATTTCTTGCTAGCATTTTAATTTTTATTAATTGTTTTTTAAAGATTTTTTTTTTTTTTTTGAATAGTGTGCCTATGATTGATAACTTTAATTGGGTGTGAGGGGCAGGGTGTCAAAATTAAAGTTTGCTCCAGGCCGAAACGAGCAAAAAAGGTTAGTTTTGACCCTGAGATCACGTACATTTGCAAAACTAACAAAATACATGGAATGGAAGGCTGAAAGAATACTTTAAATAGATTAAGCAAACAAATAAAGCAACATTAATGCATGATTCAAATACATTTATTTGTACTTTTTCAGGGTTCATACTCATCTTCCAAGAAAAAATCCCATGAGAATCCAATGATGTATTTTTCGGGATGTACAATTTTTCTGTATCAACAATTAACAATATTTCAATATTACATATGATATGATAATAAAGCATGCGAACAGTAACAATTGCCCCCAATTTCCCAGAAAAGACTGTCATTTTGGCAAAATTTCCCAGGTTTGGGAATTTTTTTGTATTATCCCCTGAGATCCCACTGATTTTTACAACCTAAAATTCATCTCCTGATTTTCCCAGGAATCCTATATTCTCCTGATGAGTATGAATCCTGTTTTTAGGCCAAGCATCAGAGTTATATTTACACACACATTGTATATACATATATGTGTAACACTGGTACCCGGCTTAACTGAAAAGTATGCATTTATTCAGTGGCACAGTCAGAATTCGGCTCTAGGGAGGGGTTTTGAGTTTCTGATAAAGGTGATTGCCAATTATTTGAATAGCCGGTTAATAGAATCAGTATCTACTAATTAGAATATTCACTGTATAATACTTAAACTGAAAGAGCATCTGTGTGGCAGGAAACCATAATTTTTTTTAGCATAATGCGTCTAAGAAAAGCGACTTAGTTCAAATAACCAATTTTTACTTAACTGATTCATGTAATATGCACTTTCACAGTTTTAACTATAATTTTCGCCAATTAATTGAATCATTTTATTAAATAAAATCTGAATCAATAAAGTGGCAGATTTCAAAATGTGCCGAAACATTTAAATATTAAGTTTGGTTTTGATTCATATAAGCAGCAATTATAGCGATCTTTCTTAGCTCTAGGAGGAGTTTTAACCCCAAAACCACCCCTTTGGCTGCACCAACTGCATTTATTATTAAACAGATGCAAATATTTGCAGCAATATTATGCTTCAACTTTAGATATTGTTTCCTATATTTTATTGAAGAATTATTTCTTTCAAGAGAAGCTTCACTAACACACTTAGCAGCGATTGTAAAAAATGTGATTTTTACGCATGGTAAATATAGAAAGATAAACATTAAATGATTTTATGGATTAAAAATTGACAAAATGCAATTGGATTACAATGACTGAATAACCTGTTTTTCTAAAGAAATAAGTTCTATAATTTTTTGCAAGCTCTAAGGCATACAAATTTTGAAATATTGCGATTTGTTGAAGAGTTTTATGAAATATTTCGAAGCAAATAGGGGTACAACTCACTCTATTAAAATAAAGGCAGGGCTCTGCATTTTAAAAAAATGATTTAGAAAGAACATAGTCAAGGTTACTGTCATCTAAAACGGAAAATATGCGGATGAAATAGGCTAGTCTAAAAATCTTTTCTTAGAAAATGCAAACGTTTTTAAATACATAAAAAAAAAAAGCAACTGCAACATGTTTTGTAAATGAACAGTTATAACAGTGTATTTTATCTTTTTTTCAGGGGTATGTATTTCACTGAATATCTCCTGCCCCCCCCCCCCCCCTCCAAAAAAAAAAAAGCAATTTAAAAACGATTATGGCTAAGGTGCTTTTGCGTTCGGCCAGAATTAATGGGGGAAAATATCTCGCCAAGTATGGCGATAAACCCCTAATTCTGGTAACCCTGTCAAAATGTTGCCAAATCCCATATTTTTGGCAACCCTAATAGCAGCTTTCGCGGAGGCAAGGAGGAGGTTCAGGTGAGGGAGGGGGGGGGAGCTTTTCTCTTCCCGGAGCAAGAGGGAGGTTGAGGTGAGGGAGGGGGGAGATTTTTCTCTTTGAGCCTGTGATGTAATTTGATTACGAGCTGCGCAGGTTTTGTTTTGTTTTTTACATCTGCGCAATTTATGTTCTGAAATTCAAATTTTTGAACTATCTAACGGTGTTTTTTCTTTTACGCTTTCCGTCGACAGCGAGTAACAACTCCGAGTGATCTTTTTAAGGATAGATTAGGACGTTATATTTAGCCCAAAGGGCATTTTTAAAATTTTTTTATTGGGGTGCATGGCTTCTTTTTTCATTTTTTGGATAATTTATTTTGAACGAAACTACCGAAACTGCAAATCGGACATGAGAATTATTAATCTGAAACGAAAGTGGTTTTTCAGTAAAGATCGATGTTTTGGTTTAAAATTTTTAATTATCTTTTTTGTAATAGCGTATTTTTATTTTTGTAATCTTCACTTGCATCTTGTATACATATATTTTTTAAATTGTTTTCTTTTGAATTTAAATTATTTTGCTCGTTTCATTTATATGTAAATATTATGTCGTAACCCGTTTTCTGATCTTTTACTATTTGAAAATTTCAAGAAATCTACAAAATGTAAGTACTATTTTTGTCATTATTTTAATTTTATTTTCTGTTTATTCGTGCAAAGAAATCGTTTTTAAAATGATCACGATTTTGAATCGGCAATTTTTGTAATTTTTACATGCACCGTGTATATAGATTTTTTTAAATTTTCTTTGGAATTTAAATTATCTCGCTCGTTTTATTTATATGTATTTTTTTTTCATTTGTAGCCCTCTTTTTGTTTTTTCATAAATATGCAAAGAAATCGTTTTTAAAATGATCACGATTTTGAATCGGCAATTTTTGTAATTTTTACATGCACCCTGTATATAGATTTTTTTAAATTTTCTTTAGAATTTAAATTATTTCGCCCGTTTTATTTATATGTATTTTTTCCATTTGTAGCCCTCTTTTTGTTTTTTCATAAATAAAAATAAATATACAAAATGCAAGTACTATTTTTTTTTTTTTTTTTTGAGCATTTTCGTGCTAAAAAGTTCGTTTCAAAATGATCGTGTTTCTGAATTAGCAATAAAATTCGTTTTTAAATATGGCGATCACTTAAACATTTTAAATTTTTTCTCCTGAAAAAAAACCGGGGGGTTCAGGGGGGCGGAGCCCCCCTGATTAAGTGTAAATTATTCATTTTTTTAAATATATTTACAAAAATGCATTTTTTCAGGAGTTTTGAAAGTGATCGCTATATTTGAAAACTGGTTTCTCCGGCAATTTCAGTTTGGCGATCATTTTTGGAAACGGCTTTTTGGCGCGAAAAAAATCGCCAAATTTACGGGGCCGAACGCTAAAGCACCTGTTCCACGATTATGTATAAATAAAGATAAATTGAAACTGCTAGTGTTACACAGAGCCAGCAATTGGAGCTTTTGCCATTGGGCCACATGTAGAATTATTAAATTTGTAAACCCTTATTTTACAAAATTAATTTTATAAGCAAGTTATTCCTGGAATAAAAAGATATTTTATGAATATTTTTATTAGATTTTTAAAAGATAAATAAATTTAATGGTTAAATTGATTTAAAAATTGAATTTAAGACTTTTTAATATTTTTATTTGCTTCTCCTTAACAAAACGAATGCTTAATGTATTTTTAAACTAATACATTAGTGTCCAAACAATCGATCGTAAATAATGTTTTGGTCAGACACATATTGATCTACCTTTAAAAATAATACTATTTCTTATAATTTCTTTAAAAATATAATAAATGAAGGTTTGTTTTGCGGATTATACCGCATTATTATTACGAATATTTACATGAAAAATTGCTATAACTGTTTATATGTTTTCTATGAAAGTTGTCTGTTTCATGGTATTAGATTATAAAAAAAATCGTTATATTTTGGTACAAATCTCAAGAATTCATTCTAAAAGGTTAATATTTGAAAGTTTACTTACCTTTAGTATAGACATATTCAGATCCTTTAGAGTAAAATTTTAATTGAAATTCCATCCAATAATCCATTAATACAACATCGCGAATGTTGACATTTTTGGCGCATGCGCACTGGTAATTTCGCTGTTCCGAAGATACTGTACTGCTCATCGTGGATTGCTCATCCGGATTCTGGTGTCCTCCGGACGTCTTAATCTGACGTTTACAGGATTCGATGGTTATAGGATTACTTCTTCCGGATTCTGGTGTCCTCCGGACGTCTTAATCTGCTGTTTACAGGATTTGATGAATATAGGATCTCCCGGATCTGTGTAGGACCGCATAGGACGTCCGGAGGATGGTTTTGGCCGTATGGGTAAGTCACTTAACTTGAAGTTTTCTGAAGCGGTCGTACCCGGAATCAAGATTCTTGCTTAAGCAAGTTTCTGCAACTCACTTAAGTGAGTACTACTCGCTTAACTATGAGTTGAGTGGAAATGTGCCTTCTGAATATTTAATTATTATTTCTGAATTTTAGAATATTTAATTCTGATTATTAAATTACTGGAGTTGAGTCCTAAAAACAATTTTAAATTATTTCAAACTGTTATTTGTTTACCCCAATTGCTTAACACGTGCGTTTGTGGTTTTTTTTTTTTTTTTTTTGTAATCAAAGTTCAAAAATGGAAAATATTGAACCTGTTATTTCCTCCAGCAAAATAAATTGGGAGGATGACAAAATTAATTTTTAATTGAAATATGGCGAGTCTACTACAAAAGCGCGAAACGCATTGACTTTTCCAGGGTAGTTACCTCGATCACGTGACTCCGTGACCTCGATAGATTATGGTAACCTGGGTTGCAAGCTGCTACCATTTATCCTTTTTAGGCGCAAAAGTGTTTCATGTTTATGTAAAATAAATAGGCTAAGGCAGGGATTCAGATGTCCGCTAAAGATCTTTAAATGGGTCGAAAATCCTTAAAACCGAGTGAAATCTCAAAATCGTTATTCAGGTGTCCGTTCTGAGATCCTTAAATTAAGATTCTAGCGTTAAAAGCGCCAGGATTTAAGGAAAGCTAAAACGCTATCTTAAAGTTAAGGATCGGTAGTTTTCGACGCCATTATTTTCATGGCACATTTTTAAAAATTGATATTTTCAATTATTTATTGCACAGCAATATAAAACATTTATTATTAGCAATAAAATTTTTGTTGTTTTTATTAAAATATCTTAAAAGTAGTTTTGTTTGGCATCACCAAGTACAATTTTTTAAACACGCGATGTTATAACTGTTGTAAACAACAATGTAAATAAAAGAATATTGAACTTTACTACGGATATCTAATCGGTATGTATTGCTTTTATTTATAATTTTTAGAGGTTTGTGGTCATTTAGATATCTAATTTTATATATTTTATTATGTTTTTACAGTTATAATGTATTATTTTTATCTGTATATGTCTTCCTAACGATAAGTTACTGTATAGTTTCATGTTTACATAACTAAATTTATTTCATTGCTTGTCCCGGTTCTATAAACTATTTTATCGACAGATACAATATGCCATTTACTAAGTTTTATATTTTCTGTACTGAATATTTTATATATTCATTTATCGTGCATTTTCTTTGCTTTTAATTATCGCTTTAAAAAAGTTACGCAAGGCAGTCTCTTAGGAAGTAAAATATATTTCTAACAATATTTCTTATTTCGATAAGATTCAATCATTTTGTTTAATTCACAAAGATTCTGCATTTTACCATTTTTTTTTTCTTTTTAATGAAATTTTACAATTTAAGATAACTAAATTATAATTCTTCAGATTGTTTTAATAATAAAACACACATTTTATATTTAAAAAAACATTTCTGAAATACATACGTATTTTTAATTTATCAAAATGCAAATACCTTATTTTCTTTATGTTCCTATAAAAAGTTTAAAAAAAAAAAAAAATTAGCCTTACAATTTATTTTGGATTAACTCCTCAAATTTTATTACCTCTATTTCTATCATGTAGTTGACTGATCATTGTAATTTCTGTACTTGTCTCTCATGGTTACTTATCAGTTTTACATTTTAAATGCTTTAATTTTTCGCGAATCTTAATTTTGTGTATTAAACATTACAAAGTGTTCAGATTATATTTAACTTATATCCCTTCTCCCATATTCCTGAAACTTTATCAAATGTGAATGCTATAAAATATATAATTATACTGCAAAACCCTTTTGAGGTCTATAGCCTGTTTTCGCCCAAAATGAAAAAAAAAAAAAAAAAAAAAAAAAAAAAATGATGAATTTGCCTTGAATAAAAGAAAATAAGGCTAACAAATAAAATTTGATTAAAACAAGGATAAATTAAAAGATTGTCAAATAATAAATAATTTCTGAACATTGAAGAAAACATAAGTTGTTATTATGTTATTAAATTACTTTATTAAAAATTTATTGTTTCATAAAAAAAGTTTCTTAATCTCAAAAGTTTATTTTCATTTATTTAATTTTATCAATTCAATGTATTTTAAGTGAAATCTGCATGTTTTCCTATGTTAGTGAAGGAATTTTCATTTATATTAAAGTATTGATACCAAAACAATAAGAGATTCTCCATTTAAAAAATATATCAGTTTTTTTGTTATTGGGTGCATTTTTATATGAGTATTTATATAATTATTTTACAGCATAGATCAACAGTTTAAATGAAAAACTATAGTTGGTTGTAATTTTACCATTTCTTGTTGTGTAATATACAATTTTTGGAACTTATAATTAAGCAAGTAATGTAATAATAATAAACTAATTATTAGGGAGCATTAATATTGTTTTTGATGTTATGTCCAGAAACAGTATCTAATCGGATGCAAAATATAACAGTGGAGATAAATGTCTGATGGATCAGCTACTGCCGGAATAGATCTCACTTCAAATTTTAATGCTTTCCGAAGATCACAAATGTGTAGTTTTATTAAATAATAGTAACTACCATTATTGATCTTCTGCGAGCAACTGGAATTGATGGTGCTTTGGATTCTATGCTACTTTTCTGAAGATTATGGATTGCCACCGCATGTCAAAAGAGGAGATAATATAGTAAGTATAATAAAGTAACATCAAAAATAATATTTGTGCTCCATACAAACTAGTCTTTTAAATTACATCACTCGCTAAATTATATTTTCTACAAATAGCATGTTACGCTACAAACTATGCGAGCACAATATTAATACCCATGAAATAATAAAGTAAAATTGTAAATAAAATGTGAATTAAACATTTATATATTTCAGTCTGGGGCATAAATAAAATCTTGCTAATTTTAAAAAAAGTATGAGACAGCCTTACATCTTACATATACCAACACCTTTTTTATCAAAGCAACTACACTATTGGGTTTCATTTGTAAAGCTGAAAGAAAAAAAAATGGGAGGGGGGGGGGGAATATGATGCTTTTAGATAGTAAAAGTTTTTGGTGTTTTGTTTAAGATTAAGAAAGGGTTTGTTTTTTAACTAACAACAAACATTAAATTGTTGTTTTAACAAAAAACCTTCGTGAAATTCTGTGAGTTAATATAATTTTGATTAATTTTTTTATCAGATGATTCATTCAAAGATATTTGTTTACATAACTGCAATTTTTTTAATAATTTAAAAAGTGAATTGAAATTCTCTCCCCCCCCCCCCTCCCATTTCTCTTTTTAAGACTTCATTATTGCTAATTTTACATTTTTAAAATTTTGCCTTTTTATAAAAGTAATTGTCTATAAAAAACATACATCGCATTTTTCCGTATGTTGAATTATAGAAAATTAAATAAAATCCCCATGTACATTGGTAAAACTGATTTTATGTTATTTACAGCCTTTACAGATTAATATTTATATATGTTTTCTATTATGTAAGGTTGCAAATGTCTGGGTTAAAAAAAAAAAAAAAAAAAAAAAAAAAAAAAAAAACACTTTTTAGAAAATAAATATTAATTTAGGAGTTGATGCATGTACAAGATATTTCGGTTAGCTGGACGCCAGTGTTATACATACATTTATATGTCTATGTATTTGTATGTGTATACATATATGTATAAAATACAATATATGTATATATAACACTGGCGCCCAAAAAGAAGTACTGGAAAAGTACTGTTTTTTCTCTTAAAGCTTATTTTCTGAAAATAAAAGAAAGTTTATTCTTATGAAATATAACATTTTATAATGAAATTCAATAACTCAAATTTGGATAAAGCATTTATTAATAACTTTTTAAAGTCCTGCTACAGATTTCTTTTCTGGTAGAGTTGTTTTCTTTGCGAATTACACATATTACAACCTATCAATCTCAAAAAAGTATTTTTAAGGAATAAAATTTTGTGAAGGGAGCCTGTTATATTAAGAGGAATTTCAAGAAAAAGAAAGGGATTGTTATATTAAAATGGATTTTTGTGAATGGGACCTAATTTTTGCTTAGATCAATCCCCTGATATTAAAAATAATCTTTTGAAATGTTTGTGTGTACTGCATTTGTTTTATCTTAAAATTTAATTTTAGATCATGATTAAAATAAGTTTTAAAGGGAAAAAATACCATATACATTTTAAATAAAATGTTGATCAAAAAGCTCCCCCTCCCCTTTCACCACCCTTAAAAAAGAAAAGAAAAGAAAAAGGTATCCAAGATGATTTTTAAGAATAGAAAAATTTATTATATATAAAGCATATACGGGAGAAAGAACTCTTCCTCTTGCAAGTCTCCGAAAAGAGTGAAATATAACTTGAAATATACATATTTGTAGAAAGAAATCTAGTGAGATGGAGGATTTTGGAGAAAATGTGCCTGTGGTCCACAGCTAAGTCTGTCTTTTAAAATGGAAAACATTAACATGAAATAAACTGAATTAAGATTTTTTAACGTAATTCTTTTTACAAGACAATTTGCAAACGTATAATCATTATAAATAATATAAGACTTTAACAAATAAGAAATAATAAGCATTAAAAATTGTCTTCCACCATGTGTTCAGGGAGCAATTTCACCCCCTCCCCTGATGAAAATATTAATTCCTTTTATTTTATTTTTTAATTGTCCTAATTAGTCCTAATTTTCTTAAATTTTATTTTTTTTAAATAATCAGGGATAAATCAAAATTAAATAATTAAATTCCAAAGCCAGTGATGTGTAATGGCTCTCCACTGCCATCTTGCAAGTGTTTGTTTGTTTGTATTTATGTCGGCCAATTATCTACACTATGGGATATAGGCCCTATGGGGTGGGATGCCCACCGTGGGGGGGTCTTTCTAAGGGAACCTAACCCGTATTTACGCAAGGTTCGAAGAAAACCACGGAAAACTCCGAACGGTTAGGCCGACGGTCGCGATTGGGTTCTAACCCAGCACCTACCGTCTACCAGTTTGGAGGTCAGAACCTGGCGGCCACTAGTGAGGCTCTTGCAAGTTTTTATACCAAGAAGATGTACGTACAATACACCCCCCCCTCTTCCCTTATGTAATAAAAATCTTGTGTATGAACATGTTTTTATAAAAAAAATTATTCTTAAATATTTTCTAACCTTTCCCAAAACCTTTTGTTTGAACATTTTATACATGCATTCAAACTATTAAAACATCTTAAAAATATATATTTCAGGAAATAAAACTAAAAAGTAGCAAGTAAAGAACAGCTATTATTTCCATTATTTAATTATGTTAAAAAATAAATAAAATATTTATCTCTAAATATATTAGTAATTCAGAAATTACTCGAATTCGCAAAATCTGCACAATTTTCCCTCTATTTTCTTTTTTTTAATTCTTTTTTTCCTTTTCAACGGTAATAATGAAAAAGAGTAGTAACAAAATTCAATTTTAAAAAGCGTGCGTAACTTTGAACGGCAAATAATGCGCATGATTGATTGATGAGATGTCATCGCGGCTGCTGGGAAGCTATTCTATGTGCTGATTGGTCATCGTTTGGGTAATCGGTATCATGTACCGAAGATTGCCGAAGCCAGCTCGGAGATAAAGAAAGTCGAAGCTTGTTTTAAGAAGACCAGTCTGAATAGCGTTTTAAGGATCCTAGAATAAGAATCCTTAAATTTAAGTTAAAGATTTTTATTTAAGGATCTTTACGGTGCGGACATCTGAATGCCTGCTCGTTTAGTTGCAAATCGACTGTTTGATTCGAATATAAATAAACTAAGCCGCGATGCGTTTGAATTTGTTTATCTGATTTGTTCTCTATGCCGAGCCAGCGGCTTGGTTGGTAGCGTCAGCTCCTCCCACACCGCTGGACCCTGGTTCGAGTCCAGCTAGCGGCATGGGTGTCTTGTGTTGTCCCTGTGATAATGGATGTACCGGATATTCTGTAATAAAAGTGTTCTATATGGTTTCTTGTGATCATTGGAGGTTATGCCGGCGAATAGCTGTAGCGCCTACCTCAAAAGCAAATAAAAAAAAAAATAAATGTTCTCTATTTTGTTTTGTTTTTAATCTCCTTTTACCGTTAATAAGGCAATTTTAAATACAGTTGAAAGACAAGTAACATTTCCTCACAAGGATTAATTTTACGGCATTTATTATTACTTTGTTGTTTTTTACATGTAGTTTTTTAGATTACTTAAAATAAAGATATAAAGATATGTTTTTGTCCATGTTCATATTGACACAATCTGATAGAAAAAAGTAAAACTCTTATCAAATAATATTAATAGTTTATTATCAAAAACTTGTTGATTTGGTACTCTCTGTGTAAAGCAGGAATATTAGTAGAGGAGAGTGGGTAGGAATGGGACAGTTTTTACAAAGGTAAAGTAAAATCAATTTTGTTTGTCACAAAAACAACAATTTCAATTTATCGAATGCAGAATAAAACACTTTCTAACGTCCTTGAACAGTATAGAAGAAATATTTACAGAAGCAATTTTGTATTTAAATAATTTGCAAATTTCAAAATGTGCACCATACACTTCCCCAATTACAGGTAGGTATGGAACATATAAAGTAATGTATGATAAGGCACAAATAGTTTAGTGGTGGCTAGATATATATAATCTAACAAAGATTGTAAGTTTACAATGTCTATGCAACAATGTGAAATTTCAGTATCTTCATCACTAGAAGGAAAATTCAGGATTGTCATTATAAAATCATGTGTTCAATTTATTTATAGTTTTGAAGTAAATGAATATATTTTCAGTGTTATAATTAATATACTCCCTCTAAAAATATTTTCATATCAGTAATTTACACTCATCTTATTGAAAAGAAGGTAAGAAATCAGTCTTATCCCATTCCTCTCCCTAACTTCTTTTATGTTAAACTTCTTGTATAAACAAAAAAGCTGATTTTAGACATCGTTTAAATTATAGATAAGATGCAACACAATGTTCAGTAAGTAGGGAAACTAGGTAATACATCTATTTATAAACAAGTCATTAATATTTAGAAAGCATAAAAAATATATGAGGCAAATTTACTTTGGATTCTTGAAATAATCTTTTTTCTTTATACAATTGCAAGTTCCTGCAGACCAGATACTTTTTTCAATTGAAGAT
The DNA here is from genome assembly GCA_964019185.1 of Maratus speculifer. NCBI lineage: Eukaryota > Metazoa > Arthropoda > Arachnida > Araneae > Salticidae > Maratus > Maratus speculifer. The sequence goes on along the minus strand of OZ025294.1, from coordinate 117,806,869 downwards.
TGATTAGTAAACCACTGTATCATCTAATGTGTGACTGATGAAATGTTTAGAATGATACATAAAGAAAAAACTTCCTGTTTCATTCTACCCCACACTATATCTTTATTAAACATAATATACAAAATCTTGATATTTATTTGATACACTAGCTGTTATCTGACGTTTCTGAAAATAAAAAGAATATTGATTGTTAATTATGAGATTTTCTTTTCTATTTTTAAAGCAGCACAAGGAGTTAAGTTGTAAAAGTTATTTTTAAAAATAAATATTGTTTCCATATTCTGGTTATGTTTATTTTTAATAAACTAGTTGAAGTTTGCATATAACCCATATTACTTTTATTTCAGTTTTTTAAATTGGACTGTTTGTCTCAATTGTATTCTAAATAGGGATGCACCGAATATTCGGCTTATTCGGCCATGTTACCGAATATTCGGTTAGGCCGAATATTAAACTATGCGGTTGAGCCGAATATGAAACTATTCGGCCTGCCGAATATTCGGTATGGCCGAATATCAATGTATTCGGCCAAATTCAATACTTAATAAAACCTTTAAAAACTTTTCACTATTTCTACTTTTAACTGTCAATTTTTAATTTATATTTAAAATAATTAGAAACAGAATCATTTTTAAATAAAATAGAATGTTTTACATTATTTATTTGCTGTTTGTAAAGTACAACTTAAGAAAATTAACCATGAGAAGGATGAAAATGGTGATTTATTAGGATTCTCCTTAGGAATAAATTATGTGCTGATACAAATTTCTAAATTTTGTTTAGTAAATAATCTATTTCTTGCTTTTTCCCAAATAAAAGTTATTTAAAAGAAAAAAAAACTTTTGAGATTAGTAACAGCTAGGTTTTAAAGGGTTAGTAAGGCCAATTTTTGTTCATGAAATCATAATCATAATCAACTTATTGAGTCATAAGTACATTGTATTTCATCTCACCCTAGGTCAAAACTTGTGTGTTCGTTTATTACATTAACAATAAATAAGATAACATATTTTTAACTCACATGCTTTGATTTCTGTAAAATATGATATGATGGGAAGGGTGGAAAACACCACCATTCATAAGAAAAGAACTATGAGCCAAGCATACCTTTATTCAGAATTAAGCTGAAAGTATTTGTACTTTATATTGAAAAAAAGTCTGCCTTGAGTTATCTAATTTATAGACAATTATCAGACTGTAAAATTTTTCTTCGGCCATTTTTTCATTATTGATTTTAAAATATTTATTTTGATTCATAGAAAATTTTATTAAAGTTTCATAACTGCGCTTCTTAAATAACTCAAGGCAGATTTTTTTCAATACTAAATGCTCTTATAAAAAGCTCTTGTTTATCAAAATGTAAGTTTCTTTTATTAAATATTATGTAAAATTATTTTTAAAAGTAACATTTTAATACCTTTAAATTTTGGAACATAAAAAGTATTTGGAAAGCCGAATATTCGGCATTCGGCCAAATAGTTAATTATTCGGCTGGCCGAATATTCGGTATTTGGCCCAACAATTACTATTCGGCTAGCCGAATATTCAGTATTCGGTTCACCTCTCGGCTGAATATTCGGTATTCGGTACTCAGCCAAAATCACTATTCAGTGCATCCCTAATTCTAAAGAACTTTTTCTACTCAGAAATTATCATTTATATATGTTAGAGGTTTCGATATTTGTAATCTGGGATCTACAAACTGTAAAAAATATGTTGTAGCCTGCGAAAAATTCTTTGCATCCAGTAAAAAAAAAATATTTGCCATGGAATTAGCCTTCAGGTTTTTTGTTATTTAAGAAAAAATAAATAAATAAAAATGTATGAAGATATATATAATATAACTATGTACATATTTCTTAACCTTCACCTAGTATAATGAGAAAAAACAGCATATGCATTTTAGACCTAAACTGAAATTATTAAGACAATTTCCAATTTTCCGCTAATTAATTTTGAGTTTAAGCCTCTGACCGTGGGGCTAAAATTTTTAAACAAAATTGTAACCTTATTATTCAAGTATAGTTATTATTCAAACTTATATCAAGTATATAAGTTTTAAGTATAGGTATTCATTTTATTCAGAATTTTATGCTCTACAACATTTGTACTGACAATATTTTTTGAAAGAATTAGTGATTTCAAGATAGTGTTATGCTATTAAAAAAAAAAAAAAAAAAAAAAAAAAAAAAAAAAAAAGGAAAAGTGTTTTTTTTTTTTTTTTTTTTTTTTTTTTTACTATAAATATATGCATATTTCCTAATGCTCACGTAGTACGATGGGGAAAACATAGTATATTCATTTTAGACCTAAACTGAAGGAATTAAAACAATTTCCAGCTTTCTCTTAATTAATTCAGAATTCAGCCTTTTTTTTCCTTCTCCTACCATTGGGCTGTATTGTGCAACAAATATTTTGACTTAATTGAAAGCCTAAATAATTTACTCTTTAAATTACACTTACCAAAATGTAATAACATGAAAACTTTTATATAGGTAGCTTCTTTTAAATTATGTGGTTAATAAAAATAACCATAATAATGTGGTTAATATCAATAATGTTGTTAATAAAAATGTCAATTTATTTTATTTATTTTTTTTTTTTTTTTAATGTATGTGATGCTGCTTTACATATTTTATAATATGGCAAACAAAAAAATCAGAATGTAGAAAATATTGTTTTTTAAGGGCACAGTAAAAAGGGGGCTCATAGGGCTTAATCCCTCACCCCCCTGCCTGCCCATGCAAACACACACAGATTTAAATAAAAAAAACTATTAAGTTACAGAAGTTGTTATATATATATATATATATATATATATTGTCTGTCTTAAATGCTTGTTTATTCATATCCAGTTCTCATAGTATTTTTTGGTTAGACAGGCACCAGTGTTATTGTATATAATACATGCATATATATGTGTATATTTATATATATATAAAAAAGACAGGTACACAGTGGTCCACTTTTTGCAGTTTACTTTTTTTTTTTATGGTAAATTCAACCTGTCTGAACATTCCTTAGTATTTTTATATGCATTAGAATTTTTTTCAAACATAGCTTCAAATACATTTTGAAATATATATATATTTGTATACATACAAAAATAGACCAGTGTGCCCCAGAAGTAGGACACAATGGTCTATTATTAAGAATTATTCAAAATACAACCCTTGGCAAAAAGTTTCTGATCACTGTTATTAAGTTTATGAGTTTTGTATTTTGAAGCGTATACTTCGCGATTCAAGAGCATAGGAATGTTTTGCAATATGCCAAATAAAAGAAAGAATGTTAAAATATAAATAAAAAGTGAATTCAATATTGCAATCATATAATTTATAATTATAATGCAGGCAAAAAATGTTTCCTCGTGAGAAAAAAATATCCGATCAGGATCGAAGTTGGAAAATAATAATCGATCACTGAGGAAAAAAGTTTGAAATTTGCATATTGAAGATAGATTAGAGTGCCTGCGCATGCGTATGATACATGAATCCTATTTAAAAGAAGAAATCTTCCAGTTGCGAGATCAAAGGCAGCGCTCTGAAGTGCTGGAAAATTATTCTTGTGAAAAACCTGTCTCGCGATTTAAAAATCCGCATGATTTAATTATTAGAAGAAGTAAATGCACAATGGAAAGTGGCTGATTTATGAAATTGTGCTCAAAGTACAGTATGCGATATTTGGAAAAAATATCAGTTGACTAATAGCGTGGTAAATTTACCTCGAAGTGGACGACCACGAATGTCAATACCTAGAAAGAAAAAGAAAACTTGTGAAAATATCAAAGAGAAAGCGGCGAGCAACCTCAAAACAACTTGATTCCGAATGGTCTAAGTATAACGTAAAGGCAAGCGACCGCAGTACGTAATCATCTAAATGTAGCAAGATTTAAATCTTGTAAAATGAAAACAAAATCTTACATGATAAAGAAGCATAGAAAAGAGCGCCTGCAATGGTGTAAAAAACATGTGCACTAGCCATTTGATACATGAAATAAAGTTATTTTTAGCAATGAATTTCGCATATCTATCGGTAAAAGTGATGACTGTGGAACATTTGTTTGGAGGAGAGTTGGTGAAAAGTTTAATGATAAGTGTATCAATACGAAAACTAAATTTTCACCTGCATTTTCAGTTTGGAGTTGTATTACATCACAAGCCGTCGGCAAGTTGTGTATTGTGTTACGTACTGTAAACTTTGAAGTTTACATTGACATTTTAGTGGATTTCTTTATTCCCAGCATCGATCAATAGTTCGGCAATCAAAATGACTTCTTATTTCAAGATGACAATTAGCTCCCCAACGCACCAAATCAATGAAGAAATTTCTACAAAATGTAGATAAGATACCGATTCAAACCATGATGTGACCGCCCAATAGACCAGATCTTAATCCCATCGAAAATATGTGAAATATATTAAAAAGAAAAATCGATTTTCGATGAATTACAAATGCCATAGAACTTACGTAAAGCTATAAGGGAATGCTGGGGTGAAGTTGCTCCCAATGAGTGTAAAAATCTTAATGAGTCCAGTCCACTAACAATTTCGACTGTTATTCGAAATAAAGGTGGATTTACGAAATATGTAATTACAGTGATCGGTTATTTTTTTCCAAATCAAAGCATGATCGGATAATTTTTTCTTTGGTGCCTAAATTTCAATCACAATTTTTCTGTTTATAAATTGATGAATGGTGATTTTTCTTTATTGCATATTGTTGTTCATTATATGTAACAAAAATGTATTATCGCTAATAGTCGTTTCATTTTTATGCAGTGAGAATAAATAATCTTTTCTTACAAAAGATGGTAGTGTTGATGTAATGATCGGAAACTTTTTGCCAAGGGTTGTACACTAAATTTTTGTATTAATTTAAATCCTCTTTATTTCCTGCTTTCCTCCAAAATAACATATAATGCAAATTTTTAAGTAACATTTCCAAAATTATTAAACAAAAAAAAAAATTATTTTAAAAAAAACACCATTATGTTTCTTAAATAATAATAAATTAATGTACATAATTAATTGCAAATAAAGTGAAAATCTTAAATAAAATAAAGTATCTTGAAAATTTGAAAATGAGACTCCAAAATACTTATAAATTTGAAATTTTCCTGAAATTCTTTTAAATCTGGGGGATATTTTATAATAACATCAATATAAGCAACAGATTAATAGACATAAAGTTTTGCTTCCAAATTTGTTTCATGTTATATCTAAAATGAGTAATAAAATTTTAAAACCTGGCACAAATTGTTTAAGTAATAACAGACTAATTAGGATCCTTGTATCTATATTATAAAGGCCAAACGTATCTGTGCGTAACGCATACATCATTTTGTGCATGACAACACTTTCAAATTTTAAATGAAATTTCGGTATTGCAATTTTTGCTAGTAAAATTTATTAACTTTAAAATATTGTACATTTTTAGTTTTTACACCATTGTGTAGGGAAAAAAATGTACTTTTAAAGGAAATTTCTTTGAAAGCTGTATCTTAATTTGTTTCTGAAATATATTAATTTTTTTGTAGCTTTTAATACCGCTTTTCTAATCGTGGCAACAGGAGTACTCCATTTCTATTAAAAGCAAAGGAAACAAGTTGGAAATTGCATGTGAAGTGTAGCAAATAAGGTGCATTCGTACGATAACGAAGTTTTAAAAATATTCAGATCTTGCTGATCTATACAATGTACTTTGGATACAGTGTCTTTGTGTTCCTGTAAATATTCAGGAAGTAGCTTTTATTACACCTCAGAAACATATAAGATATTCATAAAATGTGAAATAGTTTAGTATAATTAAAACACGCCCCAAATAATGTTTCTCCGTATAGCATTAAATAGGGGAATACTTTTGTGTGGCCCTGTAATTTAATAATAAATATTCTTTGTATCGCAGATTGTACAGAATGTATATTTTAATATATAAATACTTCATAGGTTCATGTCAATTTCATTATGTTCAAATGAGTGTAAAACCATTAAAAAATGCATTTGAAACTTCCATTGACCGTAATGTAACGGAATCCTTTTGATTGTCCTTGTAATTGATCTATGCACCTGATTTTCATAAAATTTGAAATGACTCGACAAAATTATGTAATAATTATGTATTTTAAATTTCAAACGATTTGGTTAGGTAGTTTTTGCGTTGTTACATGCGTACAGACAGACTGAACGATAACTATAGGTGCTACATATTTACATAATTACAAACGCACCTAAAAAGGGAAAAAATCGATTGTTGTATCTTTATGTTGCCATTTTCTCATTAAAAGAAAAAAAATTTAAATTTTTGATTTCATTTACAAAATTTGATTTACACGTGAAAGAATATTATCAAAAGTTTAATATCTGTTTCATCTAATAGCATCAAAATGATTAAATTTAAATGCCATTTTTTTAAAAAAGTGAATACAGATGCAGAATGTGCATTTGTAAATTTTGATATGGTGAAAATGATGCCGGTTTTAGGTTTCATGGGAAAAAATTCTATGATTGAGTCTAAGTTGAAGAAATTTTGTTTTGTTTTTCTAATTTTGGAATATTAGCATAAGAACCTTATTTGATAACTTTATCATAATAACATATCTTTAACATATCTAGCATAAGAACCTTAATTGATAATTTTATTATTTTTTACTGCTTACATGTACGATTATCAATTAAAGTTTAATTTTAACAAATTCTACTACTGCGTTTTATAGAAATAGTACTTTGTTAATTTGATGATAAATATCATTTGTTTGAGAGTTAGACGCACTAATATAAAATGCATTTTTTACTGTAACTTATTTTGTAGGTTTATTATAACTCGATGAAACAATTCCTTCTTAAGCATTTTCTTTCGTCAAAATTTGACGAGTTCTATCTTGTTGTTTATAAAGGCAATAAATACAAACCAAAATATTTCTTATGTTAGACATTTTTCTTTGTTGACTTTATTTTACATGGAATAATTACTTTAAAACAGTATTTCTTTGTAGAGAATAAACATTTATTAAATATTTTGAAAATTCTACATTAGAGTAACTGGGTGGATTTGGACTACTGTACACCAGCAGTGGATGGTCCACTGTGTGTCTTGTTGAAGTTCAATACATTCTCACAAAGATGTTATTTAAAGCTTTTTTTAACCAAATGAACTTTAACCCTCTGGATCCCAAACCGCCCGAGATATTTTAATTCGTATATTTCAGTTACCACCAGAAAATTGAAACTACAATATTTGCTTTAATCAATAACAGAACATTCCGTATTTAAATAAAACGAAATTAGCCATTGAATTTTTCTGGTGTGAAATGAACTACATAATTTCTAGAACGTGTTTTACCATGGGAATTAAAGGGTTAATATTATCTTACCTTTACAAAAAAGCTATTTTCTCTTATTAACAATTAATTAATAATAAAGAAAAGTGTGATGATGAAAATTTTAGGGGAGTTACCTTCATAGTCTTAGAAGTTTTTGAATTGAACATACCTTAAAATTCAGAAAAAAGTGAGATACTTGTATGGTTTTGTTTTGCCCAAAAAAATTCCTAGCCTGAGATACAGGGTGCCAAAGATCGCACCTTGGGCATTGTTTCCCATTCGTGATTTTCGTAGAAATTTCTCTGGAATGGTGCAAGATATATATATATTTATTTAAGATAATATTTTTTTGTTTAAAAAGATATATTCCATTTTGAAATATACATTTTTTTTTCTTTGCTGCAGCCTTCTAAAAAAACCTTTTTTTTTATCAAAAATGCCAATCCCAAAAATTTTTTTTTTTTTTTTTTTTTTTTTTTTTTTTTTTACTATTACTTAATACCAGTAAATACAATTTTCACCGTAAAGAAGAACTTCCACTTTTGAGTTTAACAAGTTTTAGAAATATTTCAAGAATTATATAGGAACTGTATATTAACCGTTCCAGTAAAATTCTGATTTTTTTTTTTAAATCATATGTAGCCTATTGCATATGCTAAACAAGTTAGAAATTCCAGTTAAATGAGCTATTCGTACTATAACTAGTTTTATAAATATAGATCTTGGTACATTAAGTGTTATACTCTTGGGCAAACAGGCATGAATATAAATTTTTTTATGTTTCTATATATTAAATTCAGCAATAGGAAAACCATCTTAAAAAGAAAGTAATCACCAGGGCAACCTTTAATCATTACATATCATGGGATATCATTTAATTAATTATGTATGATATAATTTAATAGAAATGAGAAATCTTTGATTAAAATCATTGTAATGGACATGTTACAGGCCAAACCCGATTTTAGGCCAAACTAGTCTATCCTAATGCCCATCGGATAAACTAGTTTTTCCTAGGCCAAACTGGTCTATCCTAACGCCCATCGGATAAACTAGTTTTTCCTAGGCCAAACCGGTTTATCCTAACGCCCATCGGATAGACTAGTTTTTCCTAGGCCAAACTAGTCTATCCTAAGGCCCATAGGACAGGCTAGTTTTTCCTAGGCCAAACTAGTTTGGCCTAACTCTTATAGGATAAACTAGTTCAGCCTGCTGTTTATTGGTCTGAACTAGTTTATCCTAGGCCGATCTAGTTTATCCTAGGCCAATTCAATTTGGCGTGATTTTATTGAATTCAATGACTGCCTCAGCGCCAACATTCTAGTTTCTCCTAGGCTGATCTAGTTTGACCTAGGCCAATGTAATTATCCGTACTTTTAGCTCACGGGCGTCAAAGCCAGCGAAATAAAGGGCTCACAGGTTCTGTATGTATGTACGTACGGATGTACGTAACGCTATAATTCTTGATATAAATATCCGATTAGATTCAAATTTTGGATGTAGGTTCCTTCTGATAAGATACTTTTCTGATTAGTTTTGGAAATTAACTGAATAAGAATAAAGGGGGCGAACGGGAGTCTAATCCCCCACCTTTAATTTAGAGAAATGCATTTATCAAGCAGAATTATCAGTTTTCATTTAAAATGTTAGATATAGGATTATTCTGACAAGGCACCTCCGGGATTAGTTGTGGATGTTTATTGTTTAAGTGTTAAAGAAAGGGCAATGTAGGTACCCCCCCCCATAATTTAGATAAATGGTTTTTAGCACAGAAATTACGGATTTGCTTCAAATTTTGGTTATAGGCTCTTTCTGATAAGACAATTCCCTGAATAGTTTTGAGAGTTTAATGGTAAAGTATGAATCTAGTAAAAATTAGTTTTTCTTACGGACATATAGATAAACAAATTTGGCGTAGGAAATCTAGTTTATATAATTGGCGTTAGGATAAAATAGTTTGGCCTAGGCTAATCTAATTTGGCTCGAAATTGGGTTTGGCCGGTAAAAAACATGTCTTTCACTAGAATAAGTATAAATGTGTGTCAAGAGTAATCTATATATATAAAAGGAATTCTGAGGATAATTGAGGCACAGGCGAAAGCAAATCTTGGCAATGCGCCAACTCGGTCCAGAGGAAGCAAATCTTGGCAATGCGCCAACTCGGTCCAGAGGTATAAAAGCAAGATAGAAAAAAACGCGCAGGTCTGTGCATTCAAGTACAACCACCCATATGTATATGCTGAAAGTTTGTTCTGACGCTCACCCGACGCACGTGGAGTGCCGATGGTCCGGGGAGAGTCACCGGGGGATCCGTCGCGAGCTGAGAGAGAAGCGTACCATACACATAAATTATTAAATAAACCTTCAAATTAAGCCCGGCGAAGCGGGCTGGGTATGCTAGTTGCTTATAACATCAATACAGGAATTTCACATGTCCACTCTAAAGACATAATGCATTTCACATGTTTTTTTTCCTGCAGACTCGTTCCAACTGAGATCAGGCTTGCATTTATTATTATTGCATATTCGAGCCAGATTGGAGGTGAATATAATTTGGAATCGAACAGCGTTTTCCATTTTTTAGAAATTAATTTCTTGTCGACATATAAGCTATTCTTGTCACGGCCTCAAGTTTTTCTTTTCCGTGAAGTCGTAACCAAAAATTCGATTCAAAACGTAGCTTTAATAATATTTTCTCAAAGGTACATCGCTTTTATGGAAAAATAGTTAACGCCATTCGATTACATATTTTCTGAGTGAGAATGCCTGTTAATCTTATGCCTTTCCGAAAATGAATTATTTCTTAAATGTGTTAGGATGTAGCTCTTTTGGATTTGAGAAAAGTCTTAAGGAATGACAGAGAAACATATTCACAAATTTACTTTTTACTGAACAGTTTAGTTATGATGTTTATAACTCTCCTTTTTTTTCTTTTGTTCTAAACTACATTAATTATTTAATGAATCCCCATTTCAATATTGAAAGGTCTAAGAAACTAAATAATCAATAATACATTGTGTATTTTTCATTCTGTGAACACCTCGTAATTTAAAAATACATTGTAAATTCATCCAATATGTATGTATGCAGTATTTTTTAAAGGAATCCTAATTGTATGTTAAGTAAAATCTGAATTTTTTGCAGAAATTGAGTAGGGCCAGAATGAGCGGGACTGAGTCTTTTTTCACATATTTTTGTAGAGGCAGGGCTCTGGCTGAACTTTTAATTTTTACACAGGGTCACGGCAAAATAACTTTCCTTCGGGAAAGGCGGGGCCCGGAACTCGAAATTCTTGCCCGTGTAAACCTCTAACAGTATTCTACAACGCATCGAATAAAATACATTATAATGGTGATGACAAAACCACTTTGCACAAGGTTAGCAATGGAGCAGTAGTCGGGATCAATATTAAAAAGAATATTGCCCAATTAAACTGATGGCTTTGCATTCACAGGCTGTTTACAGTCATTATGTATTTCAGCCTTATTTTTTTATAGAATAACACCCTCGAAAAATAAAGTAAGTTGGATTACTTTTTCCCATTTCCCCCACTTATATTTAACCATTGAACCCCCAGAACTAATCACAGATACGCTTTATAAAATTAAACAATTATCCAAAATTTGAACCAAATCAGATAATTCTGCTCAAAAAACCATTCATCTGATTTAAAGAGGGTAATCCCACATTCCTCCCTTTATACTTAATCATTAAACCCTCAAAACAATTCAGGGATTCGCCTTTTAAAGAAAAAACTATAAGCTATATTCAAAATTTACGGCAAATCGGATAATACGGCATAAAAACCCATTTATCTAATTTAAGGAAGGCGATAAATCGTCCACTAACCCATTATACATAACCATAAGAAAAGACTCAAATAAATTAAAGAAGCACCATAACCTGATCAAATGAACTCATGTGCAAAATTTTAAGCAAATTAGATAATTCTGTATTATAACAAATTTATATATTTTAAGGAAGGAAATAAATTGCTGGTTCAGACCAAAAACCAAAGAACCACCAAAATTAATCAGTGAAACGCTTTATCCGAATGAACAAATCTAAGATTTACAGGAAATTGGTTAATTCTTCATGAAAAACCCATTTAAAAAAATTAGGCGGGATTCCCCTGTTCTTCCCTTTGTTTTTATTCAATTAATCACCAAAACCAATTAGGGAAACGCCTTACCAGAATGAATCTATTTCTAAAATTTGAAGTAAATCAGTAAATTCTGCGTGAAAAAAGCATTTACATAAATTATGGGGCGTTAGCCCTATTCTCCCCTCCCTTTATACTTAAACAATTGACACCCACAACTAATGAAGGCGCCTCAACAGAATACTCCTATATCTAAAATTTGAATAAAGTATGCTAATAATCCAAAGAAATCCATTTATTTGAATTAAGGGAAGGGGCGAATCAGCCTCTCGTCCCCTCCGCCCTTATTCCTCTCCAATGACCTCCCAAAGTTAATCAAAAAAGCTCCTCATAAGAATAAACCTATATTGAAAGTTTGATGCAAATCGAGTATTTCTATCAAAAATTATTGCGTTACGTACATACATACATAGATACAGAACCCACGGGCACATTAGTTTTCAGTCTTTGGTAGCTGATGAGATAAAAACATGTCAAATTACAATAGTTCTATCAAGAGTTATCGCGTTACGTACATACGTACGTGCTTACGTACATACGTACGTGCTTACGTACATACATGCGTACATAGATACATACAGAACCTGTGAGCTCATGTTTTCTTTGGCTTTGACGCCCATGAGCTAAAAACACGTAAAATTACATTGGCCTAGGATAAACTAGATCAGCCTAGGACAAACTAGAATTTTGGCGCTGAGGCGGTCATCGAATCAAATAAAATCACGCCAAATTGAATTGGCCTAGGATAAACTAGTTCAGACCAATAAACAGCAGGCTAAACTAGTTTATCCTATAAGAGTTAGGCCAAACTAGTTTGGCCTAGGAAAAACTAGTTTGTCCTATGGGCCTTAGGATAGACTAGTTTGGCCTAGGAAAAACTAGTTTATCTGATGGGTGTTAGGATAAACCGGTTTGGCCTAGGAAAAACTAGTTTATCCGATGGGCGTTAGGATAGACCGGTTTGGCCTAGGAAAAACTAGTTTATCCGATAGGCGTTAGGATAGACTAGTTTGGCCTAGGCCAATCTAGTTTGACCTAAAATCGGGTTTGGCCTGTAACAGACATATTTCTATTGCACGAACTTTGAACTGTTAGAAAGAAGAAATTTTACTTGTCCAACCAAGATCTCTGAAACAACAGCAAACTATTCAGATGCACAATTTATAAAAAGAAATATTTGTGGCCTTTGTATATGACTGTTGCATGTGAATTGCAGAGGTCATAGATATCAGTTGCGAGTTAAATGAGATTGATGGGTCATTCCACACGAATTTAACCAATGGGTGTTGCATCATAGTCACAAACTTTTTTTTTATATTTATCATAGACAGACATAGTAGTGAAACCCTCAAATCTGAAATTTAAAAGTAATTTTCGCAATATTGGCTGAGATATAGCCATTTGAAAACTGACCATTTTTGCTAAATGGCGGCCATCTTGGAATCTTATCCTTGTCTAAAAGAGACCATAACTTGACAACCAAGGGCTCAAATTTTATATATCTGGTACCAATTTGAAGCTAATTGTACAAAGAATGCAAATTTCACATCAAAACAATAATAAATTTTCATTTATTTACTTTTTATTACATTCAAACTGAAAATATCACCCAAAAAATGGCTGACTGTAATGGCCCATAAAAAAAATGAATCATCATGAATTTTTCTGAAACTTGGTAAAAACATTGCTCCATCTGTGGGCTTTAAATAATAAAAAAATTGGAGAGGTAAAATCTGTTGTTTAAAAATAAGTGATTTTTTACAGATAAGGTGTCATTAAACTAAATAATGATCATTTTAGAATCTGTAACTATTGCTAATTTAACCCGCGAGTAGTCGCGACTTTTTTCACAACGTCATTAGTCGCGCTCGGTCTTTTCGCCGCTGGCCTCCCGCATACCAAATAAGTAAAATAAGAAATATTTTTCATCTAATATACGAAAATAACATTACAACGAAGATAAAAATTTGCAGTTTTCTTAAATTATGCATGTTATTCATGAGATCTGGAGTAACTGGAAAAAGTAACAGGAACTGACATTAGTGATTTTTACGTAGACTTTTTCGCCAATTTCAACTTTGTTTCTAAAAATGTACCTGAAAGAAAAACAGAAGTGTCCTGTTACTTCACCAAGGTGGTCGAGAAAGCTTCAAAGTCAGCTACATGGTAGATCTCCGTTGTATTTGTAATCTGATATAAGTTAGGAGAAGATAAGTTATACGGGCGGCGAAAAGACCGACACGCGACTACTGACGGGTTAAAAAATAATGGTTAAAATAAAATTTTCTAACATTTAAATTAATATATTGTGTGTTTATAATATAATTCAATGAAGAAGTATCAATTTGCAGCTATTTATACTAAATATTCATATATTAAAATACAAGTAAATTTTCATTTCTACAATACTTTTTATTTCATTTAAAATATGAGAATATAATTCTCAAAACATATTTACATAAATATTAAATACCTTACTATAAGGCACGCCACACACTAGCGAGACATGCGTCAAAAATCGTGCAACATGTCGCAGTCAAACCGGTTTTTTCTTTGTTATAAGGGTGAAATTGTCGCATGTCTCATGTTTTTTCGCTCAATGTTTCACAGGTGTGTGGCCTCCCTAATGGACTACATAAAAAAAAAGCCACATAATATTTTCCCCTGAAATATTGGAGAAATACTAGCTGACCTCCCCCCGCCGGCAAATCTTTCAAAATTTTGCCTGATGTGAATTTTTTTAAATGTTGATGACACCCATCGTGTGCTATATTTTTAGAAAAAACTGACCATTTATAATTTTTTACGCATTCAATGCCCCCTCCATCTTACCCAGGGGGGTACTTTTCTAAATTTCTTAAACACTGTGATGTGACATATCTTTGGAAAGGCCTTAAACTGCTTATTCATATTTTGTACGTCCGGTGTGCCATCCCCCCCTCTGCCCCCCCAGAGGGCATTTTCTAAATTTGTATATACACCCATCGTGTGGCATATTGTTTAAAAGAACTGTAACTGCTCATTCCAATTATGCATGTTTGGAACACCGCACCCCACTTTGCCCCCCCCCCCCAAAGGAGAACTTTTTAAATTATTATCCAAACCCCTCGTGTTGCACATCTTTAGAAAGGTCTGAAACTGCCTTTTCCTATTATGCATGTCTTGTGTGTAACCCTCTGCTCTGCTCTGCTCCCCGAGGAGGCACACATTTTTAATTTCTTTACAACACTAGTCGTGTGACACATTGAGAGGTCTGCAAATGCTTATTCATATTATGGATGTCTTGTGTGTCACCCCTCACTGTGCCCCCCCCCCCCCAGGGGGGCACATTTTTAATTTCTTTACAACATCAGTCGTGTGACACACCATTTGAAAGATCTGCAACTGCTTATTTATATTATGGATGTGGGTCACCCCCCAGGGGTCGGCACATTTTTAATTTCTTTACAACACCAGTCGTGTGACACATCATTTGAAAGGTCTGCAACTGCTTATTCATATTATGCATGTCTTGTGTGTCACCCCCCAGGGGAGCACATTTAAGTTATTGCATAGCTTTTATCGCGGCGACCGAATCTAGAAATTCCGTAACGAGGAAAAAAAAAACTAACATTCCGGCTAATGCCGTTTCAGTTCGACAGACTTCGGCACTTCAGCAGACTTCTCATTTATTCAATAAAAGAAAAAAATTTGTTTTCTTATCGGTCATCACGCTCAAAAAGTGTAACTTGAATTAATATCAAAGACCAAAAAAAAAAACTGCATAAATAAAATATAAATAAATAATTATAATTGCATAAGTTGATAAAAAATGCTATGCAATAGCTTTACCGCGGCAGTCCTTAAGTGCCACACGTTTCTTTTTTTTTTTCGTGTGTTTAACTCTATTTTAATAAGCCTAGTAATCTACGATTCTTTAAAAAGAATAAATTCTAATGTTTAGTTGTAGAATAATGAAGACTTAACAGTATATGCCTTTTTTGCAAAAATTTTTGGACTAAGCCAAATTTTACTGATTTATGAACAGACTTGGCCATGTCGAGAAAAGGATTTCCATACGGAATAATTCAACAAGAACTGATTATTTTGCTCCATGAGGACTAGGATGAATGAAATCAGTCTCGGCTTCGTACAGAAAAAATACCTTAGTCCCGGACATGAAAAAAATTAAATTCCGAGCCCGGCCCGAAAATATAATTGACTAGGCCCGGCCCGAAAAGGTTAGTGACTAGGCTCGGTCCGAGTCTTCAGAAGGCTCGAGTCCCGGCCAGACCGAATGCCGTTAATGGAAATCAGGCCGTGCAGATCTTTACTACAGGTCTCCTTTTTCAGACGGCGTTAATAACGTGACGTTCAAAACCACCAATGCAAATTCACAAAACAAGCATCACGGGACTCTAGCGGTCTAAGATAAAAGGCACTGTGGCAGCCTGTTTTTTTTTTTTTTTTTTTTTTTTTTTTTTTTCCCGTTAATCTCGAGAAAATACACTAAATATAAGTTATCGACTTTGATAAGAATAGTTTTATTAATGCATTCTACCCTTCAGAGTTAAAAGTTCGGTAAAATGAACAGAATCTTCTTAATATATTTCAGAAGATTCTAGTCATTTGATATCTGGTAAAAACAGTTTTAAATTTTGAAGTTATGGAAGCTTTAGATTTGAGTCCCTTTATAAAATTTCGTCATCTTATAAAATTAGACCAAAAGGTATAAAGAAAGACTGCCCAAATGATGAATCTTGGTTAATATCCTGATAAGATCTCAGATCTAAGCGCAGTCAACGACATCAAGTCAGTTCATGAGTTTTAAAAAGTCACATGGAGTAGATCATCTGTATATTACGATTGGCACAAAACGATGGGCCGCCACTTTGTATCAATCATCGTGCAAAGATGATTATTTCAAGTGACGTTTTGAATGTGATAAATTTGCCTCATGTATAGTTAGTCACGGTCTAAGATGCTTGGAAGGTTGGGGAGTTAATAACATTTGATTGATCGAGAGTAATTTGGACAACTTAAGTTCGCCAAATTTTTGTCCAAAATGATTACGTCAAGGCAACACTAGATACCGGGCTTTCTCATTGTTATCATGACATCACAAAAGGTGGCTGGCCGCTATCAACAACATACAGCAATGGACCTTATGCACATGACGTCACACGCCAAAGCTGGCGGTATGCTAACCTGTTATTCTAATCACTGCACCACCAGAAAGCCTGAATGCGCAGGCGCAAGCATCGCTAGCAGACTCCTTCAGCCTTTTTGGATAGATTTTAACGGGAAAATTACAAATTTTGAGAATTTTCTTGTAACCAGAACAACAATTTTGAATTTATATTACAATATATTAAATATATGCTGCTACAACAAAAATTTCTTTTCCGGTATTCCTAACAAACAATCATTAATAACTCACACTCCATAGACTGGTATGCTAAACACCGCCAGCACATACCGCAGCAGCCGAATTTTAGTCTTGATCTCAGGCTGCGTGCATAAGGTCCTTTGATATTAAACGATGGACTGTCTTTTTTGTACCAATCACTGACAGCGGCTAGCCACCTTTTGTGACATCATGATAAACAATGAGCAAGTCCGGTATTTAGTATAATCCTGCTTACATCCTGTCACCTACTTGAAAAGCTTGCCGTCATTCTCAAGCTGAAGATTGCTTGATTGTCTAACTCGTTCAAACGAGTATCACTACGTTCTGTACATGTGGGTTTTTAAATTTTGGACAAAAAAGTCAATCTAGGTTTTGTGCCAATCGGCTTTACACATAAATAGCAAAAACCACGTCTCTGTAGGTATGCTTTATAGGGCAGTTGCAATTGACGTCACGCTGGAGGTAAATGACTAAAATACGCAGTCTTGATTGGTTGAACTACCCTTACCTCCACTTGAATACAATGGTTTATCAGCTGATTGCAACTTCCCTATAGGCCTATTCCGTAAAGAGGCCCTAGTCAACCCATTTACCACTACTTTTTTGTCGTTAGGATAGTACGGCCTACCTTTGATTGCTTTCCTGACTGACTTTTGTCTGCGTTTAGCGATTTTAATCAGTTTTTGGAATCTAGAGCGAGATGACTTCGCTCATTTGGACTGGAACAAAATACACTGGTGATTACTGTATGGTGAGACTCACATATGGTGAGTACTGCTTCTACCAATTAAAAGCTAGCCATTGTACAATATGTTGTCCGATTCTAAACTATCGAAAAAGGCAGGCTTGACCAATGACACACAAGGCCATTTCATGGCTTTTAAAAGTCCTTTACATGATGATTGGTCAAAATGGCGAGTCCATCGTTTTGAGTCAATGGACCTTATGCACGCAACCTGAGATCGAGGCTAAAATTCGTCTGCTGGCGGTATTTACAGGCGGTGTTTAGCATAGCAGTCTATGGAGTGTGAGTTATTAATGCTTGTTTGTTAAAAATACCGGAAAAGAATTCTTTGTTGTGGCAGCGTATACCTAATATATTGTAATATAAATTCAAAATTGTTCTGCTTGCAAGAAAATTCTGTATATTTGTAAATTTCTCGTTAAAATGTATCCAGAAAGGCTGAAGTCGTCTGCTAGCGATGTTTGCGCATGCGCATTCTGGCATTTTGGCGGTGCAGTGTTTAGAATAACAGGTTAGCATACCGCCAGCTCTGGCATCTGACGTCACGTGCATAAGGTCCATTACCGTGTACAGATGATCCACTCTCTATGTAATCCTATGGAGAGAGGGAGTCGCTGGAGAAGTACGCGACTCTCTTGTGTCGGAGCGTCTTTGACGCGTGGAACGAAGCGAGTTGCTGTAAGAGCCAATCAAATGCTTGGAAATCCAAATGATGGTAAAGCCTCTTCTCGAACAGCCAATGAAATGCTTAGAAAACGAAAAAACGCAGGCGATTTTTGTCGCTTGGAATTTTTACTTGTAATAGCACTTTCATATCGTTAGTCACGGTTTCATGCATATGACTTTTTTCAGACCATTTGACGTCTGATGACCATTTGACGTGTGACCACGTGATGCTCGAATACAGGAGCATGATAAAAGCAGCGTGTGACTCTAGCGGTCTAATCAGGGTAAGATCACTGCCCCCTCTACAATGCCTATTCACTGAGCAGACGACAAGCGTGAAACGTCATGAAGTGGAGGCGAAATCACTAACCCTACTGGTTCCACAATCGCCACGGAGCTCAGAGCGCGATCGTTGTCAGGGAAACCGCCTCCACTACGTCACAAGCGAGAAGGCATTGTAGAGGAGGCAGTGGTAAGATTAGATACCGAGTTTGCTCATTCATTATTATGACGTCACATACGTAACTGGCTGTGATTAGAACTCCTATAATAGAATATTATATAAGCCTTAGCTGTGATCAAGGAGGCACACAAAGGATTCATAATGTCATATGCATGGAGATAGAATAGTAGAAGGAGAACAGAGAAGATAGGCTTTTCCCAACAGAACTTAGCCCCAAAGTATTGCCCGGTGCATGGCGTGGCGCTAGTGATGCTGCACTGACTTTCGATCACATGACCTGTTTGACTGGTCTCTCGACTAGTCTGCTAGCGGGACGTAGGGGGCGCTAGATTTCATCTGCTCCCAAACCGCCGGAAATGCCAACTAGACTCGGAAAGACTTTAGGGACAAAAGTGGAAGCGCCGTCTTTGTTCTCCTTCTACTATATCTATTTTCATGGTCATATGGATATGGAGTGGATCATCTTTTCATGACGATTGATGAAAAGCGGCGTGCCCATCATTTTGAGCCAATCGCTGTATCTCATACAGATTTACAAGTATTCGACTAGAAAGATTTATCATTGTGTTTTCCTGCTCACCGTCTACCATGCTTACATTTGGACGTAAGAAAATACAAAGATAA
Source organism: Maratus speculifer (assembly GCA_964019185.1). NCBI lineage: Eukaryota > Metazoa > Arthropoda > Arachnida > Araneae > Salticidae > Maratus > Maratus speculifer. The sequence continues at coordinate 117,787,499 of OZ025294.1, read as the reverse complement.
ACCTTCTAGTTAACCATTAGAATCGGATTTTAAGGTGTTTTTCCACCAAGGTAATGACATTGCAGACCAATTGCATTTTATTATGCGAATCGAATTTCAACAAATTCTGGAATTACAGCTTTCAACTCGATGAGGTGATTGCCTGTGCTGCCACATCCCGGTCTATTACGATAAACGTCATTTGTAGGATATAGCCTCATCCATCGAATACCCTAAAATATTCCATCATTATTCTAAGAACATCCCGTGCGAACCAAAAAGAGACATCACGTCCTGTGAACACAATTTCAAAGAATAATAGGCCGAGATGGCAGCACAAACAATCCCTTCATCGAGTTCACGGTTGAAATTCCAGAATTAATTAAAACTGGACTCGCTTATTAAAGCGCAAATGTTCTGCCAAGTCATATTTTTGTGGAAAACGCTATTTTAGTGCTCGTACATTTACCGTCTTGTTTTCATACTTTTGGAAGCTGGAAAACAGAATGGTAAATCTAGGAGTCAACCGCTAAAATCGGATTATCAGGTGTTTTCCACCAAGCTATGATTTGGTAGATAGATTGCGTTTTAATATGCGAATCGAGTTTCAGCCATGAACTCACCTAGGTCTATCGCTACCCAGAAGCCGATTAACTACCACCCGGGCCCCTAGGCTTGACTTTCTGAGGGGCCCCTTTCACTCCTTCAAAGAGGTATATACTGGAAAAATTAAAACACATGCTCGCTTCATTAACTCATAGATCATTGATGATAAAAATATAAATGATTGCGACAAAGAATTTCGCACATATTTTGTCTTCTGTATTAAATATTAATATTGGTCCAGTGTAAAAGAATATTTTCTTCTTCTTTATATTAGGAAAATTTTAGCACCGGGCCCCCTTTTCTTCTGGGCCCCTAGGCTTCAGCCTAATGGGTAATCCGCCTCTGTCGCTACCGGGTCTTTAACAGACAAGAAAGAAAAGAATTGTGCATCCATTACTCATCCATCATTCGGCATTCATACGATCAGTAGCGGGCATTTTATATAAAAAGTGAAAATATTTTTAAAATGAGGAGAGGAAAAGACTATTGTTTCACCCTGCTTATCCTAAGTGAAGCCTCGGATTTCTTTTAACTTACTTTAAAATATGTAGTGATAAGGCCAGATCCAGCACTTCATTTAGAGGGGGAGTGTAATTTCACTTAACATTTTTTATATTGAAGCAGGGTTCCCAGCAAAACATGACGGGCAAGTTCCTTCACTTTCCATGACCAAATCTCAAAAAATTCAGACTTTCCCTGACCAAATTTCAAAAATGTCTAAAAAACGGGAACACAATAAAATTTGCTACTTATTTTCCCAATCCTTTGTCAAAACTAATGTTTTTTTTCTTTTCCTTTGATTATTCTTCAAACTTAGTTTTTTTTTTCTTTTGCGACTCTGATGAATTTTGAGATTTTTTCCAGATTACTTGATGACTTTCGAGTCATTTTTCATTTTTTTCCTAAGATTTTTCCATGACTTTTTTGAAAATCTTTGTAAATTCCCTGACTTTTCAGATATATTTTGAAATTTCCATGACTTTCCCTGACTACTTTGAAATTCCATGACTTTCAAGATTTTCCCTGACGCTGGGAACCCTGTGAAGACTGATTCCATATCTAAAATGACTACTTTTATTATACTTCTGTGAAATCCTTTTCATTCACAAATACAAAACAATTTCATTAATATTCGTAAAAATATAAAAGTTACACACATTTTTCAAATACCAAGAAATTGAAAAATATCAAATTTTCTTATAACGGCAAAGATTTATTCAGAAACTGGGCATTTTAAGAAAATACTTAGGACTTGACAGTTACAGAAATGTCATGTGAGAGCCATCAGGGAAATTTAATTTTAAAAGCCCACATTTTGCGAAGATTTTCCGAAAGATTATTTTACTTAAATGAAAAACGCTAATCAATTACATTTGTTTTAAGTGCACTTGCAAAAATTTTGCATTTGAGATTAAGGAAAATTTTATTGATGTGTCAAAAATGACCTACTTTAGATTTTCATTGCTGAATAAGAGGTAAATTTGACATTTAAAAGATGTCCTTTAGACGTTTTCTTTGTTGAGAGGGGGGAAGAGCCATGACCCCTCCCCCCTCCCTTGAATTGGCCACTGAAACATTTCTGTAAAAAATAGTGGTAGTCCAATAAACTTTTGTTCTAGACTATTGTACAATAGAAATGCTGCAGTGTACATCACCTTCCCCCCTCATTTTTCAAATCTATCTCAAATTATGCTGCAGTGTACATCACCTTCCCCCCTCATTTTTCAAATCTATCTCAAATTTCTTTTTATTTAAACAATATTTTATTATATTTCTTTCGATATGATTATGTTTCATATTATTTTACCCAAACATAGAAATAATTCTATATGAATAAATTATAATGAAAATATTTATTTGAAATAACCTTGATAAATGAATGTAAGAAAAATACTAGTCCATTTCAAGTGAAAAATCGAAGTGGTGATGCAGCTGACTGAAACAAACATATCTTGTACAGGAATGTATGATGGGATATGAAATAGTTTTGGTGAAAAACAAGAAATGAGGAATATAAACAAGTGTGTTATAGACATTCACAATCAGTGCTCAAATGTGCCACTGATAGTGTGTATCAAGTGACTGGCATACCTTTTAGTGGATTCGAAGTATTTCACGAACATTTGCAGAAATGACAAACTTTTGCCATGAGGTCTTCAGAGTCAACTGGTTTCTCAGACAAAAAGTGCCAAGTTTAGGTTACTACTACTGGAAGGGGGGGGGAAGGTGATTCTGCATTAATATATCTAAAATTCATGACACATTTTCTGAAATATTACAGCAAGTACAGGGATCCCTTCCAGTGCTGAATTCAGGGGGTGGCATCCCCCCCCCCAGAAAATTTGTGTTTTCGATGGTTAAAAAATGCAATTTTCCCTACTAACTCCATAATGCCCTACCGGAAAAAAATGGTAATTCAACACTGATCTCTTCACAGTGCCTAATTATTTTTATTCAAAGTAGAATCAACACTGTTATTGATTTGTTTTAATGAAGGATGAGCACATATGGCTGATGCACACACAAAGCCATATTATATATTCAAAATTCGTTTTTTAAATTTATTTTATTTTTCCCTGCTAAAAACTAGTATTTAAAAAAAAGATATTTCTTATTCAAGTGCATTCGTTATCCCCACGTAAATATTTTTTATTGCTATTTTATTAGATAAACTATTATTTCTTATAAATTTATTTACATAATCTAAAAATCAGACATGCAATTTCAGATATCTGTCATCTACTATAATCCTTAAAAAGTCCCTAAATTACATTTAACATCTGCCTGCAAATTGATATTTGTCATTAATTATACAATTAGATTTTATGTAAGTAACAATAGCTTTGCATTTTTGTTTTACTTTTTAATCGATTCCAAATGTAAACCCTACTTGGCATTATCTTGCTTAAATTTTAATGTTCCTTGCAATCTTAAGGATATTTTGAATTGACATATTGGCTTAACACAGTTGTATGCTTGTCGTTTATTAATTAATGTAGATTGAGACTTCTTTCCTGATCACCTTTCTGTCAACATATAGTTTTGAGGCAATTTATTTATGGAGATCATTATTGTTATAGCTCCTCTTGAATAAAAGTTCTTTTCTGGTAATTTGAATGTCCTGCAATCTTTAACCTAGTGTTATTGATGATGCAATGTATTACTTCCGTATCTTTATGATCACAAGGGCCAGTCATTCATTACAAGATACATTCCTGCAAGATGGATTTGGGTAAACCCTATTTTTCATTTCATGTGCTTCTTCTGTGAACATTTGATGAAATTCATACCTTTTCGCAATCTTTTGACAAGTTTGTTATGCGATTTTTTTTTTCTTTTTACAAAATCAGTGTTAGTTACGTGATCTTTTGGCAAAATCAGCCCCTTTTTATTTTTTTGTACTCAACCCATTAATGAAATTCACTTTGTTTACTTATCCTTTTGACTAAATATGTACTTTTTCCCAAGATCTTTTGCCGAAATTTACACGATCCTTTGACTAAATTTCGCATTTTTTTCAGCTGACCTCCATCAAAATTATTTCTTTTCAGCAATCCTCCGTGAAAATTTTCATGTTTTTTCACTATATTTTTATTGATGCATGTAATTCTGTACTTTTTGATACGTATCGTTAATAATTACAGGTAAAGCATAATACTTGCCACCTTTACATAAATGAGACATCTAGAAACTTCAAAATGATATACCAATCACTTGCTAGATGCTGTCAAATATGTATCGATGGTGACACATTTGACCACTTATTGTAATTGTTATACCAACACATTATTTTATAACATCTGCATTAATGTTTTTTGCAAAAACTTTTCATTTTTGACCCTACATTGCTATACCGAAATTGCTTCTTTTTGTGCACTTTACGATTTCTTAAAGTTTGTCCCATGATCATAGAAAGATAAACATACTGTATTATTTCTCTTGTCAACAATTATTTTTTTTTTCAACAGGATTCTTTCCCCATATCTCATATATTAAATTTAATTTTTTAATATCATAAATATTATTTCCGATTATAACATCTATTTTTGTGTAAATATAAAACAAACAATGTTGAATGGAATTTTATATGAAAAGCCTTTGACATAGTACAGTCCTATTTAGTTAAAGCAAGTCGTTTAGTAAAAAATTCATTTCATTTTTTTCATGCTCCTCAATGATACTTTTCTAATGTCAGTTTCATTCATAAATACATAAAATTTGCAGTTTTTGTAAAGTGAATCTATACTTCTAAAGAAAAAAAAAAAAATAATAAATGCTAAGATATGTTTTTCAACACTGTTAATAAAAAACATTGGTTACAATTCAATAGTGGTCCCACTTAAACAAAATAAATAAATAAAAATTTCATGTATGTATGTGCATTTAGAAAACTAATTTAAGACATGTCTCATTTGAGAGATTTGAAAAATGTAGTAAAATTGTACAGCATAGTTATGTTAGAAATTTTCATGCGTTAAGCTTTGAAAATAAAATTGTGAATATACATGAAAGTTTCATTTGAAATGAAATATTTGATTATGTCCTAAATGAAATACTACTAACAAAAAAAAATCTAATTTTTTTCCCCTTCGTTTGATGTTCTATAAAAACAGATAAAGAACATTCATTACCTACTACATGGGGGAAAAATAACGAGTACTTATTTCTCAAATAAAAAATATATTTTGCAGAGTTTCCCCCAGGTTTCAAAAAGGGCAGGGCGCTATTGTTCTGAAAAGGGCACTTTTTACATTTTTCAGGGCACTTTTTCATTTCTAAGGGCACTTTTATAGAGTTGAATCTAGAATCTAGCGGTTCAAAAAGTCCTGAAAAAATTCTTCAAAAAATTGAAAAAAAAGAAAAAAGTAAATTTTGTTACAAAATTGCAAAAAAGTCAAATTTCATTAAAAAAATTTGCAAAAAAAACCCCCAGCAAATTTTATTAAAAGATCGCATAAACAGCAGTTTTTGCCAAACCCCCCAAATTTTGCTAAAGAAAAAAAAAAAATCGCGAAAAAATGACAAGTCTCATGAAAATATTGAGAAAAAACTTTTCACAAAATTTTCCATTTTACTGCGATTTTTGGACGAAATTTGCGTTTTTTTTTTTTTCCACAAATCTTTTGACGAAATCTGCCATTTATCGCAATTTTTTGACGAAATGTGACATTTTTTGCAACTCAATTGACAAAATTTTCCATTTTATTGCGATTTTTAAAGAAATTTGTCGTTTTTCCACGATCTTCTGAGGAAATCTGTCATTTTGTGACGAAATTAGCCATTTTTTTTTTTGAATCTTGCTGGAAATTAGACGTTATTTCGCGATTTTTAATGAAACTTGCCATTTTTTAAGCGATTTTTTTTTCGAAATTACCCGTCCCACAGGACGCATATGAGACTATTTTTTGCGTAATTTACGTGCTATAGCGCGTTCAGATCATCGCTGGAGGGTTGTGTTTTTTCAAATGTGGGCAAGAAGGGTGCTATTTTTTTGAATGAATGACAAGAGGGGCGCTAGTTTCTGGATGAAGGGCAAGAGGGGCGCTAACTTTTAAACTATAGGGTAGGAGGGGCGGAGCGCCGTCCTGAAACCCTCTGGGGGAACTCTGTATTTTGTATTTGTTACAGTTTTTTCTCTACTAATTACATTTATAGAAATGAAAATTTAAAAGCCATGTTTTTAAAAAGTATGTAAGCATTTAGTTCAATGTTTACTATTAATTATTTTTATTACATCTACTAACTATTTTTTTTTTTTAGAATATAATATTTTAACATAAATTAAAGGAAAATAATGATAAAATTTTCAGTCATATCTTAAGTATGAAAGAATTACGTAGACATTATTGCCAAATTCATAAAAAACTTATTTTAAGGTAGATTAGGTATATTTACCTTTCTCTTTAAATTTCAATAGCTTGAATTAATAACATACAATACCAGAGTTTATTAAAATTTATATGCCAGAAGATTCCATCTTATTTTAACATTTATGAGATTCAGTTGAATTCTTTAATTATTTTTTACAGTAAATGCATTAAAAGTTTTATATTAAGCACATAAAAAACATTAAAATCATTTTGCAAATTGATAATCTTTACAAAATACTGAAAACGTCTTAACTAAATCTATTTATATCCTCTATTCCAATAATATGAATGTAATTTTTCTAAATATTGACACAATTATTTTACTCACTGCTTTAGCTTGCATCAATTTAAGCAATAAAATTTCTGAGGCACATACATTTTACATCACCGTTAATAAAAGAAAATGCACTGTAAAATAACATCAGCAACAAATATATTTAATATTTAATGCATTTTATTTACATTTTCAGACTTTTTTTTACATAACATTTACATTCTTATACATGTTGTAACTATGTCCTTTAATACTTTGTGTGTCCTTAATATGTTTCTTTCTTAACAGCATCTGAAACAAATAATTTGCAAAACATTAAAATTCAGACTAAAATATCATCATTGCTAGAGGAATTAAACATTTTATGTAAAAGAAAACAAGAGAAGTTTTAATTTCTAACTTGGTACTTTCATGTTAGCCAGGCACAGATGATAAATTGACAAAAATTCCTCTTACAGCCGTAACTCATATTGAACTCATTTAATTTTAAATATAAACCATAAACATATTTCTTTTAAAATACATAACTTTCATTAATTTACATACACACATTTCACTAAATTCAAATACAATACAAAAAAATTCTCATATTTTTAAAGAAGTTTTGTTTTATCAAAACAAAAAGCGATAAGGAAAGACCACAAAGCAAAACATTTAATTTCATGATCAAAGCATTATTTCCTTATGCAAAAAAGAAAAAATAGTTATTCACAAAAATAAAACATTTGAATGGACTTGCACCTAACGAACATAAAAGTTCCTAATATTTTTACTTAAAGGGACACAGCACCTTTGAAACCATCTGTTCAATTTTTAATAATACTGTACTATATGCGGTAGCACAATACTTTAATATTAAAAACTAAATAAACCAATAATAATTTTAAAAAATCTCATAAAACAGCCTATTTTACTAAAATTAATTTTTTTTTTCTAACTTTTTAAAAATCTGTACTATTTTTACAAATATTTTTATTTCAGCTTTGATTTTTTCCCCCCAGATTCATTAAAATATACTAAATAAAACTGTGTATGGATTTTAGGTAGATTTCGTAAGAGATACTGCCTATTGCAGTCATTATCATGCAGCGCCTTGTGAAGAATTTCTGCATAACTTTTCATTATATGACAATGATGACGAAAATCATCTCCATCTAAAAAGTTTCTATATATAACATATTTGTGTGCATGTGTGTACTTAATTCTGTCCACACAGGATAAAGTCTCAATTATGCACAAATCATCTTCAAACTCATCAAATAGACTTCGGAAAAGAATATTATTTTATATTAAGAATTCTGTAAATTACAATAAAAAAACTTGAAAAAGATTGGGACTGTTTTTATAAAAACTTAATTTCTCTATGAGTATAAATGCTATCCACATAAAAATGAACAGTTTATTACAATAAGCCGCTTAATCATAATTTACAGTTTGAACACTTTTGCTAGATTAGTTTTGACAGGGTTGTCCAAAAAATATTTGTTCTTTTCAATTTGTCGACAGTTTCCTATGGAGCTTTGGGAAAAAATCTTCACAGAAATGCATGACCTGTACTATTATCAGGGTTGCAAAAAAGCTGGCTAAAATTAAAAAAAAAAAAAAAAAAAGCCAGGCCGGTGGCTTTTATTGGTTTTAACCAGCTTTTTTTGATCAAAATAGGCCTCTTTTGGCCACAAATGGCCTTTAATAATAATTTGTCTTTTATACTGTGAAGCATTTTAATTATAAGCTACACATCTTTAAGTGTCTTTTAACCAGAATGATATTTAATTTTCTTTGAGTTAAATAAATTTATTTATTAAAATGAAAAATTGCGATTTTAATTATGATTCATTATGAGAAATTGGGTTTTAACCCAATATACTCCGATATATATATATATATATATCAGAGTATGTACTGTATAGTATATACTCCTTTTAAATTATATAAATGGGTTTTTATTAAGAATTTTCCGATTTGCTCTGAATTTTGGATATAAAATTTTTATATGATAAATCATATCCCTGATTAATTTAGGGGTTCAATTATTAAGTATACAAAAGGGGAAATGGTGAGAGTTGTTTCACTTCCTCCTTAATTTGTTTTTCTTCGAATGCAATTAATCCTTGAAAATATAATGCTGTAATGTACAATAGTGATGGGCGATTTCGATTTTTTAAATCGATTTAATCGATACTACGGCCAACTCGATTTAATCGATACTTTAAAATTTTTAATCGATTTCTCTGAAGGTAATATAATTTTCATTTTCCTTCAAAAGTCGAAGATAAAATAGACGAATGTGCCAATTCCAAAATTTCAGTGTATTAGTTTCTAAGATAGAAGAATTAAAGAAACCTCAGAACCCGCCATCCCCCCCCCCCTTGCAAAATAGCGTTTTTTTTTTTTTTTTTTTTTTTTTTTTTTTGAGTGATGTACACCAAAAATTGATCAGGATCAATTTTTATTAAGTACCAGCTGAATCTGAATTTTGATTAAAATCCATGAAAGCGCGAGATACAGCTATTGCGAAATCATAATAAAAAGAATATTGCCCAGTTAAACTGATGGCATTGAGCTCACAGGCTACGCATACTAATTGTACATTACAGCCTTGTATTTTCGTTAATTCCTTTCGAAAAAAAAAATTAAGAAGGGGAAACAGCTCTCCCCTTTCTCCTTTTTTATACTTAATCATTGAACTTCCTAAACTATCAAGTACATGCTTTATCATATTAAAAAATCTATATCCAAAATTCAGAGCAAATCGGATAATTCTTAATAAAAACCCATTTAGCATTTATATAATTTAAGAGGAGTTATTCCTCTCTTTTATACTTAACCATTAAACTTCCAAAACTATTCAGAGATTTGAACGAAATCTGACAATTCTGATCGAAAAATCCATTTATGCAAGTTAAGGGGAGGGGCATTAGAACCCCCGTTCCCCCTGTTTATACTTATTCAATGAACACCTAATAACAGCCACGGACTCGCCTCATCAGAATGATCCTATATCTAAATTTTGAACGAAAACTGTTAATTCTGCATGAAAATCCCGTTTATATCAATTAAGGGGAGGAGCATGAGCCCCCCGTTCCCCCTGTTTATACTTATTCAATGAACACCTAATAACAGCCACGGTATCGCCTCATCCGAATGATCCTATATCTAAATTTTGAACGAAAACTGTTAATTCTGCATGAAAATCCCGTTTATATCAATTATGGGGGGGGGGGCATGAGCCCCCCGTTCCCCCTATTTATACTTATTCAATGAACACATAATAACAGTCACGGAATCGCCTCATCAGAATGATAATATATCTAAATTTTGGACAAAAACTGTTAATTCTGCATGAAAAACCCATTTATATCAATTAAGGGGAGGGGCATGAGCCCCCCGTTCCCCCTGTTTATACTTATTCAATGAACACCTAATAACAGCCACGGTATCGCCTCATCCGAATGATCTTATATCTAAATTTTGAACGAAAACTGTTAATTCTGCATGAAAATCCCGTTTATATCAATTAAAGGGGGGGGGGCATGAGCCCCCCGTTCCCCCTGTTTATACTTATTCAATGAACACATAATAATAGTCACGGAATCACCTCATCAGAATGATCCTATATTTAAATTTTGGACAAAAACTGTTAATTCTGCATGAAAAACCCATTTATATGCTTTAAGGGGAGGGGCATGAGCCCCCGTTCCCCCTTATACATATCGAATGAGCTCCAAAAACTAATCAGGGAAGCGCCTTATCAGGATATACCTATATACAACATTTCAAGTGGATCCGTATTTTTATCATGAGTTATCGCGTTACGCACGAACATACAGAACGGAAGGGCACATAAGCTCTCAGGCTATGATAGCCTGTGAGCTAAAAAATGCAGCATATCAGCGTCACCTGCTGGGCAATTTACACCAAGAACTAAATAACACTAATCTATCTCAGAGATTTACTGAATCTGAATTTTGATGAAAATTCGTTCTTGAGATAGCGCTATTGCGTTAATCATGAATAATGCAGTATAGCAGCGCCATCTCTTAAGCGATTTCCACCAAAATGTAATTAGCATCAAATAATATCAAGGACTAATTGAATCTGAATTTTTATGAAAGTCCGTGCATTAGTTCTTGAGATAAAGCTAAAATGGAAACAGGGGCGTGCGAAAAGAGAACTACGCCCGGTTCAAAGTTCCAATTTAGCCCCCCCCCCCCATTAACTTTTTCTTGTGATAGGCTAGAAGTGATGTTAGTAGTAAAAATTTAGCGCCCCCTAAATTTCCGTGCTCGGAACGACCGCTTCCTTTCGCCTCCCCCCCCCCCCTTTCACATGGCGCTGAGTGGAAATTGTGAAAAATTCAGTATAGCAGCGCCATCTGAGAAGCTATACACATCAAAATGCAGAAAACATCAATTCATGTCAAGGACTAACAGGATCTAAAATGTGATGAAAATCCGTTCATTCGTTTATCAGATATAGCTGTTGCGCAAATCGCAAAAAATGCAGTATAGCAGCGCCACCTGTTAGGCTATATGCACCAAAAATTAATTAGATACAGTTTATATCAAGGTCAAACTAAATCTAAAGTTTTGTGGAATTCCGTGCATTTGTTCTTCAGATAGAACGGTCAGAAATTTTTGTGTATACAGACGCACAGAGTGACAGACACACACACAGACAGATATTTCTTAAAATACATGAAATCGTGTTAAAAACCTTCTAAAATATATAAATCCATCAAAAACGGGAAGTCAAAATTTTTCACGAATCTAATACTCTCTTCTTGTAAAGTTACAAAAGAAAGTAAAACTGTAAAATCGATTCTGCCCGTAAGATCGGTCTTTAGATTCGATGTCGATCTTTAGATTCGATGTCGATCTTTAGATTCGATTTCGATCTTTAGATTCGATGTCGATCTTTAGATTCGATTTCGATCTTTAGATTCGATTTCGATTTTTTTTTTCTTTCTAGGCTAAATCAATGTTGAATGCAAGTATTTTTCTGCGACTCCGGAGAAAGGCATCATGTTTTAGAGCTCTGTAAGAGAGGGGGAATCGCAATTGTGCATGGGTGCCCAAGAGAGGGGTTTGGTGGCGCAAGATGCTTCATACCAATTAGTTTTTTTTTTTTTTGGGGGGGGTGAATTTGAGAAAAAGTAACATTTTTTTTGGGGGGGGGTGATTTTTAATTTTTTAATATTTCAAAACTTAATTCCAGAAATGTTCCTATGTTTTCTTTCTTTAAATTCTAGATAAGTGCAATATTAGCTCATTCTGCTATTCTCATTTCGCTATCTCTTGAATGTGCAGTAGATTATAGGTAGAATATAATTTACAATTTGTATTATGTTTGGGGGGGGGGGGGGGATGTTTAAAGTATGAAGGGTTTTTTGCGGGGGGGGGGGATTGCGTCATTAGGTTTGGAGGGGGATGGTCACCACTGGGGAATCGCAATTTGTGCATTTAAAAAGCTAAAAATCTCATAACTTCTGGTGATAAATCCCCTGCGGGTCACCCCATTAATTCGACACTAGGTTAAATCGTTATAATTTTTGTTTAGAAGTCCAGTTATGTTGAAGTATTAGTTTATTTATGTTTTTTTTTTACGTTCGTCTCTTCTAATCCCCCCTTTCACGTCAGTTTTAACTTACAGGGCCGTTCGAAATTGCATAGTTTTAAAAATGTCCAATTCTCGGTCTATTTTATTTTAGATCCACATTTTAAATCCTTGACAAAAAGATAAATAAAAAGTCGCCCTTCCGCCCGTTTGGGGTTTATCTGCGCCCCACCGGGAGGCATATTTTTTTGTTTCTTCAAAAGAAACAAAAAAAAATTTGAGGGGGATGGGCTTGCACCCTCCCTCAATATACACCTTAAAAATTCGCTCATTTAATTTTCTACCATTTTTAACTTAAAAGTTTAAGCTACATGGCACCCCTAGAGCTGTGGATTCTCCCCCCCCCTGTCGATCACTCACCTAATTTTGCTTATTTCTTCACTTCATTTCAATCTTTAAAAGGCTATAACTTTGCTTATATAGGAATTACAGTGATGAGAAAAATTCTAGTATAGCTAACCATTTCTCGCTGTTCTTTTTGCTTTTCCAGTTTCCCGGTTTTCCCTATAGGACCTTTTTTTTTGGGGGGGGGGCAGAGGGGGTTTTTGTTGATACAATATGTCTATTGAAAGCTTATGCTTCATACATTACAAATCTAGCAAAAGAAATTTTCTCCCATCATTTCAGGTCACATTACGGACCCATAATGTATTAAAATTTTTATTTTTCAAACTTCTTCTTCTTCTTCTTCAAAAAAAAAAAAAAAAAAAAAAAAAACATTGATACATATCAGCGAAACTGGGGTACGAACCCGCAATCGTTTGATTGTACACATAATCCCTAAGCTTTTTGGCCACCGAGTACTCAGCAGCGCTGTTATTTCTTTAGATTGTCATCTTTAAATTCGTAATATCTTTTGAATGGAATGTCCGATTTGAATAATTCAAAAAGTAATCTACAGATATTGTAACAGGCATTAATACAAAATGATTTATTTGGATAAGGATTAAGGTATCGATAGTATGGTCTAAATTTGGTTGGTGTATTTATCGCGTTTTAAAATGTAGGAAAGTAGTTATAGTGAGTTAACTACAATAGCTGGACATATGGTATCGCGCTTTTTTTTTTTTTTTTTTTTTTTTTTTTTTATTATAGACATTAATATATTTTTTAATATTATAGAACCTTTTTTTATTCATTTAAAAGTATTTCCTGGCGATTCAAAATTATACATCCTAACGATTCAAAAATACACACGTAATTGTTCAAGGTTTCACTTCTATCGGCACTGTCAGAGTGCCACTATTTTTTTTTTTTTCGTGTTCGCCCGTTCTACTCCCCCCCCCCCCCTTCCTCACCAATGTTAACTTACAGGTTCGTTCAAATTATGACTGCGATTTAAAAAAAAGTCTAATCCTCGTTCTATTTTGTTATAAATCCATATTTTGAAACCTCAACAAAAGATACATTTGGGCCGGGGTCGCCCTTCTGTCCGTTTGGGATTCACCTTACCCCCCTGGGTGGGGGGCATATTTTTTGTTTCTTCCACATCATCTCATGTAACATATCGTTATAAAGCTTTTATCTCCTCGTTTTTTTCTGTTACTACCCCTCTCTCCACCTAGTTACATGCTCTTGGCACTTTTTATAGTTTCAAAGAGTGCATGTTCCCCGCGGTCCACCCCATGAATTCAACACTAAGTTAAACACTATATTTTTGTTTAGAAGCTCAGTTATTTGGGTTATTAGTTAATTATTTTTTTTTTCAAGTTCGTCCGTTCTAATCCCTCGCCCCCCTCCCCTTCCTCGCTAATCTTTACTAAATGGGCCGTTCAAAGTATGCATGCAATTTTTAAAATGTCCAATTCTCGTTCTGTTTTATTGTAAATCCTCATTTTGAAACTTCGACAAAAGATACATTTGGGCTATGGTCGTCTTTCCGTCAAGAATGGGGGTTACCTGACCCCTTGGGAATGGGGCATATTTTATGTTCTTCCAAACTATCTCGTGTAACATTTGGTTGGCATTAGAAAAAAAAAAAAAGTTTTTTTTTTTTTTTTGTCTATACTCCTTGTTCCCCATCCTAGCTACACGCTCTTGGCACTCTTTATACTCGGTTTAATGCCAAGTTACTCAGTGTTGTTATTAGTTGAGTTATGTCTCTTAAATTTGTCAAAGTTTTTGCGTAACTGAAAACCATAAGTGACAATCATTTTAAATTTTAAAATTCTTATTATCCGACTCTAAAATCTGCAATAGCTTAATTCTATGCCTCCCTAAATGGGGATGGGGGGGAGGCGGTAATTACGGTCCTGCTGATTGTCTAAGTTTTGGAATTAGTAATTTGGATCTTCTCTGTGTGAACCTAAATATCGAAATATCGATTCTAGTATCGATTCTAGAACTGAGAAATCGATTCTTATTATGATCGATGTTGCTTTATACGATATCGATTTTAATCGATTCTCAAAATTTCCAGAATCGCCCATCACTAATGTACAATTAGTATGCATAGCCTGTGAGCTCAGTGCCATCAGTTTAATGGACAATATTCTTTTTATTAATACATTGAAGAGTTGTTTTATTGCTTATTAGCTCTAAAAATTAAAAGTGAAATGCATTAAAATAAAAACTTTGTAAGGTGTTATTAGACGAGTGGAAATAGTTAAAAAAGCATGTTCTTTATGAAATAAATAAGCAGAGTCAACTTACTGATTTGGTTTAGCTAGATATGTACGACACTTCAATTTTTTTTCTATTATTTTTTAAAATATGTTGTGATTTTCTTTTGTTTTTCAACTTTGTATAGTTTCAATGCTGCTTTATCACGCTATTTTTAAAAAAAACCCAACTATTTATCAGTTGCTGTGGGAGTAACTTGTAATTTTTGTTTGTACTTCATAGTGCTTTAAATACTGTATCAACACAGTTTTATTACAACAATATACTAAATTACGATCAGAGCTGTTCATCAAGCAAGTTTTCAGCATATTCTTCCAGGTTGTTCGAAAACGCCTATCGAACCCCAATTAACTGAAAATGCTTCGGTCCCATGCTTTTCGGATAACCAGGGTTTTACTGTATAGTGTATATACCATGTTTCTGTCTAAATTTTCTGTACAAGGGGGGGGGGGGGAATCTAAATAATTTTAAAAAGAATGATTTGATATAAAAAAAAAAAATTTATAGTCAACTTTTTGTAAAAAAAATAACAATAAATAAAAAAAAGTGATCAAGGCAGTAAGCCACAAACATATCCAATCGTTATAAAATCTTTTTGTTTTAATAGCATGCTTCATCATCTTAATTTAAAATTTGAAAAAACTTTATATAAAATATAAATGTGAATTCGTGTGGTTTTTCAAAATTGTACATTGATCAATGTTAGATACCTAGTACACATTACATACATATCACTTTAAACTTGATTATTAAAAACATTTATCAAAAGAAAAAAATTAAGATTCCTTTACAAAATAATAAAAAAATTATAGTTATAAATTATATAAAAAAACTATCTTTGAATACTCTTTTATTTGACTTCATATTTTGATTTTAATTCTTCAAGATAATTTCCACAATCAAGAAAAATTTCTTTTACAGCTTGAGTAAAATCTTAAAGATCATTATGTTATATTATTAAATGGGTTTAAATAAGCTGCATTTTTTTTAAAAATTAAATATTTCATTCTAAATATTGAATAATCTATTGTATCTTTTTTGATCATTTCATATGTTTGAAGCTTATTCTTTAAAGCAATAAGTATGTTTACCAATGCATACTAATTTTAATCTTATACATAAAAAATGAAGTAAACCCACTATATTGCTTATTGTTGAAATAAAGTATTAAAAGTAAAAATTATTTATATCCAATAATCTGAAACATGTAAATAGAGAAAATGCCATCAGATTTCTTCTAAACAGGGCTGGCAAGTTTCTGCCGGGGTGGTTAAAACCAGTGGTTATAACCGGTTAAAACCGGCATGGCAGAAACTAGTTTCTGCCAGAAGGTGGCAAAAACTGGCAGAAACCGAGATATAATACTAATAATAACTTTAATCTGCAATGATTCATAATTCACACATGCATTTAATGTATAAAGAATTTAGTTAAAATATAAAATAAAGATTATGAATGTTATTCCAAGTAGCAAAAAGTTTCAAAAAGATCATATAAATACACTTATTTTTATATAATACTTTTCTGTCACTTGAAAAACCAATTTTCATAATGGTAATCTGATGCTGTGTACAAGTTTAACTATTGTTTTTATGGTTGAATTTCTATTTAAAAGTTTAAAAAAAAATTACAAAAAATTCTGTGATATTTTACCATCACTTTTCAGAGTATTTCAAAATAAATAATATACTGCAATAACTGAAAAATTATCTATTACTAGAGCTGTTGCAAACCGTACGTATTCGTTACTAAGAAACGGGTATTTCCTAAGATACGAAATACCGAATCGTTATTTAAAAAAACCGCTCGTTAGCCGTTACCGAAGTCCATATGTAATTGAACAAAGTGGAACTAACTTCAAACGCTGCTTACGGTTGTATAATTCACGCTTTCTCGCGAAACTGCCTCAACAAGTATATTAAGGCACATATTAAAAAGAAAAATATTAATTGTTTATTTGAATAGAAATGTTCACTACTTAAGAGTGAAACCAGTGAAACATGCGATAACAAAACCTGTCGATAACGGAAAGTAGCATTAAGCGAGTTCTCAAAAACGTTTTACCCCGCTTAACATCGCAAAAATTTTCTAATATATTCATAGACTCCATCTAATGCTTGAAATCATAATAAGGCACTGAGACAATAGAAGTGATATCACATCGAATAGCATTATGTATTGAAGATCAAGTAATAATCTAATACATTTATATGGTGACCAGGGGCGTGCGAAGAGAAAATTGTGCTTGTGGCAAACTTAGAATTTGGCGCCCCTCCTAAATTTTTCTTGTAATAGGCCAAAAAATTATGTTAGTATTATAAATTTTGTGCCCCCTAAATCTCCGGACCCGGGGCGGCCGCCCCCTTCGCCCCCCCCCCCTTTCGCAAGGCGCTGATCACCTTCAAAGACACCTTCAAACATAAATCTTTCCATAAATGCTTCATCATTCCTTAATTACAGCTATAACGAATATTTTATTGTGCTAAAAGCTTCCATTCTTTTTACAGTGAAATAATAAGGAAATTTTAATAGATTAAATGCATAATTAACACAAAATTAGTTTAATTAAACTCTTTAATGATAAACACGCGTTGTTTTTCTGTTGCTTAGATCGATTGCTCTTTTTTAAATCGAAATTGTAATACATAATATGTAATCTAAAAAAAAAAGCGCAATTATGTTGTTTAAGTTTTAAAAATGCATATAAAACTTCATATCTGTAAGGTAAATAGTACAATCCCTAAACGATCTCAAAACAATCGTTCTTCTAAAAGCATTTTTTTCTGCTTCAAAAATTCCCTCCAAATTCATACTTACATATTCGGAAAAATAACGGATGCTGAAATAACAAAAACATACTTCTATCTTTCTACCCAAACAACTAAATGAAATACCCGTATATGATACTAATATGAGAACAGAGCTGTTTCAAACCGCACATATTCTTTAACGTAAAACGGGTATTCTCTAAAAAACGAAATACCGAATCGTTTCTTTGAAATATCACTCGCTTGTAGTTACTGTCAATACGCCACCGAAAAAAACGAAACTAACTTTAACGATGTTTTACGTACATTTGTGCAATTCGTGATTCATGAATGAAGCGAGACAATCGACGCAGTAACAGATGCGAATTTGTGTTCGGGATCTGGCATTAGGCGCCGAATTTAGTTATTTTGATATCAGTCTAAGCGTATAATTCTCTTTGAATGTAACAGTTATTCTCAAATGATTTTATTTTCGTAGGAGCTTATTGATTTATTTATTATGGAAAGAAAAATAAGTAAATTGTGAACATATTTTTCCGCAGTATCAAGTGATAAAGCAAAACGTGATTTATGCCAAATGAAGTTTTCAATTAAAGGAAGTTCAACGACGAATTAAAATAATAATAATAAAAAAAAACATTTATTGGTAAAGCATCGTCTATTATATGATAGTTTGTTTCCATAAAAACCGTTGTTACTGTCATTATTGAGCCAGCAGCTTAGAATGATGATGAAAATGTTGCAAAGAGCAATTATATTTTCTGAACATTTTCAAGAAATTAAGTTTTAAAAATTACAGGTTTGCTTTAAGTATATTATTTTCCTATAAAAGTATCTTTGCATACGTATTTATATTTTATATTTGAAAACATTTCCATGATAAGGACAAATTTTGCTTTTAAAAATGTTTTTATGATAAAGTTTATTTTTCTTTTCTCTTTTTTAGTTGATTTTAAAAATGTATTTGCTGTTTGTTTTTAAATTTCATATCTGAAGAAAAAAAAAGTTTTTTAAAATATAAATAAAATTTTTCAGAGATAATAATGGATTGAAGTACAAATGTAGATGCGTGTTTGATAGGATGATCACATAACAAATAAAACATTGTTTTTAAATTATTCCAGAAATTAAAATTTCATTACGCATATTTTGTTAGTGTAAAATTAGTGAGAGAATTTGCTTGTAAAATCATTTTGTTTGTGTAATTACACCTCATAATTTTATTGTATAAATTTTGTAAGCTTTTACTCTTGCTAAATTGCTTTCTCTGATTATTCTTTATTTTCGCAAGTAATAAATTCTACAAGTTAGACATGTTCTACTCAATTATGTATTGTTTTGAATTTTGTTTGGCAAAAAAAATTAGAAACTTGATTAAATTTGTATTTTATGGACACATAGATGGCAGCACATAACAATATGTGAAGAGTAAAAAATGCTCATTCTTCCAAATACTCATGTTCCATATGTAACTAGATTTGTAGCAGTTATGTAGTTCACACGATGATTTTTAATAGCCGGCTTTTGAGCAGTAACGAGTAACGATAATTTTTAAACGGGTAGTCAGTTTTAAAATAACGCCATCATACAGGTATTTATTTAGTCGTTAGTTTTACAGCACTATCTATTACTATATACAAAGAGAAATGGTTCTTGTGAAAATAAATAAGTAAATAATTGTAGTACAAAAATAACAGGAAAAAAAATAATGAAATATCTTATACAATTATTTTACAATATTGAAAGAACAAATTTATTTTTGCGGAAAAGTAAATACTAAGAGCATTTTATAATATAGGATTAATTTTGCTAACCTTTCTTAACCTAGATTGCTTTTTGATTTGTTCTGAATGAAAGAAAAGTTGAAAAATATTCTTTCAAGACCAGCATTACTTGCTTTGCTGGTAATGTCATTATTGAGGATGTAAAATTTGAAAATTTCTCTTTTTTACCAGTATTTGTTTTTAAAGGTGACCACCTACAGAAGCCAAGACATTTTCTAGGACTTTCTTGGGGAAATATGTTATTGGGAAAGGCATCGATTTTGCTAGAAAGGGTTTTTTTATGGCACAAAATTTATATTAATATCAAAAAACAATTTTCTTGCCCACTCTTTATGATCAAATATCAGTTTGATTCCATATAGTTAGGATGAAGTAAATAAGCTAGCATAATATCTAGCACTGTATTAAATGAGATTTGAATCTTGTATTTGTGAGTTTCCATATTTCCTTCATTAAATAATGTTAAGCAAATTTTATGATAACAGTTGCAATAGAACAGTCATGTTTTTTACTTTTATCTAAAGCAACTGCAATAGACTTTAACATTTGTAACAAGTATTTAACTTCTTTATAATAAATCATGTTATTTATTTACAATTTTAACAACTGCTATGTCTTTAATATCATTTTCATGATTGTTAGTTGTCTGCAAATAATATGGCCGATTCTTCATGAAAGATTTTAAACTATCAAATTTTCATACAATTTCTTTTATTTTTTAATTGAAATTATTCACAATATTTTATTTGTTATTTATCCTGAATAAAATGTATATAAGCAATTTAATACACTACTAAAAAAGTCTCAGAATATGTCATGAAATGAGTTGATGCCAGTTTCTGCAGGTTAAAAACGGTAATAACCACTTTCTGCCAGTGGCATGGTAGAAACCACTTTCTGCCGGCAAAAAGACAGCCCTGCTTCTAAACAGTTGTTTTAAAGTGTAAACCATGCCAACTCTGCTTTTTATCTTAGCTTCAAAATTCTTTGTTTACATCTGAGAAGTTATGAACTACAGAGATTGTTATTGTTATTATTCAAAAGAAAAATCTAAAGAAAACATACCAATTTGAGAATCTAATTTCTTGAATATTTCTTATTTAGAATTTGCTTTGCCTTGATTGCTCGATATTGTTTGCAGTATCTTTATAATCTCCCTTTATCCATGTTGGGACTCTTTGGATCCTAGAATTTGTGCATAAATAAATTAAAAGGGAAAAAAGAAGCAAATCAATTATATTTCAAAATAAAATTTAATAATTTACATAAGTACTGGAAGCAAATTTAATTTCTCAATATTATTTAAATTTTTTCTCTTTTCTCTCTCAATATTATTTAAATTTTTTCTCCCCTTTTAAATTGCTTAAAAGGCATAATAGCCAACAGAGTGAAAAAGAGTCAAAGCTGGGATTCAAACCCAGGCCTTCAGTTTAGGGCATCAACATTCTACCAACTAAACTACTTGGAACGATACCCAGTTTGCCACTTCTCACTATCATATGTTGGCAAGGGTATAACCGCATCACAAGAAGGAATATTTTCCTAGGAGCCATCAGCTCTTGGGAAAACAAAAAATTAAGGAGAATCCAGCATTGATAAAATTTAATAATCTATATAATTACTGAAAATGTTTTTCTGTAGAAGTTTCACATGCCTTGCATTCAACATTATTTCAAATTTTAATTGCTTAAAAAGCTTGTAATAGCCAACAGAGTGAAAAAGTATCCAAGCCGGAATACAGTGATATAATGGTGATAATGATAGCGAAAAATGGCAGCAGGGTATTATTCTGTTTAGTTGATAGAACATCAGTGCATTAAACTGATGGCCTTGGTTCAAGTCCCAGCTTGGACAATCTTTTACTCTGTTGGCTGTTACACCTTTTAAACAATTAAAATTTGAAATTATAAAATTTAATATTAAAGGACAACATGTAGCATTACATATCTCTTATTACCTTTATTTAGACCTAAGAAATACAAAGAAAGTAATAACAAATTTAATAATCCATAATAATAATAGCAATAGAATGGTAATCACTATGAAAATTATAGAAAAAATCTGCTATCAAAACTAATCTTTACCATAGATCAACAGTTCCCAAACTATGAGTCACAGCAGCTATTTTAGTAGGTCACGAAAACAATCTAGGTTTGTCACAAAAATATATCTTTCATTCCAACTGTTAAAAAAATTGGCACTTCTAGATTATCCCGTCGACCAAAAAATTATCGCCAAACTATAAGATTAAATGGCAATAATGGATGATCATGAATGTCACATTCAATGACATTAAATGCGATTCACGTGTTTAAAACGCCATTAAGTGATTTTAATTTCGACTTTTTAATATTTTTTATTAATATTCTACTAATTATTTGTTTTTTTGTTATTTAAAATAAAAATTATGTCAACATGTATAATTTGGCTATTTGTATAATTTGGCGAAATTGGTCGACAGGATAACCTAGAAGTATCAAGAAATTTAACAATTTCAGCAGCAAATAATATTTTAAGATAACCTAGAAGTATCAAGAAATTTAACAATTTCAGCAGCAAATAATATTTTAATAGAAATTCCTTAATTTCTATATTAAGAAATAAGAGCAAAATATCCAGAAACATCTAAATGAGCTTTGAATTCTTTAATGTAGTTCAACAGAACATACTTGTGTGAACATGCTTTTTTTTTTTTTTACTTGGCTGTTTTTGAAAAAAAAAGTGTAGAAAAAACTGTGTGTTGAAAGTGATTAAGATTGAAATTAACAAGTTTTAAGCCTAATGTAGATGGTTTAATCGGTAAATGCCAGTACCAGAAAATGCACAGATTATAAATTTATGTTTAGATAGAAATTAAATGTATTTTTAATTATCTTTCTAGTTTGTGTATTGTGTTAATTATTATTACACTTACACACATTGGAGTTATGAATTGTTGTTTTTGTTGATAGTGCATCATCCTTCATACGAAAATTTGCCTTTTTCATACTGTAGGATAGCCGATAGCTTATAGAGGTCATACAATAATTGCCATACTGACATTGACATACACTCTTATATTCGGTGGGTCGTAAAATTTTTTTTTACTTAAAAGTGGGTCCCGTGCCAATAAAGTTTGGGAACCGCTGCCATAGACTGTAAATGCAATTCTAAAAATCTGTAGGGAGCTAGTGAAATAAACACATAAAATTAATAGTGTTTGTATAAAGGAAAAGAAGAAAAAAAAAAAAAAAACTTCATTTGCATGTAACTAAAATATAATATAAATCTTAAACAATGTA
Source organism: Maratus speculifer (assembly GCA_964019185.1). Lineage (NCBI taxonomy): Eukaryota > Metazoa > Arthropoda > Arachnida > Araneae > Salticidae > Maratus > Maratus speculifer. The sequence continues at coordinate 117,764,699 of OZ025294.1, read as the reverse complement.
CAGTCCGATGATAAAGTTTTGCAAGATATTAACATATATATATGCATAAGCTAAGCAATTATATTAGCAGAGATGATTTCATTTTTTATTTTGTCAAGCAAAAGTACACATACAAAAAAAAAAAAAAAAAAAAAAAAAAAATATATATATATATATATATATATATATATATATATATACAGGACTTGAAATTCAATTTTCCAGAGGAGGGGAGTTAAGCTGTTTGGGAGGGAGAAAAAAATCTTTAAAACCTACTGTTATTTTATGTGCTATTTAAAGAATTACCGTATATACTCGCGTATAAGTCGAGAAATTTTAGACAAAAAAAGAACCTCAAAGTGGAGGGGTCGACTTATACGCGAGACCTAAAAAAAATCTATAAAAAAAATATCTGAAAATAGTTTGCTAGCACCTAAAAAAAGGAGATGGGCAAAATCACCCAATATAAGGAATGATACATTCGAAGTTGTTCCGAAAAACGGAACGAATCCGAGAAAAAATGGAACGATAAAAGGAACGAGTCCAAGAAAAAAACCGAGAAAATGGAATGAGTCCAAGAAAAAATGGAATGAATCCGATTTTTCTTCGTCATTCCCCGATTTTGATTTATGACATAAAGCATAATTTTTCGGACGACACATTTCGGAACGAAACTGATGGATCGTCCTTTTCAGAGTTATTTCATTTAGGAACGAGTCCGAGGATTCGTTCTTTTCGGAATGATTCAGAGGAGTCCGTCTTTTATGGAAGGTTTCCGAGGAATCGATTCTTTTCAGAGTCGTTTCATTTCGGAACGAGTCTGAGGAATTGGTCCTTTTCGGTGTCATTTCATTTTGGAACGAGTACGAGGAATCAGTCCTTTTCGGAGTCGTTTCATTTAGGAATGAATCCGAGTCCATATCCTTTTCGGGGGAAAGTCAAATGTTTCCCCCTTTTGGAGGTGGGGTCGACTTATACGCGGGTTTTCAATTTTTTCTTATTTTTAACAACATAAGTTAGGGGGTAGACTTATACGCGAGTATATATGGTACATGAATACAGACATGACAAAATACCACTGAAGCAATTTTTATCAACAACTCAGAATAATTATGCAAAATGTGTTTTTTATTTCTAAAAAAAGTGTAAGTCAAGATTTTATATAGTCTATTTAGTTTTCAAAGGGACAAATTCCCTCCTAGTGCTAATTACTTTTTTTCAGGTCTAGTAAACTCTGTTTTTGGTTCAGGCTGATTTTAGGTTGAATGTAACTTGCTGCAACTTGGGTTCGGTTAATCTAATTTTTCAAAAGCTAGTTCAGCATATAAAGGCCTAGGACTGCTGAGTCACTCTTAAAAAAGAGAGAAAAGAGACTAAATCGCAAGAAAAAGAGACTAAAATATAAAAAAAGAGACTAAAAAGAGACAAAAAAAAAACAGTTTTTTCTCTGCACTTAAATGTTTTAGATACACAGATAAGCACTATAAGATTTAACACCATCCGCAGAATGCATTGAAAATACATTCTGCGGATGGTGTTAAAGGCTCTACTGTGATTGAGGCTCTACTGTATTTTGAAATTAAAGTAATCTTTAATTTCAAAATACAGTAGAGCCTCAATCCATTCTTTTTAAAGAGGTGCGGAAGAAAAAAAGATAAATGTGGGAAAATGATGAATGTAGATTAACTTCAAAAGACAAAAAAAAAAAAAAAAAAAAAACTTTGTTTATGCAATACTAATGCATGCAATGTATACCTATAATATACTAACTTGTTGCTTACTAAACTGTAAAGGAAATAAATCAAAGTTATAGAAAATTTATGTTTATTTTTAAAAAATCAATAGGTTGATTTTTCCTTCATTTTTTTAAAATCAAAAATAAATTTTAAAGATATACAACATTTTTCTGTAATTTCATTATGCATACATAAAAGTTCATACAGTTTCAAATGCTGTAACTGCATCAGACAGACAGGGACAGCCTTGCAAGTTTTTGTGTCCAGGGCACTTTAAAATTTTCATGCCCCTTTTGGTTGATTGATTTATTGATTCTAGTCAAAAAATTCAGTTTTCCAAAAATTGAAATGATATCAGTTACAAAGCACAACTTATTCCCATTAAAAGTCAATTTTTTGATGCTCAGGGAACAAAAAAGCTTGCACATGTGCACAAACACATTTACACACAGAAACGATGGAAGGAATACTTTTCTAAATTTATTTCTATTTTTGGATAATTTTGTTTAAATCCAAATCAACCAAACCGCTCGGCCCAATTAAACTTGAAAAAAAAAAATATATTTTTTAAAATAGGTTTCAAATGCAATAACCAATTCGAGAAAATGTTGCAGTTAATCCTTTGAAAAAAAAGTACTACTAGGTTATCCCGTCGACCATTTTTGCCAAATTATAAAATTCGTCAAACTAATAGCCAAGTTATATTTCTTGACATAATTTTTATTTTTAATTATGTAAGAACAAATAAATTGGTAACACATTAATAAAAATACATTTAAAAAGTGAATTTAAAACCACTTTATCACGTTTTCAACACATGTATCGTGTTTAATGTGTCATTCACAATCATCCATTATTGGCATTTAATCTTATAATTTGGCGATAGATTTTTGGTCGACGGGATAACCTAGAAGTACCAAAAAAATTTTCAAAAAGGGTCATTTTCCCAAAAAATGTTCTTTTCTATATGAAAAAGTTATTTTCTATGCGAAAAAGTTATTTTCTTTTGTTTTATTTCAATGAAGAATTAAAACAGTGTATACTTTATTTTTGACAGAGGTGCTCATTTTGCCAAACAACTCCCCTGTAACATCCTACACTTTCTAGACATGACATCAGTTACTTAAGATTATAAAAAATAAAATAAAAAAACATAAAAAATTAAAAGGGCGATGGGAAGAAATCATTCTAAATTATGATTTCTATGGACTTATAGCATAGAAACTTAAAACTTGACAAGGCTGTTTATTTTATAAAACAAATATACGAACAGAAGTTAGAAAAAAAAAATATATATATATATATATATGTGCGATAAAGGTGCAGGAACAAATAAAGTTCTAAAATTATAAATTTCTGAAGATGATAGAAACAGCAAATTTGCTTTCATAATTACTTATAACATATCAATGTTTTCTAAGGAAGATCTACTTAATTGTTTTTCATTTGACTTCTATAGAAATTTGAAATGGGCGTTGCTTCTAAAATGCAAATGCATACAGTGAGGGTTTTTTTTTTTTTTTTTATGAAAGTTTAAAAAAGTGAAATGAGCAGAAATTGTTTTGTAAACATTCTAAATTTGCTGCTTTGTCGAATTGTTAGGGAAAGAAACTGAAATTTCAACATAGATTTTACTTTTTAATGATATATTCCTGCACAGAATAGAAATTTAAAAAGGTATAAAAGCAAAAACCATTCTTGAATTAAATTTTATTTTTATGCTACAGGGTTAGGAACTGATGGAAATTACACCCCACAAAATATATATATATATATATATTTAGAAATTTTAAAGTATGCAGGAACAAAGTTCGTTCAAAAATTTTTATTTCCCTAATATAGTTGTAACAAAAGCTTGGAATTTTGAATGGCGGTTAATTTTAAGATGTAAATGATTGCTAAGAACAGTTTTCGCAAAATTCGAAACTTCAAATGAAAAATCAAGAATACTATTCATTACGAATCAGTTTTTTATTCTTCTCACTGACTTAAATTTTGCTTTAGCACAATATAAACATACAGTTTTATCAAACTGTGATTTAATTAGCCATTTTTAAATTAACAGTAACAATATGTAATTTCATATTATAAAAATAGGCACACAAATAACACTTGATATTTTAAAAATTAATACGCAGACAAAACCGCGGATTCTGCTGGTATTAAATTAATTCATTAATAACAGAAAATATAGACAACAATTTTCTTTAAAAAAGTACATAATATTAAAAGAAATGAAAAGCTAAAGCAAAGCAATAAATTAAATTGTATATTACGAAAAATAGCAAATAGCATGTACAGGTTCGACAAAAAAATAAAAATAAATAATAAAACATATAAATACGGGAAACGCAAAGCAATCAAATAAATATGTTATTATTTATTCTTACTTGAAATAATGAGCTCTAGGAATGATTAATTTATTAAATAAATAAACAAAATCATAGTGACCCAACGACATGCATTTCCGTAGAACAAGAACGAATGTTGTATGTATAACGCCAACGATACACAACTTTGATTTTTTGCTAGCCAAGACGAAAATATCGCCAAGGTAGTGACCTACGTCATCGTGACGTAGTGATGATGTAGGTCACTACCCTCTGGTCCTGCGTTTCGCGCTATTCTGTAAATCCCAAATATGGCAGGGTAATTGCTATGTAAACAAAAAAGCAGTTAAGAGTTGCAGTTACAAATTTCAGAACTTATGCGCATGCCCAGATGCCATTTTGGCCAAGTTAAGTCACTTAAAATATTTAGCAAGTGCGAACAGGTGAAGCCTAATTCCGGGTATCCCGCTTCAAAAAATTTAAGTGACTTAAAGTTAAGTGACTTAACTATCCCAGTGCGAACAGGGTATAGCTACAAATAATACTATAGTATTTGTATTTACCAATTTTGAACCATAAAGATTATGAATAATTTTAAAATTTCTTTATTCGATAATACTTACTCCATGCAAAATCTTCTGAGCGCGCGCGCGCAGCGCAGGTGTCCCTTGAACAGGCCCAGGGACAGTTGGTCAGAAACTTCTGTATTTGCGTTTGGCATCAGCTTCTAAAATTAGTATAGCAGAAGGCGCGAGAGAGATATTTTTTTGTATATTTGAATTGTAAGTACTTTTTGTTTCATTTTATTAAGCAATTTTATTAATTACGATATTGCTGCTTAGATAATAATAAAAGAATTAATTTTATTTCATGTAGTATGAATGTGCTTGAGGTTTTCTAATTGTCACATCTTTTGTTGTCAAAGTTGTCAACTGGCTAATTGAAATGCTTTATTCTCCCGATTTTAGCTCAAAACAGCATGAGTTCCGATAGCAGTGATAGTGAAAGTGATGCAGATATTCCTGAAGTGTCAGTTTGCAAGCGTTTATGTGAGGAATTTGCTGAAATAACTAATACAGACACTGCATGTGCGCAGTTTTATTTGCAAGATAGGAAGTGGAATTTAGATGTAAGTATAGTACTTTTTTTTGATTATTTAATTAAATATTGTGCATCTGATGTATAGGTCTTAACATATAGAGACAGTTTGCGGTAAATCCCGTGCGTTGTGGAAAGACATCTGCTCCGAAAATCATTTTGAACCAAATAAAAAAAAAAAGTTTAATGAAATGTGTCTTCTTTTTTTTTTAATTGTTTATTTAGTTGCAGTTATTAACTAAAATTAATGATTCAAAATATGTTTCTTTAATCAGATCGATTCCATGTGTAGGAATATATTGGTGTATAGGAATATATTGGTGTGTAGGAAACTATGATCAAATGCAAAGCTAATACAAAACAAGAGTGCATGGTTGTGGAGTTCAGCGCCAAAACAATCCTTTTTAGCTCCCGGGGCAAACATGGATTTTGACGCCCCCCCCACCTCCACATATATGCATTCTTTATAACAAACACCCCAAAGAAAATCTTAATTTGGTGCCCTTTTCACTTTCTGTTCTATTGGTGACCGGGGCACATGCCCCCTCTGCCCCCCCTCTAGTTTCGACTCTGGTGCAGTTATTCTGTCTTAAGAAGATATTTGTATTTTCAAATATCTTTGCTTATATATTTTCATTTGATATATGCTTTGTCAGGGCGGGATTCGCACCAAAAATTTTGAAATCCCGCCCAAAAGAATAACGTGGACGGGAGGCTCCCGCCGAAACAATTTTGCATTTTTAAATTCTAATCAACCTCCCCGACCGTTTTGCAAATTTTATGATATTTTCGTGCGAGTAATCGACACATTTTGCGAGTATTTTTACAGTGAAAAATCATTGAAAATCATGATTTTTTCTGCGACTGATTGTCAAATTTTGCAATTTTTTTCGTGCAGTCGATTGACGAGTTTCATTCTATTTTCAGCTGCTAAATAGAGGTGATTCTGTTCAGAATTTCCCCTTTCCCCCCTCACCCTCAAAAAAAAAAAAAAAAAAAAAAAAAAAAAACCCAATTCCAAAAATTATGAAGCAGTTATGCTGCGGATGCGCTATTGCACGTAAATTACGCAAAAGATCGGCGATGACACACAAAAGAAACAGCTATTACACGTTTCACAAGACGCATAATTTCGTAAAAGTTTGCTAAAAAATGGAAAATATTGTTAAAAGATTGCGAAAAGACGACTATTTTCCCGCAAATTCCGTCAAAAGATTCTCCAAAGAATGCCTAATTTTGTGACAGAATTCTGTAAAACGGCAGTTTTCGTCATAAAGGTCGCAAAAAGAATGTCAAATTTCGTCCAAAAGTCGCGACAAACGGCAATTTTTGTAACAAAAATCGTGATAAAACATCAGATTTCATCTAAAGATCGCAAAAAAAGGCAAATTTCGACAAAAGATTCACTATAAACAGCAAATTTCCCCAAAATATCATGAAAAACAGCAATTTTCGTAAAAAAAATTGCAATAAAACATCAGATTTCAATAAAAGATCGCGACTAAAACGGCTAATTTCCTCAGAAAATTCATGAAAAAACATCAAATTTCATCCAAAAATCGCAAAAAACGACAAATTTCGACAAAAGATTCACTATAAACAACAAATTTCCCCAAAATAAAGTGAAAAACAGCAAAGATCGCAAAAAAAGGCAAATTTCCACATAAAATTCACTATTTTTCGAAAAATCACTGTTTTTTGAAAAAACTGCAAATTTCATCAAAAAATCCTGAAAAACAGCAGATCAGGGGTGATTCTCGTCCGAAAATTTAAGGCATCCTCTTCCGAAAATTTGAAATTGGGTTATCAGTTGCCAACTTGTGCGGTTTTGTGCGCGGAAAAAACAATTACGTAGAAATGCAAATTTCGTGAAAGGATCGCCGAAATAGCATACATTTCGTCAATATTTCGTAGAAAAACGACGATTTCGTCAATGTTTTTGTGAACGAACTTTGTCAAATGATAGATAAAAAGCGCGAATTTCCTGTGCGGATCGCGGAAAAAACGGCAATTTCACCAAATATCGCAGATAAAACGCTGATTTCTTCTGAAGACCGCGGGAAAACCCCAATTTCGTCTAAAGATTGCGGATATAACGCCGATTTCGTTAAAAGATCGTGGGAAAAAATGCCGTTTTCGATAAAAACATCACTTTAAAATATTTTGTCAAAAGAATATTTGAAAAACTATGCAGGTTTCATCAAAAGATCACGGAAAAAACACCGATTTCGCCAAAAGATCGCGGGAATAAAACGCCGTTTTCGAGAAAAAATCGCATAAAAATGCAAATTTTGTCTAAAGATCATTGAAAAACCGATGATTTCACTTAAAAAAAACATGAGAAAACGCCGATTTCATCAAAAGATCGCGGAAAAACCGCCGATTTCAGCAAAAGATCGCAATAAATCGTCGATTTTGCTAAAATATTGCTGATTTCGTCCGAAGATAGCGGGAAAACGTCGCTTTTGTCTGCTGGAGAAAATGCCGATTTTGTCCCCCCCCTCCCCCTTCCCCCCAAAAAAAATTCATCCAGAATCACCCCTGCAGCAGATTTCGTGAAAAGATCTTAAAAATGACAGATTTCATCAAAAGATAGCGAAAAAATGCAACTTTCGTCAAAAGGAACCTCTCTTCCCTTCCTCCCCCCAAAAATATTACAGGGAATTCATTATTCTGTTCAACAAACTAATTTTCCTGCTTCAATATATTTTTTTTTCTTTGCTGCTCTAAAATCAGTTTCTGACAGCTCCAAATTTTTCTGAGTGAGTGCAATTCCTGAAAGCAGCCATTCATTAAACAAAAAGTATCCCTTTACCCAACAAAGTATTCATTTTTTAAGAAAGTCTCTTTCGATGAATTTGACTTGTGCTTTTTTTTTTTAAAGAAATGCAAACAATAGTGATACTTTTTATTTTCTACACTCAAATAAGTGTTATTATTTTATGATTAAATTTGTATCTTGCACATTTAATGTACAGAAAAATAATATTGGTTATAACAATTAATTATAAATATAAATTTATTAAATTTATTAGAAGTTTTATTAATTATTAAAACAATAATTAGACCTGTGACAAAAATAATTAGCACCGTGAGGGAATTTATCGCCAGTAAAAACTAAACAATATAAAAGTTTTTTTACACATTTTGCATAATTATTCTGAATTGTTGATAAAAATTGCTTCAGTGATATTTTTTAAATGTCTGTATTCTGGCAATTCTTTAAATAGCACATAAAATAATGGCGGGTTTTTAACATTTTTTCTCCCTCCCAAACAGCCAAACTCCCCTCCATTTATAAATGTTGGTAGGGAGACTCCCCTCCTTAGAAAAATTGAATTTCAAGCCCTGTTTGTGTTTAAGGGATTCTTCTATAATTGTATCAGTACTCAATTGAGATATTTTAGCGAGTATGATTTGGTGCAAAACTTTACCATCTCAGACCTGATGTTCCCTTTAGGAGGCACTAAATAACCCCTTTAAATTAATTTAAATGCTTTTAGAATGGCTAAAATTACTTCTAGACTTTTTATAAATAAATGTGTGCATATCATAAACATCAATATATAGAATAATATGTCTTTAAAGATGTATTTCATTTTTTAACTGTTATTTGAGGTCCTCATAATATTTGTCTCAGGACTGAGGAAGTTAATTGTTCTTGTAAACCATGCATTTAATTTGGTATAAATAATTATTGATATAGTATATAATAAAAAGAATTTAAAGAATTAAAAAATAACAGTAAATAAACATGAATTTAATAAAAAAGGAAACAATTATAAACTTAATAAGTAACAAAGCAGTAAATATCATTTTCACAATAAATTGTAAATAGTAATAGCCATGTTGAAATGCATGCAGTTGCAGAGTTTCCCCCAGAGGGTTTTAGGAGGGCGCTCCGCCCCTCCTGCCCTTTAGTTTAAAAAATATCGCCCCTCTTGCCCCTCATCCAAAAACTAGCGCCCCTCTTGTCATTCATTCAAAAAAAATAGCGCCCTTCTTGCCCCACATTTGAAAAAACGCAGATTTCCAGTGATGATCCGAAAGCACTGTAGCGCATAAATTACCCAAAATGTCGGCAACGGAATGCAAAAAATAGTCTCATACGCGTCCTGTGGGAGGGGTAATTTCGTCAGAAAATTGCTAAAAAACTGACAAATTTTGTTAAAAATCGCAAAATAACGACTAATTTCCAGAGAGATTCACAAAAAAATGGCTAATTTCTTCACAAAACGGCAGATTTTCTCAAAAGATCGTGGAAAAACGACAAATTTCTTCCACAAATCGCGATAAAACGGAAAATTTTGTCAAATGTGTCGCAAAAAATGGTAACTTTCGTCAAAACATTTGTGAAAAAAATGGCCAATTTTGTCCAAAAATCGCAATAAAATGGAAAATTCTGTGAAAAATTCTGTTTTTTCGCTATATTTTCACAAGATTTGTCGTTTTTACGTGATTTTTTAGCAAAATATGCCGTTTTTTGCGATCTTTTAACAACAACTGCTATTTTTGCGATCTTTTAATAAAATTTGATGGTTTTTTGCGATTTTTTAGCTAAATATGTCGTTATTTACGATCTTTTAACAAAGTCTGCTATTTTTTGCTATCTTTTAAAACAAAATTGGCCATTTTTTCGAGATCTTTTAACAATCTTTTACCTTTTTTTCAATTTTTGGATGAATTTTCTGTTTTTTCACAATTTTTTGGACCGCTAGATTCTAGATTCAACTCTATAAAAGTGCCCTTAAAAATGAAAAAGTGCCCTGAAAAATGTAAAAAGTGCCCTTTTCAGAACAGTAGTGCCCTGCCCTTTTTTAAACCTGGGGGAAACTCTGCAGTTGTATCATTTAATCAACACATTTTACTGAACTTTTCTCATTTCATTTTCCTAATTGTTGTTATAAACTTGTATTTTCAACAAATGCGTTCTTAGTTGTTATAAACTTATTAAACGGATCTTTCCTTGACCCAGTTGTGCAATGCCGAATTGGCGAAGGAAAAAAGCACATACAAATGTGGTGTGTATATGACATCTGTGCCGTATCTTTTTACACTTTTCATCAAAGCAATTAGAAAGCAGAAAATAAAGTATCACAGTTTTACTGAAAATCTTAATGAACATGCTAAGAGCTGACATTACTTACCTTTTTTTACAAGAAAATAAAGAAGATATAAATTATCTTCTTTATTTTCTTGTAAAAATTGAATGTTTTTGTTTGAATAGTAATATTAAACTCTGAAGTTCATAATACCAATGGTCATTTACAAAATTTTATTTATTATTAATATTTTAGGAGGGGTGGTCCATTACTGGATTGCTTATTTCGTGATTTTCCAGTAATCGACAGCCCAAGCGACCATACTAAAAGTGTGATTTAACTAGAAATAAAATATTTTGATTTAACTGAAAAGCTAAATAATCAAATTTAATACCTATGTTTTATCTACTAGAATTTAATAAAGACAATTTCTTTATAAATAGTTGTTTTTAAGAAGACATCCAAAATTGGTACAAAAAACAAGCAGAACATTTGACAATATCTAAATGTGCCATTACAAATAAGTTGTTTTAAGTTGGTTCAGAAATGTAGAATCATATTTGGAAGAAGATATTACTAATATCTTCTTCCAAATTCTAAAGCATACAGAGAGAATTTTCAGTGCAGTTAAAAATGGTTTTCTTTTTTGCTCTTGAAACAGGGAAAATTTTGGGACCAAAATCAGTGTATTATGTATTACCGAATAATGAAAAAGAACAAATCACTGTTATGGGATGTTTTTCAGCAAATAGTGAGATTGTTCCATTGGTAATAATCTATCCATATAAGCATCTCTCAAGGGAAATTGTGGAATCAATCTGTGCCAAATTGATGGCCTATATAATTATCCGAAAATGGTTGGATAGTGCAAGAACATTTATCATTTTAAATGCATTCTAAAATTCTGTATTGAATAGTTTGGACTATCGGAAAGTGATGATAAAATCGAAGATTTGTTATTTATATTTCATATTTGCGCAGCACATCATTTAGTGATATGAATGAAGATTGGAGACTTTTTTTTATTGCCTTATTTTATCTAAACTTGATTTCAGTAAAACATTGTCTTTATCTCATAAATCTTTCAAATTTAAATATTTTATCTCTTTACTATATAAATCCTTTAATGTAATAAACTTTTAATAATATCATATTAATGAATTAATATTTTGTTTTACATCCACACTATAAATCCTTGATTATAATAAATTCATAACTTAAATTTAAATTTTTTTTTTAATAAATCCTTTAATGTAATGAACTTCTGACTTAAATTTTAATATTTTGTTTTATTAGCATGCTTTCGTTAAGTTCTGGAGTAAAATACAATTGAAAAAACAATTATCTGTTATTTTTTGTTGGGTGGTCTATTATTGGAATGTAAGGTGTTCATTACTGCACAGGGCTGGCAAGTTTCTGCCAGTAAGTGGTAAGTGGTAGTAAGTATTTTAAATGCTTTTTTCCAGTATATTTTCATGTCTTCAAACAGAAACCAAGAAAAATATTATTTTAAAAATAAATTCACTAACTCACTATCGTAAATCAAAAGTGACGGAACTTTCAACAATCAAGACTCATGCCAAATTAATGTATTATAAGAAAAAATTTTGGAGTTAGATGAATTGTCATTAAATCGGCATGATTAAGAAAGCATTGGGGTCATTCCATGCCAAATCAACCAGTGACTCAACCTGACCCTTTTTCTTTTCGATGAAACACTCAGGAATTGTTCTGGCTGATGATATAAATTTGAGCATATTTTTGTTTTTTAGGTACTTCTAGGTTATCCTGTTGACCAAAAAATTATCGCCATACTATAAGATTAAATGCCAATAATGGATGATCATGAATGTGACATTCTTTGACATTAAATGCGATTCACGTGTTTAAAATGTCATTAAGCGATTTTTATTTCAACTTTTTATTAATATTCTACAATTATTTGTTTTTTCATTATCTAAAATAAAAATTATATCAACATGTATAATTTGGCGATTTGTATAATTGGCGAAATTGGTCAACAGGATAACCTAGAAGTGCCGTTTTTTATTTATAGTTTTAAATTTTCATACAATTAATTATTTAATCTTTGAAAAATTATCCTTTTTTGGCTTGCTTACATGTTTCTAATTTCTTAAGTTCTATCAAATATAGAAAGTTTTATGGCCTCTCATTTTAAAGAGGAGTATATCAAGTTTAATTTGATATGCAAGTTGACTATGCATAGTTAAAAAAAAAAAAAAAAAAAAAAAAAAAAAAAATTAGTTATTTTTAAGAATTTTGAAAAAATTGTATGATTGTTGTAATATTATAAGCTGTGGTAGGGGGATCTCTATGGGATCAAGAGTTATGAAATAAAAGCTAAAAATTACTATTAAAATAAGTTTAATTCTATCTATTTTGTTATTTAATTATAATTTGTATGGTGATTTTTAGCTTTTATTTCATAACTCCTGATCCCATTGAGATCCCACTCTAAAAATTTCAGAATTTTAAACTTAAAACAAACATATTTTTTTTTTTTTTCAAAATTTATAAAAATGACTATCTAAAAAATTTTCAAATTTTAAACTTTAAAAAAATTTATTTTTTTTTTACCTATGCAGACGCAGAGTCAACTTGCATATCAAATTAAACCTTATAAACTCCAGTTTAAAATGAGTGGTCATAAAATCTTCATAGTTTGATAGAATTTCAGAAATTTATAATTGGAAATATTTATGCAAGTCAAAATATGATTTTTTTAAATTTAAATAATTAATATTATGAAAATTTAAAGCGATAAATAAAAAATAAAAACATGTTCAAATTTATATCATCATAGAGAATAATCCCTGGCAATTTCATTGAAATCTGAAATAGTCAGCTTGAATATTGAATTTTTTTGGTGGATATGAGATGGAATAACCCATTGAATGTATGTAAAAAGATGTTTTTCTTTTTTATAAAGACTATTTTTATTAAAATATTTAAGTTTTAATTAGACATCTGTATTATCGTAACTCTTACTTTTTGTTTTTATCTTTGCAGCAATCTGTAAATGACTTCTTTGAAGATCGAAATAATAAAGGTGCAGTTCGGGTTAATAAAAATAAAAAAGCAGAGGTTATTGTAGTTGTTGAGTAAGTTATGCTTATAAACTTTCTATTGATTGATAAAAATACAATTTTTTATGTTTATTATAGATAATAGGCAATACTTGTTAAAACATGTTATAATTTTTGAGTTATTTTCTACTACTTACTGTTTAAATTATACAAAGTGTTTAAAAATGTAGTATTAAATCACATAGTTTTGGCATTACAAGGCATTTTACTCATGAGTAAAATGCCGGGTATTTTTTAATTTTTTGGCAGGGCATCTTGCTCACAACTTTGTCTAGTTATAGCAAGGATTCTGTCATGGTTATAAGACAAAAATCATGGAAATGAAGCCAATCTGATGAATTTTAGGCATTAAATCTCATCGTTTGGCAATAATTATTTTTTGTAAAAAATTTTTGATAAGAAAATAGATAAAATAAGTTTCCCAAAAATGTAGTTCATAATGTAGTAGTCACGATTATCAGAGTCTTGCTAAACTAAGTTTCACTTCAACAAAATCACACAAAAAAAAAAAAAAAAAAATTCTCATTTTGGCTAAAAAAATCTGAATTTTATGACTTTTCTTTTGCTTCAATCTTAAATTTTATTATTATGACAGTTTCTTACCCTGAAGGTTAAACTCAACCAGTGATGTACACTTTCGATTTAACAATGTACAGAGTACAGTATCAGTGTTAAATAAGCAGGTATGTATTGTGTAATTGACAAATTCCAAGGTCACACAGAGCAGTCTCATATAGAAATGTATGTATAAGAAGGAGAAGGGACCTCTTATTTTTCCCACAATAAAAGAAATAAGGAGGGGGAAGGGTGCATCCATTCTCTCAAGGAATTTGGATTAGTTATTTATCTATTCCGGATAGAAAAAAAGTGTTATCCTTCTGGGTCATTCCATGCCAGATCACCCCAAATAAATTTAAAATGTAATCCATCATCTCAGATTTGTCTGAAATTTTCAGAAAACATACTAATGAAGTTAGAAAAACACATAAAATTTTTAATGGATGTGACTTCTATATATATTTTTTAAAATATGATCTTGAATGTAGGTGTACAGCAAAAGAAAAAAAAAGTCATCTTGTAGTGGAAGTTATGGGGGTGCTTTGAGCTATAGAATTTTATTTCTTGTTTGCTACTTAAAATAGAAAGCTGAAAATTTTGCTACTTCTTTCCTTGAGGAATTAAAAAAAAAAAAAATTCTGTTTTAGTGATGGATCTTTGTATATACAGGGATGCCACTTTTCCGCCTTTTGGCGGATTTCCGCTTTTTTTAATTTTTAAGAATTCGCGATTTTCGTTAAGCGATCACGAGATAAAATAACGATTTTCATCGAACGATCGCGAAATACAACAGCCTTTTTCGTCAAGAGATCGTGAAATATAACATCGATTTTCGTTAAAAGATCGAAAAAAAACGGCTATTTTCATCAAACAGTCGCGATATCAAGCAGCAATTTTCATCAAACGGTCGCGATATAAAGCAGCAATTTTCATCAAACGATCGCGAAACGAAACGGTGGTTTTCTTGAAACGATCGCAATGTGAAACGGCGATTTTTGTCTAACGATCGCTAAATAAAACGGCCATTTTCGTCAAACGATCGCTAAATAAAACGGCCATTTTCGTCAAACGATCGCGATATAAAACGGCCATTTTCGTCAAACGATCGCGAAACGAAACGGTGATTTTTGTGAAACGGCGATTTTTGTCAAAGGATCGCGATGTGAAACGATGATTTTTGTCAAACGATCATGATGTGAAACGGCGATTTTCGTCAAACGATCGCGATGTCGAACGATGATTTTCGTCAAGCGATCATGATGTGAAACGTCTATTTTCGTCAAACGATCGCTAAATAAAACGGCGATTTTCATCAAACAATCGCACTGTAAAACGACGATTTTCGTCAAACGATCGCGATATTAAATGGCGATTTTCGTCAAACGATCGCGATATTAAACGGTGATTTTTCTGAAACGATCGCAATGTGAAACGACGATTTTTGTCAAAAGATCACGATGTGGAACGATGATTTCATCAAACGATCATGATGTGAAACGGCGATTTTCGTCAAACGATCGCTAAATAAAACGCCGATTTTCGCCAAACGATCATGAAATAAAACAGTTATTTTCGTCAAATTAAAAAAAACCCTGCAAAATTTTGCTATTCACTAGCGGAATAATCATTGAATTTATTGCTGGGTTACTTGAATTGGTTTAAAATGATGCGATACATAAAATTCTTCACTCAACTTGTTGCTAGGTTACCTTAATTGATGTAAAATACTCTGAACTAAAGAAAAATCATTTTAACTTACTCTTATAAATTAAAAGTTTACAGCAAAAGAAAAGCTGTAATTCTTTATTTTGTTTATTATAAACAATATAATTTTCAAAATTCACTCATAAAGTTGTGAAAAATGTCGTAAATTTTACTTTACGCATAATTTCCTCTTTTTTGCTATTTTCTGAGTGGCATCCCTGGTATATTGACAGTTGCCATTGTCTATGAAAATTTTCAAAACTCAATTCTATATAAGCAAATCCTCCAGCCTGAACCTACATTAAAAAAAAAAAAAAAAAAAAGATATATACCATGTCTTTTCTAATAAAGAAAAAATCAGTGGTTGCTGCAATAATTTTTTGGAGGAAAAAAAAAGAAAAAAACTTAAAAATTTGAAGCATTGCAATTAGAATAATGTTATAAACAGTCAAATAATAATAAATACTGTACTAAATAGCTTCATTAAAATAAAAAATTTTAAATTTTTATTTGCATAAATATCAAAATTTATTCGTATTGGTAAAATAAATATATACGCAAGTCTTGTTTACTTCAATTCTGTATTTCCGTGACTACATATTTGGAACAAATTCAATATTTTTATGATTTTAGCATCTAAATACATTAATAACATACTTTATTTTCTTTATTATAAAATGAAATGTACAAGCTTTTTAATTTGAATTTTATTTCAATGATTAGAATAGTTTTTATCTTAATAGCATGACTAACCATGTAAATGCAGTTTACATTTAAAGTTTAGTGAATTAGAAATGAGTAATTAAAAGTATGTTGAATCATCCTGATTTGAGCTGCATCATCTTTTCCATAAACATTTGAAGTGTCCTAGACAATCAGTTTCATATTTTCTCTTGATGAAGTTCATATGTGAACAACTACTGAGTTTGTTAGTGTTTATTTTGTTTATATTTAAAAATTATATTTTAATTTTGTTATGAAAATTTACTGAAAGTTAAAAATATATAATTATTAATTAATCACTTATTAAATATAGAGATATAGTTAATGTAAAATTTTTATAACAATAGCTGATGCAGTAAGAAAATGTCATATTGGAGAATTGACTGACCCATTGTGTCATTAAAATGTATTTGGATCTAAAATGGGTTTTAAAAAATTAGAAGATTTATGTTTAAGTGAAAATGATAAGGAAAGTTTAAGAACAGAAAACTCAATTGAAGATGTACAAACTGGAAATATTTGTCTTCATCATATAAAGGTTCTGAAAAAATATGAATTCCTGCTGAAAAAGTGTAGTGACCCTTTACAAAAACATCCAAATGTAAACAAAACAAAATCACTGCACACTGTTAATTCAGAAATGTCTAAATCTTTACTTACATGTATACAGGGTGTCCGAAAAGTCTGGAAACGGTCGAATAACTCGAGAAATACATATGAGATTGAAAAACGTAAATATACGTGTTAAATATTTTAAAATAAGCTACTCAGTGATACCAAATTTGACCTTCGTAATCGACCCCCTGGGGGTCAGAGGGGGTCCAACTTTGAAATCTTAAATTATAACCCCCATTTTTTATTGCAGATTCGGATTCTACGGACAAAAATACGTAACTTTTGTATTTGATGTTTATTTCGAATCCTCGTTTATCATGGTATAATTGAGCATATTAAATCGATACATATTCCCGCTTTTCCAACGGGATTTTCCCTAATCGAAACTAATTGGGGAGAATTTATGACATCAAATTCCTCGTCCTTTGCAATAATAGCGTTTCCTGAAAATCACCCGTGCCGATTATTTCGGTAGTGCTACACAGTTAAAAATTTGATCCATTTGCTGTAGCGTCACTCCACAGCTTTTATAGAATATCTCTTTCATGACCAATGAGAATGTTCCATAACACAGTAAAGTACACTGTAAAAAAATTTACCCTTTTGCTGCATCGTCACTCCACCGCTTTTATAGAAAACGATTACTTTACTGTGTTATGGAGCATTCTCATTGGTCACAAAAGAGATATTCTATAATAGCTGTGGAGTGACGCTGCAGCAAATGGGTCAAATTTTTGCACTATTGAAATAATCGCCACGGGTGATTTTCAGGAAACGCTATTCCTACAAAAGACGAGGAATTTGACGTCAAAAATTCTGCCCAATCAGTTTCGATTAGGGAAAACCCCGTTGGAAAAGCGGGAATATGTATCGATTTAATATGCTCGATTACACCGTGATAAACGAAGATTTGAAATAAACATCAAATACAAAAGTTACGTATTTTTGTCTGTAGAATCCGAATCTGCAATAAAAAATTGGGGTTATAATTTAAGATTTCAAAGTTGGACCCCCCTCTGACCCCCAGGGGGTTGGTTTCGAAGGTCAAATTTGGTATCACAGAGTAGCTTATTTAAAAATATTTAACATGTATATTTACGTTTTTCAATCTCATATGTATTTCTCGAGTTATTCGGCCGTTTCCAGACTTTTCGGACACCCTGTATAAGTAAGGTCCCGGGCAAAAACTGCATACAACACGCAGGCAAAACCTGTAGAAATTTCAAGAAATGGAAACACACATTGCTGAGATATCAGAAGTTTCCATTGCCACAGTAGTAGATGAATTGAAACAATTAAATATATCCTTAACAGAAGCAGAATGTTCTCCACTCACATTGCACATTCCTCAACACAGTAGAGTGTCATATGGAGTCGGAAAACTAGAAGGTTTTGAATCCACTAACCATGAGAAAATGACCGAAGTTCTAAAAATTTACCTCCCTTCTAAAAAGTCTGAAATAGTAGAGAAAGATCTTTTTTAAAAATTGCAGATTTGGATTGTTTGATTGAATTATTTAAGGAAAAATTAAAAGTATTCCCTCGTCGGCAAAAAATTCAAATTATTAAAATATCCGCTGCAATGAACTGAAGTAAAAAAAAAAAAAAAAAAAGAATTTGAAGTATCTGAATATTCCGTTCGCCAAGCTCAATAACCATCTAAAGAAAATGGTATTTTGTCAATGCCTCAGATTCGACAAGACCAATCTATGTATGCAGAAACAATCTAACTTGTACAATTTTATGGAGGTGATGAGCAGTCAAGAATTTTACCAGGGATGAAAGAATTGTTGGTTTAGTGAAAAAAGAATGTATGCGAAAGAGATTGTTGCTAGGATATACAGGGTGTATCTGAACTTTGGGCAAAACTTTAAGGGGTGATAGTACACATCAAGACTAACAATATTAAATGGGAAACTAAGGGTCCCTAATGTCTTTCAAAGGAGACAGGTGGCATTAAAGTTTAGGGTTCAAAATTTCAATCGTTTATAAAAAACGGAAAAATTGGTCGATTCATTTGTGGTTTCCAGTAAAACTATTCTTTATGTCAGTATTTTCTTGAAAATAAATTGTAAGGATAAATTTCAAAAAATGCAAATAGAGGGCACTTTAGACTTTAGAAGTAACAAACAGCTATTTTTTGCATTTCATTAAATGGTTTTTGAAGCTTAGACTTAAACTTAAATTTTGAGCTAAAAATCTGAATAGTTGGGAATAGTAAAGTAGCGCAAACTGAACTGTGTTCAGGGGAGGGTGGGGGAAGGTTCAAATTTCAAATAATTATAAAAAATTGAAAAATTGGTTGATTTGTTTGCGGTTTTCATTAAAACTATTCTTTATGTCAGTATTTCCTTAAAAATAAATTTTAAAGATAAATTTCAAAAAATTCTGTTAGAGGGTACCTTAAACTTTAGAGTAACCAACTATTTTTAAATGTTATATTTTGTATCTAAATGCTTGCAAAAGCTTAGACTTAAATTTTGAACTCAAATTCTGAATCGTTAGGAGTGGTTAAGTAGCGCAAAATTATACAATCTCTCCACCCCCATTGACAGGGTTGGCAAGTTTCTTCCGCAGTGGAAAAAACCGGTCAGAAGAAATAGGTTTTTTCCAAGTGGAAGAAATGGAAGAAACTGTTTTTTCTTCTACAATTTTTCATATACTTTCAATTTTGTAAGATATAATAAATAACTTCTTCCTATTATCTTATATAAATTAATTCCATCGGACCAAAACAAATTTAATTAAATATATATGCCAAATTAATAATTAATATCGCTTTTTTAGCCAAGATCACACACAACATCTGTCTAAAGATCTTCAACCATTGGCTAAATGAAATTTTATCCAAAATTAAAATATACAAAATTAATTAAATGTTATTCATTTCAATTTAATCAACATATTTTTTTAATTGTTTAAACTTCTGAAACTAGCAGTAAATAATAGTTATTCTTTTCTTTACCAATGGTAGAATGAAACCCATTTAAATAAAAGCTTTTAATTTACATCAATTTTATTAATGTAAATAATATACAATATTATTGTAATATTAAAAGCTTAATACTAAATTTTTAATATTACTGTATTAAACAAAGATCAATGAAAAATATATCATTTTCGGCCCAAAATCTGAGTTTTGCCAAAAACGTAGATGATAATTCAGCTTGACTGAAATTCTCAGTATTCCAAAATTCTTGTTTCTTCCTTCGGAAATTTTCAACATTAGTCATTAATTTGAACTGTATCAGTTCTAATGTGTGTATTGCAATGAACTTTGTTGTTTATAATTATCAGTCATGAATTAGCAATCATCTTATAGAAAATTTTTAGTTTAAATTGCATTATGTTTCGAATATTCTTTGAGAAAGTTCTAGAATAATAAATGATCATTTGCAAAAATTATTATAGAAGAAAAATCAAGATGTGTATACTTAAAACTAAAATATTTTTTAATTAAATGAAATCTTTATAATTAGAAAACCTTCCTGTGTCATTGAAGAATTATGTTTTATTGTATACTAGCGGCCTTCGCCCGCTACGCTGGTCGGTTTATCTAAAGAAATCTTGAAGAAGTAGTTAGATAAGGTTCAGACATACATTAAAAAAAAAAAAAAAGCAAGTCGATCATTCAAAAAACGTTGGGAAATATCAAATATTTACTGTAATTTTTTAAGAAAAACAAAGTTTCGAAAAAAAAAATTAAATCGGAAAAAAAAATTACACTGACATATTAATGCAAGGAAATTTTCCCAGAGAGAAAATTCGCCTTGAATACAATATTTCAAATTCTTTTAATTGCTTATAGGCGTTAATGCCAACATAGTGAAAAAAAATTCCATGCTGGGAATCGAACCCGGGCCATCAGTATGGCGCACTGACGTTCTACCGACTAAACCACATGGAACGACAGCCAGCTTGAAACTTTCTCATACTTAAGTAGACTGGCGAAAACATAACGATAGCGCGTTTTAAAATCGCACAGTGACATCTATTGGATTTTATATGTACTAAAAAACGTTATGTACTAAAAAACGTGAGCAGCGCACCTAATAGTTTCTTTTGTTTCTTTTTGTTACTTTTTTGTCTGTTGTCCGATTTTGATGAAACAAAGCCTATACACTGCCCGGGAGTGTGCATTCTTCATTAGTGAAAACCGCATAAAAATCCATTCAGTAGTTACGAAGATAACCTCGAACAAACAGACAGACAGACAGACAGACAGACAGACAAAAATTCAAAAAAAATTTTTTTGTGTTTCATTGGTTTTCTTTTATCGCCCTGACTCCATTTTTGTCAATTATCTTCAATGTACAGACACACCGGGTCCTACTGTTTTATTATATGTATAGATGAAAATAGTTTTTGGATAATTAACAATTATGCATAATTAATAAATACTATACATATAATTAATTTACATTTATGCATATATTAATTACTGTAAAACAT
The DNA here is from genome assembly GCA_964019185.1 of Maratus speculifer. NCBI lineage: Eukaryota > Metazoa > Arthropoda > Arachnida > Araneae > Salticidae > Maratus > Maratus speculifer. The sequence goes on along the minus strand of OZ025294.1, from coordinate 117,743,355 downwards.
ACAATTTAATTACTTAAATTTTTTTTGGATGTTTTCATTTTTGGCCGAAACTTTGAATTTTCTGAAAATTGGTCTTGACCTTAGAAACCTGTATTGGTCAATCCTAGTATTAAAAAAAAAAAAAAAAAAAAAAAAAAAAAAAAAAAATTCTAATTTTTCTTAGTACAATGGCAGCATAGTACAGCAAAAAAGTTTTTTAGCAGTAGAATGCTGCAATCTGTTTTTCAACTTAAATTTAATAAATTCAAAAAATGATTCCCCCCCCAAGTCCTACACTTCATGATAGTTTAAAAGCATTTTGACATACCCATAGATATTTTAGAACACTACAGCATTGCGATATTCATGCTAGATATAAATAATTACAAATTTATTTATTTACTGTGTATAATTACAAATTTATTTACTGTGTTGCACAGTTTAAAATAAGACATTTTTATATAAATATATTTTTATATGAAAAATAAACAATTTGTGTTTTTTCTCTTTCTTTTTACATATATTAATTAAATTTTCCAATTTAGATTTCATGTAATTATACTTTAATTCTTTTATATAGTTAATGTACTTTAACTTTGAGCACATTGTTTTGGTTTCTGGTAGTTTCTTCCATTTCTTCCAGTTTCTTCCACTGTCCTGGAAGAAATAGGTTTCTTCCGGAAGAAACCCAACCCTGCCCATTGAACACTGTTCAGTTTGCTCTACTTGACCACTCCCAATGATTCAAATTTTCAGCTCAAAATTTAAGTTTATGCCTAAGCTTCTAAAAAAAATTTAATGAGATGCAAAAAATAACGATAAATAGTTGTACGTTACTCCAAAGTCTAAATCGCCTTCTAACGGAATTTTTTTAAATTTATCTTTAAAATTTATTTTAAAGGAAAAACTGACATAAAAGACAGTTTTAGCAAAAACCGCAAACGAATTGACTAATTTTTCTGTTTTTTTAGAATAATTTGAAAATTGACCCCCCCCCCCCCCTCTTGAATGCAGTTCAAGTTGTGCTACTTAACCACTCCCAACTATTCAAATTTTGAGCTCAAAATTTATTTCTAAGCTAAATTCTTTCTCAAAATTAAATTCGCTTCTCAAATTTAATTCTAATTGCAAGCATTTAATTAGATTTAAAAAAAAAATTGTTAAAAATATTTATTCATTACTCTAAAATCTAAAGCACCCTCTTTCGTCATTTTTTTAAATTTATCTTTATAATTTATTCTCAGGAAAATGCTGACATAAAGAATAGTTTTCTTGAAAACTGCAAACGAATCAACCAATTTTTCTGTTTTTTATAATTTGAAATTTTGGAACCTAAACTTTAATGGCACCTATGTCCTTTAGAAGGCATTTGGGACCCTTAATTTCCTATTTAAAATTGTTTGTCTTGATGTGTACTTATCCAGGGCTGCTGGCTTTTAACCGAGCCGGTTTAAACCGGCCGGCTTTTTTTTTTTTTTTTTGGTTTAAACCACTTGAAAAAGGCCGGTTTTTACTAAAACTTTGTTTTTTTTCTTTTACAAAAACTATTCTTAAACTGAAATGTATTAGTTGTAACTATTTAATTACTGTTGTCATAAAAATAAATTGTCTAATAAATTGTCAATTAAAATATAAGTGAATTGATAGTAGGAATGTTCTTGTGATCAACAGATGGGAAGAATTTTTATTAGAAAATTTGCAATAATATTTTTTTGAAGTAGTATGCAGTAGGGATGCACTGGATACTGATTTTGCCAGATATCGGATACCGGATATCCGATTTGCCTGCTGGATTCGAATATCCGTCCGGATATCCGGTACTAAATATGTTTTTAGTTATGGTGAATGTTTATTTCTTTATAACAATGCCATCTCAAATAATAAATTGGAAACATGTTTCACACACCATTATAACATTTTAAACATATTGCAATATATTTTACAAAAACTATATATCTGACTACCAGGGCTTGAAATTCAGGTTTTCCCAGGAGGAGAGTTTGCCTCATAACATTTGTAAATGCAAGGGTGTTAAACTATATAAGAGGGGAAATTTTTTTTTTTTAAACCCTATTATTTTTTACATGCCACTTAAATATTTACAATTTATTTCAACATGACAAAACTCCATTGAAATAATTTAAGTCAACAACTCAAGATAATTATCCAAAATGTTTATTTTAATTAAAACAAAGGAAAAGAATCAAGCCTTATATATATCATATCTATTTTTCAATTTTCACTCAATGTTATGGGCAATTAATAACAGAGTTGCTAAATGAATTTTTTAATTTGGATTTTATTCGATTTTGTGCGGCTTAGAATCTTTCATAGGTTACACTTTTGACAAACAGAACAGAGCAACTTTTCCAACACATTAAATTATCAGAATTACTTGGTTATGCTTTTTCATTCTTTTTTTTTCTTAATTTTGTAAAATCTGATGTACATTCATTTTTAATTTGCTTCCAAAAATAATGCATGTAGATGATTGTATCGCCAGTATCGTTCTTTGATTGTATATCACTTATTGGAATTATCATCAATATTGTAATCCCTGGCTTTTTAGCTAATTGGATTATGTTCTACTATGCATTGGAATTTTAAACCCATATGAAATTCTGAAAAGGACATAGTCAGTAGATTTCTTCTATTACATGAGAAATGGTTCATTTAAAAAAGTCATGTTCTAATTTCTGTGAACTATGCACATCAACTATTTATTGTTTCTAAATGTGTTTCCTTGAAGCTCAATTTTTTAAAAAATCATTTGGAAAATGGTTGTTGTTATCAGTCAAGAATGGACCATGTGGTGTCCGCATTTTATTTTGTTTATGATTTGTCCAGGAATATTAATGTTTAATCCATGCCGTACATAATATATGACTCTTATTACATAAATTATGTTTTGATCATTATAAAAATGATGTTTTTACTGATTTTCAATAACTTAATGGGAAACTAAACATCTTGCTTTGGGCAATGCATATTTGCACTTTATCTATTTATTTTACAAAATTCTTTAAATTTAGAAGAATTTTTTATTTGAGTAGGAAATTAAAATTTTGTTAATAAAGAAGAGAGCAGAAAAATTACAAAATGGGCAGGTGCAAATTATCAGATATGGAAATAAAAAAAGAATCCAAATAGATACATTATATGAAAGATCATCTTTTAAATGAAAAAAGAGGTATGATTATTAAGCCCATTGATGACAAAATGCGCAATGATTTTGAAAAAAGGAAAAAAAAAAATCTAATGTTGAACCATTAATTGTTAAAAATACATGTTTTCTTATTGCTTTTCAGGGTTGCCACTCTAATCTTGGAAAAAAATTCCCTGTGTTTTCCCTGTACTGCAACGCATTTATTCTATGTTGAGTGCGCAAAAATACATGAGTGTATGCAGGCTAATTAGACATCTTATAATTTACCATTATCCAATTAACTGAACAAATATAATGCATTATATGATATGAGCAAATGAAAAAACCCCTTAAAGTTGTAACACTTATTATTGAATCCCACATTTTACATTAATACTAATATAAACAGTAAAGCGATACTCAAACATTCTGATAAAAAATACTTTGAAATATTTGTAAATGAATGCTAAAATATCTAAAAACTTTGTATCTAATAATTTAAAGAATATAAAATTTTAAAGAATCTTACCTAAAAATCAATTATCTTGAACATAATATCACAAAAATTGCAGAAATAAAAAAAAGAAAAGAAAAAAGCTACTTAATTTATGCATTTAAATTAATATTTATATTAAAATACAGGACACATAAAATATAGGATAATTTTGATACACAATACTGCTTTATTTTTTATCTAAAAAAATATAAGATAAATGAAAGCCGAAAAAAAAAAAAAAAAAAAAATATGTTTGAATATAGTAGGAAAAAAAAATTCCCTGTGTTTTCCAGACTTTTTAGGATTTTTCTAAAATTTCCTGAATTTTCCCTGTTTTGGGAGGGTATTTTAAAATTCCCTGTGTTTTCCCCGTTCTCCAGATGACGTGGCAACCCTGCTTTTTTTCCAGTTTGCAACACAAGATTTAATCTTATTTTGTTTAGTGCTAATTCCAGACTCATGTGATAGAGCTCAGACTCTAGTGACCATTACTGCTCTTTTAGTTATTTCTTGCTTCGGCACAGGAATAAAATTCACAAAATATGTAAATTGGTCATAGAAAAAATATCGCTGATTTTGTCCATCATGGGCAAAAATAAATTTTTTAAAATTCTCGACCAGTCTGAAAAAATTTGAACTTTGAGGGAACTTCGGCAGTGGGAAAATATAGCGAAATTCATCAATCAATTTCTGTAAAATATCGGGAAATTTGTTAATCTGTCATATGGAAATTCGTCAGTCAATAACAAAGACAAAACACAAATTTTTCAGCTGGACACAGGCAGATAATTGGTAATTTCATCAGAATGTCACAAAAACAAAAAGGGAAATTTGCCAATCAGTCGCAGAATAAAATAGCTAAATTTGTCAATCAGTTGAGAGAGATAAATTGTGAAATTATGAAATCTTTAACAAAACTTTGTTATTTAGGTAAATAATAGTGTATAGCCAAATATACCCAAATATGTATTCCAGTACATTAGAACAGCCCTGTATTTCATATGTCAGTTCATATAATGGGAAAATTTAGCTTAGCAAGAAAATACCCAGTAGCTTGAAATTTCTTTTTCAGCAATTCATACTATTAGATGGAAACATACTTGAACATACTTTTGTTCAGCCCTGTAGTTTACATTGTACCTTTATTACACGTCAGCATTAGGCTAAAATTTATTGTAAACTAAAACACTTTTAAAGCAACTGAAATCACATTCTCATAAATCATCATTCATAGGCGTTCATGTGCCGAATTCTTTGCGTGGCCCTGTATATCCCTTTATCTATATTCTGCAAACATTTCTCAGTAAATTGAATGCAGCTCAGCGTAAAAATGCATAGCTTATTTAAGAACCACGTTTAAATAATTTACGCTCATATTCAGTAACGTTGGTGAGCTCTTTTGGGTAGCCCTGTATATCAACTATAACATTTATACACACCATATAATGTACATATATTTAGCGAAATATAAACGCGAATATCATAATTAAAATGCATTTCATCCCTCCATCAGCCATCATCGGACACATATACGGTACTTCGGAAAGAATATACTATTTGAAATTTTTTGTATGGCCCTGTAAATGCTATGTACTTCATATTATGCAAGACAGTAGCGTATAGTTTATATTAAGCTTCAGTGACATATATCAATTTTATTATACATGAAAAAGCTTAATATATTTAAAATATGTCACACAGAATTCCCCCTTTTACTATTATCTAATGGAATTCTTTTGTGTGGCCCTGTAAATGAATAATAGCTACATTTTCACCTTATATTTTATAGAATGCATATTTTAATATGTTTGACAGGGTATAACATCTTTAAAATTCCTTTGAAATTATTTTTCTTCATAGGCCGTAATGTAATGGGAAACTTTTGATTCGCCCTGTAGATAAACTAATCATGGTAGAAACTTCATTTTCGATAGGACTTGTTCTAGGTTAAATGTCAATAACGTCCTAAAGTTTCATGGCAATCCGAGTATATTAACGATTTTTCCCCATGGGCCGTAATGTAATGGAAAACTTTTGATTCGCCCTGTAGATAAACTAATCATAATAGAAACTTCATTTTCAATAGGGTTCGTGCTAGGGTAAACCTCAATAACGTCCTAAAATTTCATGGCAATCCGAGTATATTAACGTTTTTTCCCCATACAGGGCTCCCAAATGGTTCCCTTTTCCCCCCAAAAGTCCCCTTTTTAGAAAAAGGTCCCCTTTAGTCCCCTTTTTTGTATTTTGGTCCCCCAAGTTCCCTTTTTTGTGTCTGAAAAAAATCGCCGCAAAATAAAAAAAAATTCTGAAAATCACTAAAAGCTTAATGTCCAAGAAGTCAAAAATTTTTTTAATTGGGCATAAAAAAAGCAATATAATAGGTATAAAAAAGCGTTGTAATTTAAATTCTTTCATGAGTCTAAATGGTAAAAAATCACAACAGAATTCCAGGCAAATTTTAAGAATTTCATTAAAATTCTTAAAAATTAAAAAATTGCAGAACACAAAAGTTACTATATTAAACTACTGCTTGAACAGTCTTCAATAACGGGTCTTGGTATGCTCCACCCCCCCCCCCCCCCACCCCCTTACCTAAAAAGTGAAGCTTTTTTGAATGGAAAGAATCATTGAATTGTGTGGAAACAGATGATTAAAACTAAGAAAAATTAATTTAAAGTCCACAACTCTGAATCATATTAAAGAAAATGGTTGGAGTAAAATGTCTTTTCACATTTTTTTACTTTTTTTTTATCTTTACAAAAAGAAATATTGAATATATGAAATAATTTTGACTTCCAGTTTTGATGGATTTATACATTTTAGAAGGTCCTGAACACAATTTTAGTGGTTTTTAGAAAATGTCTGTTAAAAAGCACTGTGTCTCAAGAACTAATGTACATTTATGCACAAAACTTTAGATTCACTTAGACCTTGATATAAACTAGAGCTGTTTAGTTTTTAGTGTACATCACTCAACAAGTGACACTGTTATGCTGCATTATTCGCAATTTCAGTAATAGCTCTTACCTCAAGAACTAATGCACTGATTTTCATAAAACTTCAGCAATTTTCAAACTCAACCCCTAATTAAACTACAGCAAGATTCAATCTCAATTTAAGGGTTGACCGAAGGAGGTATCTCATCAAGCCCAACATTTTGCTAGGGTCTATTTTGACCCCAGACAATTAGGGGCGTTTCTTCATGTGCCTGTGTATGTGTAGTGGGGAATCAGAAAATTGATTTTTTTTCACACATCCTTTTAAAACTCTTGGTCTAAGCAGCCATTTTTCACCATCTTAACTCATTTTTTCATCATTAGTAGATGGTTTAATTTTAATTGCGTTCCTTACTGCATAAATTTTCTAAAAAATTAAGAAAAAAAAATCTGCTCAACACAACAGTTAGCATCTTTTCATCCCTTTCTGTCACCAGGGGATGCTATTGAAATAAATTTTCAAAAATGTAATCTACAATATGGCATGCAATATCTTAAATGAAAAGCCAGATTATGAATAATGTTAGCTCAATCTCTACCTTCATTTTCACTCTCTTATATCATCCCCATCTATATAAAGATTTAATCATTTTAAACCATTGTTAATTTTTAACAAATTTCATTATTAACAATTTTGGTTTATTAATTAAAATTTAGAACGTTTTGAAAGGAATATTAAATAAAACCCTCTGAGTGATCTGTGATCACATTTACCCACTTGTTTTTATTAACTGATCACTATTATTACTTTCTTCTATCTTCAATAGAAGAAAGTATTGTAATCGAAATTTTTTCGACGGATTTACACGTTTTAGGGTTCAGAGATTCCAAAAAACATGTTTTTACAAAATGTCTGTCTGTCCATGTGTGTCTGTGTGTCCATATGTCACCATTCTACCATCAAAAAGTGCATGAAGTTATGCATAGAATGGAACCAAATTTTTTGTGAATGTTTTTGGCAAGCAGGTCCTCCTTCAGTTTTGAAATATTCCACCAGAAGGGGTGCTGCAGTCGCGATGTTTGTGCCTTTTTCAATATTGTACCGACCAAAAGTATATGAAGTTATGCATTGAATTGAACCAAATTTATTGTGTAACTGTATAACTATGGCTAGTTGGTCCTCCCAGAATTTGAGAAAAATCTGTCTGAAGGGGGCACTGCAATCGTGATGTTTGTGCCATTTTCAATGTTGTACCAATCAAAAGTATATGAAGTTATGCATCGAATTGAACCAAATTTTTTGTGTAACTGTATGGCTATGACTAGTTGGTCCTTTCCGAATTTGAAAAAAATCCTCCGGAAGATGGCGCTGCAATAGCAAATTTTATGCCATTTACAATATTGCATCACCTAAAAGTGTATGAAGTTAGTTCTAGAACTGAACTAAATTTTTTGTATATGATTTTTTTCTTTTGGTAAAGCAAGTAGGTTCTCCCTGAATTTGAAAAAAAAAAAAAAAAAAAAAAAAAAAAATCTGCCTATCATTCTATTGTCCATCGGCTTGTGCAGAGACGGAAATTTGTTTTTACTCCGATTAATTGACTGAAGCAGAAATTTAAGATGAAAATCAAAGTGGGTATGGTATTGAATTAAAATTATTAAAGTATTAAAATGAGTAACTATTTTTTTAATAATATAAAATGTACGTATGAGATAGAAGAAAGTTTTGGGATTGGCACATCTAACTAGTTTTTTACCTAAACGAGAATTATCAAGGTGAATGCCAAAATGTTGAATGCTTTATATACGTTTTCAGTAGCATATTTAAATGTGTTTAAATAAAATTGTGTACATTGTTTGATGAAATCTTATAACGATAACCATCTAACATATTTTCTGGGGTAATTTTAAAAATTTGTTTTCTTATTTAGGAAAATTTGTGGTATATTTTTATGCACATATGATCCTTATTCGGTTTCTGTTTTTTATAAAATTGGTCCCCAAAGTCCCCTTTTTAAATGAAAATGGTCCCCTTTCCCCCTTTTTGAGGGCTAAAATCTGTTGGGAGCCCTGCCCATAGGCCGTAATGTAATGGGAAACTTTTGATTCTCTCTGTAGATAAACTAATCCAGGGATGTAAGACCTGCGCCAGACTGCGCCGAAACCGCTTTTCTGCGCCAAACTGCTACAAAACAGCTATTTTTTGATGGAATATAAAACAAGAATTCCATCGGGGTTGAATGTTTAGCAGAGTCGCGTCTAAAAGCAGTGTCAGCGTTATGCTGATTTTTAACCCCATAAGTAATTAAATCAATTTAATTTTTAACGTAATGCCCAAATGAATATCTAATTAAATGTTTAGTCAAGAATAAACTTAAATCAACTGAAATAATGACATGCAAAATTAAAACTTAACAATAAACATTTATTAGTTCATAAAATAAAATAAACATAAAATATAAAAACAAATATAAATATATTGCATCTATAATCGAATCATATTTAAAACAAAATATATTTTTCTTTCTATTAAATCAATAAACCAAATATATAAATAAGTATATTGTAAATTAAAATATATCAGGATAAATAAAAATTGAACTTATCTGTAAATAAAAATAAGTAAAGATTTAAAGAACATTTTATAAGTCCTCTATTGTCTTGATTAAGTGAACCGGAGCTTGCTAATTCAAAAACTGGAAAATGGTTTCAGTTCCCAAAAAAAATTACATCTAAGTCAAATTCATCCGTCGATAAAGTTCCAAAAATTCCATGATCAAAAACCGAAGAGAAAAACCACAGCAAATAGTTAAACTTTCCCTAAGAAGGCGAAGGTTAAAGTCCAAATCTCAAAGTCTCTTCTACTCGAACATCTCATGATATTGCCTATCATCACATCGTTCCAGGTCAACGATCTCATGTCAATGGCAGACCTCTCCTTCTAGCCTCCAGGTGAAAATTAGAAATAAAGTTCCATATATTCGAATATCTTCCGTAAGTTTAAGTGAAACGTGAAAGCATAATGAAATGCCATTACTAGATGAAAGTTCTACTTCAACTGATGACTTAAACTATTGTATTGAACGATGTATTAAACGAATTAAATAAATGACTTGACCGATGACACATATGACTTCCAGATAACATAACACAACATTCAACAGACGAAACTAAGAAAAACAGAAAACAAAATACGAAGCTGATAAAACTACGAAGCTGCTTTACGCCGGCAAGACTGAAGTATATATACCTCTCAAACGGATTGAACATCAGGTTTCTCCCTGCCGAGAGACACACCCACCAATCATTGAAAGATGAATGGCTGATGAGATCGTTACGTCTGATCGCGTAAGCGATTACGTCATCGACTCTCATCGCTACGCCTCCACATGGCGATATGGGGAACTAGGTCAAAAGGCGATGTTTACTTATGAAAGGTGTGTGAAAAATATAAGTCTGCCGGGAAATATAAATTAATATAGAACTAAAGTTTAATTATACAGTTTATAGACAACAATTAAACAGAAATGAAACTTCTATTATAAAAGGTAAGTATACTTTAAATTATATTGAACTGTAAATAAAGATGACTATTGTAATTATTTGCTGTAAATTTAAGTTTTATATGGATGAAATATGTAATGATTAAGGGCTGGATGAAATGGCCTGACTCTCAAACCAAATGACATTTCTTACAGTAAATGTCAACCAAAAGATAGTTACTACAGTGGCAAGAACACAGGGTCTATTTCCTATCAAATGCCCCCCCTCTTGCCATCTGTATAACATGCAAGGGCTATGCCCAAAGGAAAAACTGAAGGTCTATCAAAGAAAAGACAACACCAAAAAAATGCAGTTATCCCTTCGAGCTAACAAGCCACTAAAAACATTTCCATCAATACCTCTTCATCACAAGCCACAGCACCCAAATCATCTTAACTCAAAAAATTTAAAAGTATAAAAAAAATATTTATAGATGACTAGAATATCCATAAATCAGCAAGCGCCAGCACACCTGAAATCTAAAATATTTAAAAACATTTACATAAATACATACAAAAAAATTATACACATCACATAACAGGGTTCGTACGCATCAGGGGAATATGGGAAACCTGGGAAAATCAGGGGATGAGATTTGGGCCTTAAAAATCAGGGGAATCTCAGGGGATATTGCAAAAAAACCCCAAAACAGGGGAAAACTTGGCAAAACACTCGCTTACTCTGGGAAATAAGGGTATTCTCTTCTACTCACATGCTTTGTGATGTCATAACGAAATCGAACTAAGACACACCTTCCAAACTTCGTGAGATATCGAATCAGAAACTAGCCACGCCTTCTATCGTCCAACGACGTCCACGGGCACGCCTTTAACATCGGCAGGCACTCCTTCCTTTAAAAGATTTTCTCGTTGGGAATTTTTTTTCTCCCGTGATTTTTCATTCATGAATTTGGCAACGGCTACAGCTTTAACTTTGTTTTGTAAACGATGATCGTGTAGCGTGCTTACGGAAGCAAATGTGCAGTGCCGATCGATGATGTAATTAGTGAAGAATTTGTGTATGATCTCTTATTTTTTTTTCGAACTATAGTTTAAAACAGATGTAATAGATCTTGAAATAGTGAGAAAGTAAAGTATTATTAGATTCAAACGTGATGTTTAATGGATGTAAAAAGATTAGTGGAATTTTTTTAACGTAGTCTTCGATATCTGACTGCTGCTAGTTTGGATTTTTGTTGGTCAGACTTTCAAATTTGCAGAATATTTTTTTGTGGAAACTATATTTTTTGTATCAAAATGGCCTTATCAAAAACTGTTTTCAATTTAGACTGGACAGATAAAGATATCAATCCAGAATTCGCGTTGTGGGTTGAAAGTGTTAAAGACGATCCGTACGGATTTCGTTGCCGTTTTTGCCGAAAATCATATTTACTCAGTAATATGGGACGTCAAGCTCTCACCAGCCATGCTAAGTACTATAAACATAAAAAATTAGTAGCCAATTTCCAAAAAATCCAGAAATTTTTTAGCTGCACCACTAAAGCAAAGGACGATATGGCTGAACCAAAAATATTGAAAGGAAAGGATATTGAAAAAAATGAAGTGGATGAGACAAAACGTGATGGAACAAAACATGATGCTGGAATTTTGAAGTTTGTTTCAAAGGATGATGTAATAAAGGCTGAAGTAATATGGGCGATGAAACTAATTATGTCACATTCGTCATATAACAGCTTCAAAGATGCGGCAGAAGTTCTGAGACTTATGTTCCCCGATAGTGACATATGCAAAAAGGTTACTCTAAGCAGCTCAAAAATGGCTTACCTGATAACATTTGGATTATCTCCTTTTTTCTACAAAGAATTATTGAATAGTATTAACAAGGATATAAAGTTTGTGATATGCATAGACGAAGCATATATCTCAAAAAAACCAAATGGATTTGGTGATAAGATATTGGCCAGAGAATTCCAGCGAAGTGCAGGTGAGATATTTAAATTCTCTTTTTCTTGGACATTCTACTGCTGTAGACTTGTATGATAATTTTATTCAAGGGTCAGCTGATTTGAATTTATCCAACCTTTTGCAAATTAGTCTTGATGGACCTAATGTGAATCTGAAATTTTTGCGTACTATGCAAGAACAGCTTAAAGAACAAAAGGGCCATTTTTTAATTGATATTGGCACCTGTGGCCTTCATATAATACATAATGCATTTCAGAGAGGCAACAAAATTACCAAATGGAAATTAAATGAAATTCTAGCAGCTATCTATAGAATTTTTAAAGATAGCCCTGCAAGGCGTGCAGACTTTATTTCTATTACAGAAAGTAACGTGTTCCCATTAAAATTTTGTCAAGTAAGATGGGTTGAAAATGTTAAAGTTGCCGAAAGAGCCCTCGAAGTGTTTCCTCATGTAATGAAATATTATAATGAATGTAAAACAAATTTGCCTCCCACCATAACCAATTCAAATATTGACTATGCATGCAATGACAAACTGGTACTGGCAAAAATTTCCTTTTTTAGTTCCATTGCATCTATGTTGGAACCATTTCTAAGAAACTTTCAAACATCGAAACCTATGGTTCCCTTTTTATATGACTCTATTTCTGATTTGTTGCGCAGAATAATGTTGCGCTTCATCAAAAGAGATTTGTTAACAGATGCCAAAACACCGAGCAAACTATTTGAGATTGAAATTACTTCAAGAACAAACCAATTACGAGCACAAGAAATTGACATCGGAATAGGTGCAAAAAGTTACATGACCCGAAGCAAGGCTAGTGAAGCAGAAAAAAATCAGTTCCTCAATGAATGCAGAGATTTCTTTGTAGAAATGACAAACAAAATTATCACTAAATTTAATGTAAATTTTGTAATCCTCAGATCACTGTCATGCTTAAATCCTATACTAATAAGAAACAATTCTGTATTGAGTGAGAAAAGAATGGGTACCTTATTACAAATTTTACATGACACTTACAATTTATCTGCTGACTCTGCAAAACAGCAGTTTATTTCTTTTATTGCCAAAGTTGAAAGTGACTTTAAACATGAATTTTCTACCTTTTCGGAAAGTGAAGTCCGATTAGATAGTTTTTATCATTCTTTGCTGTCTAATAAAGGTGAATTTAAAGATTTGTGGTCTGTTATAAAACTTATACTGACTTTATCGCATGGAAATGCATCTGTTGAATCGGGTTTCTCTGTTAACAAAGACATTGTGGTTGAAAATCTTGGAGAAAATTCATTAATTGCACTGCGTCGCACCTATGATGCCATCAAATCAAAAGGGGGACTTTCATCAGTAACTGTGACGTCAGAAATGTTACAGTATGCAAAATTGTCACGGCAACGATATCATCAAGCACTGGAGGAGAATAAAAAAAGACAACAAAATGAAATGAAGAATATCAATGAAAAGCGAAAAATTAAAGATCAAGTAAAGATCTTGAAAAATAAAAAAGCAAAGTTGTCAAAAGAAGCTACAATTCAGGCAGAAAAAATTGATCAAGAGATCTGGGAACTTGAAAAAAATTTAAATTAAAACATTTCTTTCATCTTGGGGAGGGGTGGGGGGCTTTGGTAATCTTTTTTTTTGTTTTTTTTTTTTTTTTTTTTTTCTCCTATAAAGATTAATTTTTAAAAAGGTTTTAAAAGCTGAAATTTTAAAATAATACATTAAGCTTATTTACTTTTTTAATATTAAAAACTCAAATGCTTGCATGAGTTACTTTTTTACTATTGTATGTACAAAATTTTTTAAAGGTCAATCAAAAAGGTTTTAAACTGAAATTTTAAAATAATACATTAAACTTGTTTACTTTTTTACTAATTGTGTGCAGAAAACGTTTTAAAGGTCAATCAAAAAGGTTCTAAAAATGGAAATTTTAAAATGCATTAAACTTATTTACTTTTTTAATATTAAAAACTCAAACGCTTGCATGAGTTACTTTTTTACTATTGTGTGCAGAAAAGGTTTCTTGTTAATTTGATGCTTTTACAAAAATTGTTACAAATTAAAAGTATTAAAAAAAAAAGATTTTTAATGGAATAAGCATAAATTTTGTTATAGGCTAGGAAAGTCAATTAATAAAACACAAAAATCATTGTGTAATTCTTAATGTAACCATCAGGAATATGCAGTTTATTTGATGTAGCATCTTATTAAGAGAAAAAATCATTGTAAAAATTTGTACTCTCAGACCCTCTTAATCATTATTACAAACATTCAACTTGATGAAAATCAACTGTCTCATTGTTCTAAAGGATTTTTATTTTTAATGATAATTTCTTGTTAAATTTAAGCATTTGTTTGATTTTGAATTTTTTGTGTACATAATGCAAGAAGGAAATAAAATTTTCAATTTTGAGAAATGTTAGTGCTCTTATAATTCAGCAGATTTCTTGGCCAATTATTACAGTTTACACATAATACAACTTAGTACTTGGGTAAGTAGAAAATAAATATATATAGATTTTTTTTTTTTATATATCTGATGATTTTTTATATCTTTACTTTTACTGACTGCCTCTTAATTTATTGTTTACTTAAACTGATTACCTTTTTATTGTTTTATGGATGATATTAGAGGACATAAATACAATTATATATATATGATGTATAATCTTTACTTTTACTGATTAACTCTTATTAATTATTTTATGGGTGGGTGTGGGCATGATACTGATTTTTTAATGTCGTTAAATGCTCATGTGAAAAAAATAATTTATTGCGAAAATTATCAGGGGATTCTCAGGGGATTTTTTTTTTGCAAAATGAGTATGAACCCTGCATAATCTTGTATTAGTAAAAATTTTCCTCCAGTCCATGATCACCAAGCTTTACATTTTCGTATATATAGTTTCAAAAACACTTTCTATACTCGAATTGAACTTTATCCATACAAAAAGAAATTATACTTTATCAATTTCCCTTATTGATGAATTACAAACTTTCATAATACAACAAATCTTATATTAAAAATATTAATTTTTCTTCCATGAAAATATACATATTTTAAATCTATTACAATATTTTACAATTTTCAATTAAAGGAACTAAACACTTGTACTAGTTTTTCCTTTCAAAATTATACTTTTACTTTAAGTTCTGGCAGAGCAACACGTAAGACATTGAATTCTAACACATCAAAAATCCAATTAATTGAGCCCCCCATTTACATAACAATTCTAGTAGAATTCCAACTCGTTAACATCAGCTGACATTGTTCCTTCCCAAGAAAAACTTCTGAATCAACTACAATTACTGTAAAAATTACTATTATACTTTATCTTCACCTAGCCAATGACTAAGAATCCTTACACGTGGGACATAACAGAACTAAACCTAATTAGCCCAATTATTTGGGATCAACTAAAAATTTCATCTCCAGGGGACATAGCACACATTCTACCCACTCATGAAATGTATTGAAGATCCAAGTATTAGCCCCGGCACTAACCCAAGGATGTCAACACCTCCATTCAGCACCAATGCCAAGGCACGCATTCACTCAATTCTTTCCCTCACATAAAACATATACACGTAGTCACTGTCGGTTCAGACTACAAAAATATTCTTAAGCTGTAGTTCACCTCTGAATCCTGAAAAACACACATAAGTTTATAGGGCACTTCACAATCATACTCACACTCAAACTACCTTTCATCCCTATTTGAAAATCCACATGCTCTGGCGCCAAAGTCTTCACTCCCAATCTCTCAAAATATTTGACGAAGGTAAACCACAGACACGGATGAGTAATCGCTACTCTATCACCTAAAATTTTTCAAAAGGATGGATCGCCTACAACTCACAGCGATTCCCTAACACTTAATATTACTACAGAGGAACAACTAATCCGTCAGCCAGAGTTCGGGGTATTCAGATCAACGAAGACGTCATTTTCTTCCAAGAAAGACTAACACATCAAAAGGGTCTTTTCTCAAAGAAATCCTGAAACATCAGACATCTCTTATTTTATTCAGAGTCTCACAAACAGCTACCTGCCAGAATTATATTTTTTAAACTCAGAATTTATCCTATTGACGAAGTAAAAATAAAAATCTTAATTCAAATTCAGTAGAACTCAAAAAAATGATAAAATCTTAACCAAAAAATCTAAATTAATTCAAATTAAATAGAACAGGTCAAAAACTTGATTAGATCTCATTATCCCCCTCACCATATATCACCAACATGAAGAGCAACCCGGGAATTCCTTTTACACTCTTCAATTTAAAAGAATTCTGTAAAGGGGCAAAGATCTATCAACAAAAAGAGTTCTCAGATAGGACACGACATGGGTTACTCAGGAATTTAACATTACTTGCCTACAAAATTTCCGGCCTAACGAGAATAACAGTGGAGTTCAACTCAACACTATAACATAATACATTCTATAAACCCAATGAAGTCCATCTGACCTGTAACTTACTTGATTCTCCAAAAGGTTATTTCCACTTAAATCTTTATCCTTAAAATCTAATCCTAAAGAATTCCAAAAATGCCAATTTTTCATATAATTAAATTCAATTAGTAACTCCTCAAATGAAAAATGCAAATTTAAACTTTTACTAAAAAAAAAAAATGTTTAACTAGCATTGCTTCTCAAAAAAAATTGAGCCTAACACAAAGTTTCTTATTCTGCCCAACATACTACTTTATCCAACTCACATTAACAGTTTCCATTTCAATCTTCAAATTTACCAAATTCCTTCAAAGAAAATCCACAAACTGCCATTTCAGCCACTGTCAAAAATTTAACCTTTCATCTCTTTAAATCCTTACCAGAAAATTCAAAGTACCATCCTGAACCACCTTTAAACTTTCTAAAAAAAAACATCTCAAAATGTCCAATACTTTTCAACATCCATCCAAATTTCCACCAAAAGTCGAGTCAACTTAGCATGCTATCCATTAACTAAAAATATTGTTTAACCTTTAATTAAAAATAACTAAACAAAATTTAAATAAAGGCTGATTCAGTCCCAGCTGGCCATATAACATCAGACCACTCAAATCAGGTTCAAAGCACTTCTCAAATACCTTATCCCATCTCAAATGTCAATCTGAAATAAATGAACCAAATTGGTTCTTAACACATAGCCTCTAATCACAACTGAACCAGCATTAACTTAAAAACAGCAACTTAACCTACTAAAAGATTATGTCTCCTTGCCCAACACTTGAAGTCCACTATTAACCTTTACTATATTAGGTCACTTCTAAAAGCAGTGCATTACCAAAATTGACAACAATGGCATATGCTCTGAAAATATAGACCATCAAGGATAAGCAAAAACAATATATTTTAAGTCTAAATAAAAATATATAACCAAACAAAAAATATAAATCTTTACCATACTTTATTAAAAATAAAAATCATATAGAAATCATTTTAGATAGCACACAATAAAGTTACCAACATTGCTCAAAAACATGTAAAGGACATTTAACAACTCATTAATAGATGTCATTTACACAAAAATCCAAAGTTAAATATTCAGTGCAGGACAGGAGTTAAAAATACATGAATCCATGACATCAAATTACTCATTTAAGAAAAACACTCAATTTCTAGTTCAAAAAGTCTCTAAAAGAGGTTCATAAATAGTCCTAAACAGACCAAGAAAATTGAGCTATTCATTTTTCGATGTCATGACTTTAAATTCAAAAATTTATCACTAATTCATCAAAACTTTCATTTTTAAACCTTAAATAACAATCTATTGCAAAAAAAAACCAAACAATAGTCCTCTCCCCAAAGTAGAAAAATTTAATTCTGTTTCTTAAATTGTAAATTCATATTATGAAAAAAAATTAAATTGGAGCAAATCCCAGGCAGAAATATTAGCTTTAAGGCCTGGGCATCTTAACCTCTAACACAAAAATAGTTAAGACATATCCCTCCTTTTTATTTCAAAGCATTCCACTCTAAGATTTGTCCAAAACTGTAACAATAAAATACAATTACTTTAATATAAACTATAATCATTATCCTTAAAACTTTTAACTTTAAATGTATAATTAATTATAAAAAATCATATAAGTTTAGATTTATATTACAGAATCTTTACATATTTTATGTTATGGAATTATCTTTAAATTCATACTTTAAGTTACTATTGAGGCAGAAATTAGCATCTATATGGGGAGTCAAGACCACATTCATAAAATATCAATAGTTTAAGTAAGCTGCAATAAAGTTTTCCTTCAATGCTTTAATTTCAACTTTACATAAAAGTCATTAAGATAAGTTCTTCACTAAGAAAAAATTGCTCCTGTTTTTACTAATACATACTTAAATTCAAAAAAATTCATTAATACCTTAGATTCAAATCCAATATGAGAATCATTAATTTATTCCTGTCCCAAATACCAAACACTTTAACTCTTAAAAAGTAACTTTCAAAAATTTAAACTTGAAATTTCTTATTTTCACACAACATTAATCCCTTACCGGGACTATCTTAACTCTTACTACATAGTTTAAAACATATGCTATTTTTACACCATCACAAGAAATTCAAGATTTAAGAACATCCATTAAATAAATGATGAAAGTATGGTGGATTCAGGTGGCAATTTAATTCTAACACTCTCTAATTTAGCAACATTGAAAATTTACACAGCAACTTTAACAATGTTATATCAAAAACTTTAAAAAAACTTCTTATACTTTACTATCTCTTTACATAAAATAAGTTAAAGAAATGTCACTAGATGGCAATCATTTAAACTGGAGAAAACCAGGAAGCCTTCCACATCAGTCAAGCTTTTAAAACTTATGGCAAAGTATTTCAAAAAGTCATTTAAACTCTAAGAAAAATTCAAAAGCAAACTTATTTCTCTAATAAAAAAAAAGTATTCAAATTTCAAAATCAAAAATATTCAAAATTCATATCTTAATTTTAAAGACATTTCTTGCTTTCATTTTATTATAACATTCCGTAATCAAAAGATATTCAAAAATAAAATTTCTTTACAAACAGATCTCCTGGTTTACTACCATGGTTAAGCACAAAAATTCATATTTTCTTATCAAAAATACAATGGAGCCCATCACGCTCCACTGCATATACTTAAAAAAACTTTATATGAGCACTTAGCAAGTTACTCATAAAAGTATATTAAATTTCTTTTAAATTATTTTAATTTTACTTATAAAAATTTTAAACTATCATTTAATATCCAATTTGTATTCAAAATTACATTTAAAGGTCAGCATAATTTAAATTTACAAATTCATATTTCAAAAAAAATTTTAATCTTTACACTAAAGTCATACAAAAAAAAAATGATTCATTTTATAGAAATTCAAAAATTCTTAAATTTACTAATTAATATCTCAAAGTAAAGTTTTTACACCAAAGTCATATTTAATTAAGTACAGATTCATTTTATTCAAAAAAAGAATTAAAAATTTAAACCTACATATTTATATCTCTGACTTTAACATACAGCCCCCTCATCTAAAACTATTTCAAACATCCGGTAGAAAATTTTTACTTTCGATAATTATTAAGTCTTTAAACAAAATCAAACAAACAAAACTTACTATCTTTTAAACATTAATCTTTAAGTATATTATCATATTCAAGGGAGGGTATAACTTTAAAAAAAAATCGTAAATATTTTTATTAAACTTTTAAATTTTTAAAATTAATTTTTATAAAGGGCACAACGTTAGTTGTAAAAGGCCCATAACCAAAATGATGGAATATAAAACAAGAATTCCATCGGGGTTGAATGTTTAGCAGAGTCGCGTCTAAAAGCAGTGTCAGCGTTATGCTGATTTTTAACCCCATAAGTAATTAAATCAATTTAATTTTTAACGTAATGCCCAAATGAATATCTAATTAAATGTTTAGTCAAGAATAAACTTAAGGGAGTAGTGTAGATACCGTGGACCCAGTCGCCAAGCTTTGGCAGAATACACATAAGGTTGCCAGAAAGATATGTAAGATGTTGGCGTGTTGTGTCATTGTGTTCAGCCAATTGTGATTTTTAAACAGCAGGCTCTTTTCGGCAACCCCACAAAACAGGTCCCGGGATCGGGTGATTTATGGCTTTGTATTTAATGACAAACAAAAACAGAGTAGGTTGTTCCTCAGCTGATATTACGTGTAAGCCATGTTCTCTTTATTCTGCGTTAATAAAGAGAAAATTAAGTTGCCTAAGCCATTTTGCTTTTAGTTTTTAGTTTTTTTTTTTAGTTAGTGATTTGGGAGGGGGGGGGGGGGCAAACACAAAATAATGCATATTAAAACAGTATAAACTTATGGATTTTTTAATATATTTAATATTAGCTATATTTAGTTATAATCTCAAGCAATGCGATAAAAACGTAACAATCTGAAAATTAATAACTTTAAATATATAATTTAAAAGATTGAAAAAAGGGTAGGGGGCTTTTTTAGTGAGGTTCGTCCGCATTAATACAATTTTCTGTTTATTAAATAAAATACATACAAATATATAAAAATTCATAATTAAAACAATTATAATTAAAAGTTTCATTTTACAAATAAAGGAGAAATATTAGATTCTCTAGAATAAGCAAGAAATATAAATAATGATATTAATGTTATTTTTTTTTTTCTCAAACTAGAATAGAAAAAATATAATTTTTATATAAATATTAAAATGTGCATTAAACTGAGCATTTTGACATTTTCCTCTTCTTTACTTTTCCTTTTACATGCATTTTCAAATTTATAAATCAGTTATTTTTTACTTTTAATTATTGTTTTGTCGGTTGTCTAGACTGCTGCACAATTTTATACTGATCGAACCCTTAATGAAAGAAATTAATTCATGTCTTAATCAGGGCCGTAGCTAGAAGTGAACAATAGGGGGGGGGGGCTCATAATTTTTTTTATGTATCTCTGACGCAGAAAGATAAAGTAATGCATATTCACATTGTAGGTACTGTGTTTCTTATTAAACTGTTGTAATAACTTCATTTTATGCTAAAATAGGACTATCAGTGCCTGATTTAGGGCAGGGTCTTCGGGACACAGGCCCAGGGCCCCCAATTTTCAGGGGCCCCTAAATGCTGCTAAAGGGTTTTCAACTATTGCCCAAAATCAATACAACTGCTTACAAAATCTAGTGGAATTTTACATTTCATTCTGCATTTTACTGTGTTCATATTTTATTTTTACAACATTGTATATTTTGGTTGAAACATCCGCATATAATCACTTTTTTAAAGTGAATATTTTCTTTTATCTTTATCACTTTAAAAATATATTGTATTTTTAATTCTGATTTAATCATGTTCCTGTTCTTTTCAGATGATTTGGGGTTGGTGAGTGCAGTTCATAGGCGGCAGAGTCCCATAATATTTTAAATAATTATAGTTTAGTATTGTAGAAAATTTATTATTATTTGTTGTATATACTTTATCATGCCAGATCTATAAACTTGCATAAGACAAGACACTACACAATTTATTGTACTACGTCTACTTATTTAAATTTCATGATTGTGAAATAGTTATTTAAAAGTGATTTAATTCTGAAGTCAATAGTGGCTATCTTAAAAAGTAACTTTTTTTTTTTTGGGGGGGGGGGGGGTGAGGGGTAGGAAGCTTAATCTTTTTGCAGGGTTGGTATAAAAATCGGTTTTTTTAAAAAAAACCCAAAAAACCGGGTTTTTTTGGTTTAAACCAGGTTTTTTTGGTTTAAACCAGGTCTTTTTCAAATCATTATTTAAATAGCATTTGCAAGAGAAATAACTTGAGTTTTAGAAAGTCATGATGATTTTTTGTAATTAATAGTTAATTAATGTTAAATATTCACATTAGTATTTACTTTTTTGATAATTAAATAACTAAAGCATAAAAATTTATAATTAAATTATCTTATAAGTTTAGGTTTCTATAGGGAAATATTCATTGTGTGAAAAAAAAACTATTAATTTATTAGTATACTTATATAAACCTTTTAGATAATAATTTAAGAAATAATTATATGCAGGTTGATAATGAAGAACATAGTAAAGGGCAAACAAACATATTTTACTAAATTAACAGAAATAAGCTGAAATAGAAAACATTTTCTTGTGCATAATTTAGAAATTATTTACAGTATTAACATCAACATATGATTATTAATCTCTTACTACATATATTTACTTAAAAAATATCAATATGCATTTTATTAATGCTAAAAAATACATGTGTATTGACTTACTTGATACATCAACGAATGTAATGCTTACACAAATTGAGACATAGGCTTAGAAAAATTATTATTATTTTAAATACAAACTTTATTTTTTCTGTTTCTTTGTTCTTCAAAAGGTGAAGATTTAGCATTAAATTTTATTATCTGTGCAAGCATAGAGTTACATGGATATTTTTGTTTTGTAAAATTTAATGTATCCTTTTTTTCTTGTTCACATAGTTCACTTTGACTGTATTGTGGTTCAAGCATGTATACCTAAAAGGGCATGGGTGAGGGCTATTTTATACCTGGACTAAAAAACTATGAGACTTCTTTATTTACATTTTTTTTCTCTTAATATTTTTTGAAGACCTGTCCAATTATAAACTGCATTAGTAATGGAACTTATTACTTTAGATATTATCCAGGGCAACTGCAATAGAATTTAATAGTTTAAACATATCTTCAACATTTCTTTTAAAATAAAAATTAGACAGATACGAGCTTTTGAATTTTTTTATCAATAACATTCCTATTTTCTACACAAATTTTAAGTGGGGCAATTTTTAAGGTAAACATCTAAAGCATCTGAAAATGAATCACACCTAGTATTATGAGGAAGAGCTAATTTGACAACATTTACATTGCATGCAATTTTTACATTTGGCTCTTAAACATGTTTTTGATGTATTTCTTATTCCCTCAAATGAAAACCAGATTATATTTTTCTTTTTTCTAGTTTTAGACATTCTTTTATTTCAATATATATAAGTAGCTTTCTTAAAATAAAATACAAGACAAAGTAACTAGAAACAGAAAAAAGTAATGTAAAAACTGCAAATCCAATCTAAGAAAAACCAAAGCTTACTAAAACCAATAGCTATGGAACAGAGAAAATTCATAGCCAATCATTCATTAGCATACAGAACAAGAGTAACCAATGGAAAGAATGACTTATGATTATGTCATTATTGATGCTTTGATACATGATGCAATCCTTAGTAAATCATAATCCAGCTATCTAAGCAGTAAAATTGCATTTTTGGCTGGCATATGCCATTTTTGCATTTAAAAAAAAATATAAGGTTTAAAAAAGAATTAAAACTAACTACTTTTTTAATCCTCCACAGTTCACTGTAGAAAAATATTTTGCCATGTCAATTTATAGCTAGTAAGAAAAATTAGATTGATTAAAGATGTTTGTCACTTTAAAAATTTAATTTGTCTTTAGCTTTGCTTGTAGCTCCTCCATAACTTTGATTTTGCACATTTTAATAATGTGTAAAATAAATGAAAACATGAGGGAAAAGGGAAAAAAACCAAATTAAAAAAAACCAGCATGGTTTTTTTAAAAAAACCACTTGGTTTAAACCATGGTTTAAACCACGGTTTAAACCAGCGTGGTTTAAACCAAACAACCCTGTCTTTTTGTAAGCAACTTTCCAAGGGGGCCCCCGGTAAGCATCTGTGCCCAGGGCCCCCAAATTTGTAAATCTGTCCCTGAGGACTATGATCATGAAAACTTTGAGTGCGTAACTGGTGAAATATTAAACATCATGTTAGCTTCATATGTACAAATAGATAGAGGTGAAACACTTATTTTAGATACAATTTACTGCAAAAGTGTGAAAGGGTCTCAAAACTACATTAGATTTTTGAACAGAATTTCATTTGAATTTTCAGAACAGAAATTCATCTAGTAACCTTGGAATCTTTTCCACGGGGGGGGGGGGGGGGGGGGGGGCTCAAAATATTTTAGGGGGGGTGGGACTGAGCCGCTCATAGCGCCCTCTTAGCTACGGCCCTGGTCTTAATGCGTGGAAAGTAATTTACAATTTTATCTTCAATGTCACTTTTTTTATATTTATAGAAACGAGGTGGAACCCGTCGAACTTCGACGAAAGAAAATATGTTTTAGAGGGAATTATTTCATTGACTTATAACAACGTACAAAATTAGCTACAGTGAAAAATGCATCTTATATTGGTCAGTTTAACTCTAAAAGAAATATTATTTTAAGCTAAAATTAAAAAAAATACCATTTCTATAAAAGTCAGTTGTCCAAATTGTTAAAATTAATCTTTAATCGCATATGTAATTAGTAAAACATAGTAAAGATAAGTTATTATGATGAAGTTATCAATTTAAGCTCTTACAATTGGTAAAAATGAAAAAAAAAAAATCAAATTCACACGATCATAAAATTTCACGTGAAATCTAAACCCGTCATCATTTTCATCTTCTCAAAATTTCCGTACGAAATTTTAATTATTTTTTTTTTTTTTTTTTTTTTGCAATTTTAAGAGAAAGTAGCGCATTTTTGTTGCCACGATTACAAAATTCGCACAAAAACTATAAAAAAATTAATATCTCAAAAATAAATTGAGATACAGCTTTCAAACAAATTGCATTTAAAAGTACATTTTTTCTGTATGCGCCGATGTAAAAATTGAGAATGTGCGATGTTCAGAAATGTAAAATTTGCAGTAGCGAAAATTACAAAGCCGAAATTGCAGGGGAAAGTGTTGCCATTCGCAAAATGACGTATGCGTTACGCACAGATACGTTTGGCCTTTATAATATAGATGTGGACATAGTGATATTGTTTATTAGTCAAATAAAATAAAACATCCAGGGCCGAAACTAGAGGGGCTATATGTGCCCCGGGAGCGAAGGCTTCATAAAAAATGTGTATACATATGTGAAATACAGAGAAACTCGAAAGCAAATGTAAACATAGGAGAATGTTCCTTTTCAATTTTCTAGTGTGCATTTTAATATTTTAAAATTATTTTTCCCCTTCGAACAGCTGAAATTCCTCTTTAGCATAATTATACTTTTACTTTCGGAACCGCTACTGAAAGTAAAAGTAATTTGGTTTAAACAAAAAATACTTGAGAACGAATAAAATATGGACATCGCTTCAGATTTCTCTATTCTCGACTGACAGAAACAACAATTTTTCAAATCAATAAAAAAAGAAGAAAAATTGCAACCAAAATTGAAAAAGTATTATAACTATCGACAATTTTATTTTATTTTATTTTATTTTTATTTATTTATTTATTTATTTTTTTAATTTATTTATTTTTAATTTATTTATTTATTTTTTTTTTTTTTGCATGGGGTATTTGAGGTTGATAGCTTTTATTGTGCGTTTGTAATTATCGATTTTAGTAACTGTTTTTTTCTGCGGATACATTTATTTTGGAACTGATTGGAAGAGGTTCAGAAACTCAAACTATCTTCTTATAGAAAACCAGGGTTGGAAAAAAACATGTTTTTTATTAAAAAAAACAAAAAACATGTTTTTTTTGTTTTAAACATGTTTTAAACGTTTAAAACGTTTTTTTCTCACACAGCACAATTTTGATTAAAGTGAACAAAAATTATTAAATTTAAAGAATGGAAATATTTTCAAACGGCAGTAAGGAAGAAAAAAATTATATAACAAATACCAAACATTAATTAGAAATTTTATTTTTATTCTAAACTAAAACATTTAATTGTTCAGTTTTTTAAAAATGGTAACAAGTTTGTCAATACCCTTACAACAGCCTTATCAACACCCAAACGATTCCTGGTTTTGCTTTGCACAAAACCAAAAGTAGAGAAAACTCTTTCTAATCCAGCAGTAGAACAGACAGCTGTGTGTAACTGTTTTATGATATTCATGGCATTTTTATCAATGTGTTTTTCAAGGCTTAACCTGTGTTATTTCCACTTTATTTGATTCTCCAATGTCAATTTTATGATTGGCAACTGCATCAAACATATAATCAGAGAATGGAACTGACTTAGCTTTATAATTTATAATTATTGGAATTAGTTCAGGACATAATTTGGCAGCAAGGTTCATGCCTTTTTCAGTCTCATCAATTGCAAGTGATTCTCCTTTAAAGCATAATGAAATATGTAAAAAATATGTAATAAATGTGTAAAAAAATATGAAGTATGTAAAAAAATTAGTTAAGAAATAAATATTTTTTAAACATGTCCATTTTTTATTATTAAATTATTATTATTATTTTGAGAACATATTCAAACTGAAAATCAAAGTAGATAGATTGGTTGGTAGGTAGCATACTTTTATAACTCTGAGGGCAAATTTAAACAATTAGAATTTAAAACAAATTGAAAGTAGATAAGTTTTTTTTTTTTTTTTTTTTTTTTTCAGTTTATTTTCATAAATGAATTATTAAAAAGGAAATACTATTAAAAGAAATTTAAATTAATGTTGAATTTTTTTATATATAAATATTTTAAACTGAAGTCATTATAATTTTAATAAAGAAAGAGAAAAAAAAACTATAAAAAATCTTTTTTGACTACTAAACAAATATCTATAAAGTATTATAGCATTATCTATTGATGGGAGAAAGTATTATTTATAGTATATTAAGAAGGCATTTAGCCCAGATCTTTTACTCAATATTATGTTCTCTGTGCACCAACTGCCGAATTTATTCACTAAAAAGGAGAAATAGATCTCTCAAAATATACAAATAAATACTTAAAAAGTGTTGTAAAAATAGATATTATTTAATTATTATTCACCTTAGATCTTTTGGATGCCCTCGCATCCATTTTCAAAGGAGTATAAAAGAAGATAATTCATTAGAAATGGAAAACGTAAAAACAAAACAAAAACAGTCCGCGTGTACAAACAAAGTCACAATGAATTCATCAAAACACCAAGGATATTGTACCAGAGTGTCGAATATTATAAGAAATGACGTCATTACAAACAGTATCATTGTTAAGCAAAATTTCGAGGGATTCACGGATAGTTGAAGAGTAATGATTTGATGTTGAAAAGATTATTTTAGCTTTGTAGAAATTTATCAAAATATTTTCTTTTCGTTGCATTCTAGATAAGGCTGTACTACTTGTTGTATATCCGAAAAATGCTCTTTCAGTCTTACTTTTAATCTTCGAAAATTAATATATTATAGAACTTTGATATTATAAGAAAAATCATAATTGAGATATTTAAAAAAATAAATTATGTATTTCCAATTTTAGAGGAAATAAATTTACTTTAAATACTTAATTAAAATTAAATAACCAATTTATAATTTTAATAAAATTTGAATGTCTTTTAGTACATACAGCTAATTAGAAATTTTTAATACAATTTTATTTCGTAAATTTTAATTTGTGACATTATTAGCAATATTCATGTTTTAAACATTGTTTTAAATGTAATGTTTTAAACGCGTTTTAAACAGCTGTTTTAAACGAAATGTTTTAAACATAACAACCCTGTAGAAAACTATTATCAAAATCGAAAAAATACAATAAAATTATTGATCCCGATCCCCAGGACTCCCCTGTGCAAAATAGAATCATTTAAAAATATTAAAATGCGAGCGAGAAATCTGTAAAGGATACTCCCAAAGGATTGGCATTAGTTTGAGCGGTTCTTTGCATTATTAGTGTTCGCTCTCTACACTAGAAACTGGAATGGTAATGTTAGGCATGGGAGAAAACTTTACAAATTTCTCGCTTCGCTTGTATTTCAATGTTTATAACCGGATGCTAAAAACTTGTATTTTCTTCCTTATAAGAATAATTTAAATAAGTTTAGATTACATTATTTATTCCAGCTGAGCGAAAAATTGTCCAGGCCGGGAATCGAACCCGGATACTTGGCTTACAAGGCCAATGCTTTACCTGTTAAGCTATCTGGGCGATAGCCGGCTGGGATTTCTCGCTCAGATAACCTTATTGGTCGTAACATCTGGTCTGTTATTTGAAACAGCTCGCAGAATAAACCGCAGGTAATGGAACTCCATATAACTATAACGATGGATACGTAGATATACTATTATTTTTAACACAATCAAACTGATTGGTAAAGTTATCATACGAATTGATTACTTCCATCTGAGCCAAAAATTTCAATTTTTGGCTCAGGCCAATGCTTTGGCTTACAAGGCCAATACTTGGCCTTACAAGGCCAATACAAGGACAATACTTGGCTTACAAGGCCAATGCTTTACCTGTTAAGCTATCTGGGCGATAGCCGGCTGGGATTTCTCGCTTAGATAACCTTATTGGTCGTAACAACTGGTCTGCTATTTGAAACAGCTCGCAGAATAAACCGGGTTCGATTCCCAGGCCGGGAATCGAACCCGGATACTTGGCTTACAAGGCCAATGCTTTACCTGTTAAGCTATCTGGGCGATAGCCGGCTGGGATTTCTCGCTCAGATAACCTTATTGGTCGTAACATCTGGTCTGCTATTTGAAACAGCTCGCAGAATAAACCGCAGGTAATGGAACTCCATATAACTATAACTCCAATTCGTATGATAACTTTACCAATCAGTTTGATTGTGTTAAAAATAATAGTATATCTACGTATCCATCGTTATAGTTATATGGAGTTCCATTACCTGCGGTTTATTCTGCGAGCTGTTTCAAATAACAAACCAGGTGTTACGACCAATAAGGTTATCTGAGCGAGAAATCCCAGCCGGCTATCGCCCAGATAGCTTAACAGGTAAAGCATTGGCCTTGTAAGCCAAGTATCCGGGTTCGATTCCCGGCCTGCGGGCGAATTCTGCCCCTGTCGGATCGGACGACTTTCTCGAAATCCTCCGACGGAGTGATAATTTCTAATTCTGCCCCTATCGTCTCGGAATCCTCTCCGGTTTGACGGGCTTGTTTTCTCGTTATTCCTCCGACTGCTATAACCAGCCGGAAACCCACTATCTATGTCGGTTTTGTTAAAAACATTATAATGTAAACTCTAAATGAAGATTACAGAAAACAATAAACAAAAGACTTAAATTGTTTTCCATCAATCATCGCATAATTAAAGAGCAACCAGGAAATGATTTTAGCAAGAACAATTTTTCTTTTATCGAAAGTGAAAGAACTGTCATCATACGCAACATAACCTTCAGTTGTTTACAAAAAGAGTATAATCTGCAAATAATGAAATTGATTTATAGTAAATAAGTGATAATTAACTATCAAGGACATTGTCATCAATAAACATTAAATTACTTTCACGATATAAACATTCATATAATAAATTTTGTTTTTCATTGTAACATAATAATAATTTTTCTTGTATTTTTCACAGATTTCAAAATGTAACAACAGAGAAAGGAGCTTTTTGTGAATGCTCCGTAAATTTTTAACCAAGTTTAATATAATATTCTTTTTTCTAAATGGTGCAGTGTTTTTCGTGTCTTCATAACTTTGCGTTATAACAAGTGGATACCACATAAGGATACTACAATACGAATCTAGCGACGGCCTGCCCTGAGATGAAAACTAATTGAAGGTAAGTCAATCTTACCTGGCTTTTTTCTGTTAATAACAGTTTTTTAGTAAAACTGATGAGGGCGTACTCATGCAATTAATATGTTATGCAAATTATCGCTAACAATTTGATTAATGAGACAGAAATAAAAACAAAATCAGGTCAGGCAGTCCATAATTAAACAATTTAGCAAACTCTAAAGAAAAAACTAAAAAAAAAAAAAAACTTTTCTATAACAATATCATGGCTACTGTAAAAGACAGCACAACAATTGAAAAACTAAATGCCAATAATTACTCAAATTGGCGATTTAAAATTGAAATGCTGTTGATTCGTGAAGACTTAATTGAAGTTATTATGGAAGAGGTTCCAACCCCCATAACCACAGATTGGGCCAAAAAAGACAGGAAAGCCAGAGCGTTAATTAATCTCAGTATTGAAGATAGTCAAATAGTACACGTTAAAAATTTGAATTCGGCGCGGGAAACATGGGACACTCTAAAACAAATTCATGAGAGATCCAATCTCTCCAGCAAGCTGTACTTATTAAGAAAACTGTACAGCACAAAACTAAATGAAGGTGGTAACATGATAGCCCACATTACTAAAATTCTAGAAATTGTGGATAAACTATCTGCCATAGGAGAAAACATCACAGATTCCCATATTTCCGCATTACTATTGTGTTCACTTCCCCCTTCTTACGATACATTAGTGACGGCTCTTGAGGCCCGTCCAGAACCTGAACTTACAGTACTATTTATAAAAAATAAATTAACGGATGAATATATCCGCCGAACGGAAAGCTCTGAAAATTCAGAAAATAACACCAGAGCATATAAAGCTCAAGGAAAATCTGTCAACTCTGATCATAAAAGAATGAACAAATATTGTTCACACTGTAAAATGAAAAACCACACAAATAAAGAATGTTGGTTCCTAAAAGGGAAAAATAATAACACTTACACTCAAAACAAGCAAAATAAAACTAAAAACCATTCCACTTCGCTATGTTTTGAAGAAAACACTGAAGGCAGAAAAAATGCTGTATATGAAAAAAATGATGTAGCCTTACTTACAGAGCAACCTGATAACAAAAAAACCTTTATTGTAGATAGCGGAAGTTCCAGCCATATCGTAAACTCAAAAGAAATGTTTACAAAAATAACAAACAATGTTGAAACAAATGTCACTGTAGCAAACGGTAGCAAATTGATTTCATATGGATCAGGTGAAGTTGTTATTCAAACCGGAAAAAATAATAAACAAGTAACACTAAGGGATGTTCTGTTCGTACCAGATATTGAAACCAATCTGTTATCAGTTAGCAGGGCAACAAAAAACGGATGCCAGGTACATTTTGAAAGGGATAGGTGCAACATTACACACAAAGGTGAAACAATACTCCAAGGTAAATTAAAAAACAATTTGTATGAAATACACGTAAATGAAGATGAAAATAGCAGCTACTACACAAATGTAACGTATAATTGCACAAATGCAAATTGTATAGATTTATGGCACAGAAGAATGGGCCATAGAAATTACGACACAATAAAAAACATGGTGTCTAAAGAATTAGTAAGCGGTGTAACGATAAATAAATGTAAACACAACAATGTATGTGAGGTATGCATTCAATCAAAAACAAACGAAACACCATTCCCAAAATCAGGAGCATATAGAGCCAAAGAAAGACTAGAATTAATTCACACTGATGTATGTGGCCCTATAAACACACCCACTATAGGGGGGAAAAGATATTTCATCACTTTCATCGATGACTTTTCGAGGTTTTGTATAATTTACCTAATGTCAAATAAGAGTGACGCGTTTGAAAAATTAAAAGAATACATCGCTACAGTTAAAAATAAATTTGGTAAAATGCCAACTGCGATCAGATCCGACAATGGCGGCGAATATATAAATGACGAAATTGAAAAGTACCTAAAGTATAATGGCATAGAACACCAACTTACCGTCCCATATTCTCCAAGTCAGAACGGGGTTGCAGAAAGAAAAAACAGGTCGCTTCTGGATATGACTAGGAGCATGCTAAACGAAGCAAATCTCCCACATAAATTATGGGGAGAGGCCATATGTACCGCAAACCATTTGCAAAATCGACTACCTTCTAAATCCATCAACACCACACCATATGAACTTTGGCTAGGTAGAAAACCAAACATAAAATATTTAAAGGTTTTCGGCTGTACCGTATATGCCTATATACATAAATTTAAACGAGGAAAACTTGATAATAGAGCAGAAAAGGGCACTTTCGTCGGATATGACAATCGCTCTAAAGGGTACAGAATCTACACCAGTGATGGAAGAGTCATACTAGCTAGATCAGTAAAATTTATCGAAAACAAAATAGATAACGCAAACACTAATGAAAATACAAACACAAATGATTCAAAGTCTGAAATCAAAAAACAGGCTCAGCAGAAGGAAAAAAATGTAATGGAACTAAATCTAACACCAGAAAACATCGATACGGATACACCATCCACATCTTTACAAACACAACACGTTAGAAGATCCGAAAGGGAAAATAAAGGAGTACCACCGGACAGATTTGCTTATGCAGTCCGGCACAATCCAATATATGAGCCCAAAAGTTGGCAAGAAATGATAAATCTTGAGAACCCACACGAAAAAAGGAACTGGATCGATGCGACGCGAGAGGAAATAAATTCACTTAAAGAAAACAAAACATGGACATTAGTGCATCCACCACAAGGAGCTAAAGTAATCGGATCAAAATGGACATTTAAAGCAAAATATGATGAATTTGGAAAAATAAAAAGATACAAGGCTAGGCTCGTAGCTCAGGGTTACGGACAAAAATACGGGATAGACTATGACGAAACATATGCGCCAGTGGTGTCACACACGACACTCAGAAGCTTTTTAACTGCCGCAGCATATCATAAGTTAAAAATACATCACATTGACATTAAAACAGCTTTCCTACATGGAGAACTGGAAGAAGAGGTATATATGTCTCAGCCTGAAGGATACATAGACACAAAAGAACCTTTCAAAGTGTGTAGACTGGAAAAGGCAATTTATGGCCTAAAACAAGCAGCACGAGCTTGGTATATAAAAATTACCCAAACACTTAAAGAATTAAACTTCACACAAAGTACAGCAGACACTTGTTTATTCATACAAAAACAAGGGGAAAATAATATTTACATCATAGTGTATGTTGATGATATACTCATTGCAGGAAATGATGACCAGATAAAAGATATAATAAATAAATTGAAAACAGAATATACTCTTGAAGATTTAGGAGAAATAAACAACTACCTCGGAATAAAAATAGAAAAAACGCAGAATGGATTCAAACTGAATCAAACTGCAAAGATAGAAGTAGTAGCAAAAAAATTCAACTTAACAGAATCTAAACCATACAGCACTCCAATGGAGGTAGGATTTCAGCGATTAAATGATGAAGGTAAACAAATGCCAAACAACACGAAATACCGTCAAGCAATAGGTGCATTGTTATACATCGCCACGATATCAAGACCAGACATACTTGTAGCTGTAAACATTTTAAGCAGAAAAAACGAAACCCCCTCCGAATCGGACTGGAAAGGAGTAAAAAGACTTATACGATACCTAAATTCAACAAAAAACCTAAATTTGGTTATCAGCACACAAGAACCACCGATC